>JAJJWW010018513.1:0-373181 GCA_023531295.1 Papaver armeniacum
TATTTCTTTGAAAGGTCCCTGTTTGTACCCAAAATTATTTTTGGGCACGAAACACGATGAATGGATTAGTTTTTGTGAGTATTGGGGTTTGGAGACGGATTGGAAAGCAAATAAAGAGACAAAGATGAACGCAGGTTTTACGTGGTTTGGCATGGCTTGCCTACGTCCACGGATGAATCCCTTGGGGAGAAATGTTTATTGTTTTTTCTATTACAAAATATGTTTTTCTCTCCTCTCCTCTTCCCCCTCCATTTCATATAATTTCTGCTCCTATTTATACGATTGAATATCGATTTCAATATAAACATAAATAACATTAACTCTCATTCATGCCTCCATCATGATCTCTTGCATTAAGCTTCTTTGGAATCAATGTTGCATGCCTTTATAGTGATTTATGCATGAAACTGCTGGAATCAATGTTGCATGCCTCCATGATGATTCCTGCATGAAGCGCATATTTATGCTTCATGATAAATTCTGCATCTTTGTCAAAGGAGATGCAGTTCTTGCATTTGATATGGATGGAGAAATTTGTTGCATGGTAGAGCGCTTGATGGTTGAAAGGCATAGTGGTGTGTGTGGATGGAAAATTGTTTGGACATGGTTAGTTGTGATCGGAAGAGTTTTTAGGTAGGAATTGGTTAGCGGCATTCTTCTACAAAGGCGAAAATTGGCTAGGGTGCGGCTGTCTTCGATAGTTGGCCAGATGGTTGACTTTATTGTTGACCGACTTTGACCATTGACCTTGGCCAGGAAGTTGACTTTGATAGTTGACCGGCTTTGACCATCGACCTTGACCAGGAAGTTTGACTTTGATAGTTGACCAACTTTGACCATCGACCTTGGCGGAAGTTGACTTTGATAGTTGGCCGACTTTGACCATCGGCCTTGGCCGGAAGTTGACTTTGATAATTGGCCAGACTTTGGCCATCGACCTTGGCCGGAAGTTTGAATTTGATAGTTGGCCGACTTTGACCATCGACCTTGGCCCAGGAAGTTGACTTTGATAGTTGACCAACTTTGACCATTGACCTTGGCCAGGAAGTTGACCTTGATAGTTGGAAACTTTGACCATTCTGGGTACATCTTTAGTAATTAAGGGCCTTAGTTGGTGGTTAGTGGGCTTGGATGAGGACCAAAAGATGAATCAAGTACCCAATTTGGCCCATTAAGTGGTATTTTTACTTATGGTACAAACATCGCCCCCTCTTAACCTCCAACTTGTTGGGGTTAAGAAAAAATTTCGTGTTCCTTAGTCGGTGATAAAACTCGCCCCCAAGTGTGGACTACGATGTTGAGGTGATCGCGAACTTCCCTTGTTGTCATGGAAATCAAGACGCCATTAGTGAGTAAATTTTTGTTGTTGAAGCGTAAATAGAAGCTGTCTTCGTTGACTATGGAGATCGTAATCAAGTAAGCCCCCAGTGAGGCTATTGTGTTCGGCGGGGAAAGCAGTTGAGTATGAACCATTGTTGTATGCAGAAATCGGGACCAGAAAGTCTGAATGCGCTACTGTGACGAGCGTGATGCTCTGATGTAAATTGAGCTATGGTAGTTGCGTTGGACTTATGCTGCGATGGCCACCAAAGCGCTTCTACGGTATTTAGCAAAAGCTGGGTAGTGATGACATTGAGCAAAAATGGTTTGCGGCGGTCAATCAGTGGCTGCCTGAAAGCAAGTAAAATTATCTTACCTATAATCGATCGCGATGCGGAATGCAGCAGCATCAGAAACAAGGCTATGCTACCATGCACGGTTGCGGTCAATTTGGGCTACGGAGGCTACGCAACATAGACTGAATCTGCGACAACCCAATCGGTGAAGGCTATGACGCATCGAGCAATGCGGCAGTGCGATCGACTAGGCACAAGCAAGCGGCGAACAAAATTTGAGCGCAACAGTAATTGCGGTCGAAGGCGACGGCTGACAACGAGCAAGGCTACGGCCAGTGCTGGTCAGTGGATTTGCGAGGCTGCGAGCATGGTTGAGCTGCATCATTCGCGATCAATTTAAATTGATGACAACGAACAAAGTTGTCTTTGCATTGACATGCGATCGGTAGATGCGAGCTGCGGCATAAACTTGGACTACATCGGCACGCGATCAGGTTGGAGCGCAGCGACGAACAAGTTACGCTACATCAGTTGCGATCGGCTGGACTTCGAAGATCGCGAGCATAAGCTGGACTACATCATTGCGATGCATTGGAATCGGCTGACAACGAAGCGAAGTCGTTCATTGCGATCGATCAGTTCGAATTGCCGAAATTCGCGAGCATAATGTGGCATCCCATCGGTATCGATAAGTGATTGGATTAGGCGACGAAGCGAAGTTGTCTCTAGCCAATATGCGTCAATTAGTAGGCTGCGAGAGCTATGACATCATTTGGTTGCATAAGATTTGTGATCGGCTAGAATGTAGCTGACGAAACGAAGTTATCTTTACGCTATGACTGCTGATCATTGGCTTACGGCGAGGCTATGACATAGATGGTGCATCATTTGTGATCATTGGAATACAATGACAACGAAAAAGTTGTTCTGCCCGGCAATTTCGTCAGTGGAAGCTGCGAGGCTATGACTTCATAGATGGGTACATCAGTGGAATGCATTGACAATGAATGAAGTTACAACTGCGGCAGGCTGCGATCAGAGTGGTTGCAAGGCTGGGCATAAGCGCATCAGTTGTGATCGGTGGAATGCATGACGAACAAGCTTCTGTGCGGTCTTTGAGGACGTGCCAGCGATTGATAAACATAGGTGTTACGATTCGAATAAAACTAAATGACATCGATTGCGTCAGCGAGTGCCACAGGAGGCATCGATTGCGTCCAAGCGGTCTGAGAATTCATAGGCAAAGCTGGGTTTGCCGGTCGCGTCCAACCGAGTGCGGCTAGTTGCTTTTGAACTGGAGTACAACAACCAATCAACATAACTATAGCAGATTTAACATTACCGATTGTAACAATTGTGTAAAAGTATTAGGGTGTACACTCGCCCCCTCTTAATCCTACAACTCGTTGCAGATTAAGAAGTTTGGGTTACCCGGAGTTTCGGCTTTGAAGCTTAATCCCGCATTGCGATTAGGTGCTATGTAACTCGCCCCCAAGTGTATGAAGTGTTACACAGCTTGCCCTAAAAGAGTTATTTCATATCATGAGGTGTTACATATCTTGCCCCCAAGTGCTACTTGGTCACATTGAAGTGATATGCAACTTGCCCTCGGAAGATAGTCATGCTTTGCTCAATGCTTGCATAAGGGTGCACCGCCTTCTTTGCATTTTGCTCGCGCATGGGATTTTGAATATGTGCTGCTTATGGAATTCGCGGGGGGCCAATCCCACTATTCCGATGCGCGCAGGGTGAAATGTGTGCATCCCCTCGTGAGAAGATGCTTGCCACATTAAAGGTGTCTTCTTGAACAAAAGTATGCATGAATATATGAAAAGATGCGAAAAGATGTAAATTGTATACTTACCTTATTGAAAATGTTACTCGACTTCGCTACGAAGTGATTAGGATGCCCACTGGCTATGTCTCGGTGTTTTCCAAACACGATGATTAGTATAGTTTCCTTAGCGTCTCGTCTCGACTTAGTAATTGATTTAACTCGTGGGAATGGAATGCACCAATTAAGTCCAGTTGGATCGAAGACGTTGCCACGACCGTATTTAAAGAATTTGTGATGTTTGCAAACTTGCACACTGTGGCGTTTTGTGGGTAGAAACTCGACGCAATAGCATTCCCGAACATTGAATATGACAGGTAGTTTTCACTTGATAGTGGTTGATGTGCCGCTCGGAACCCCGAAAATAATTTTTTCAAACTCAAGGGTTTTCTCCTCCATATTGTAGAATATTGAATGGTGATTCCAATGAGCCAAAAATCACTCAATTCAGACTTAAAACGAAGAAGTTATTGACGAAATAAGATCCAAAAAAGCATGCGTGCCGTGGCCGACGTGGCACTGATGACTGTCGCTGACGTGGCATAATTGATGACGTGGTAAGCGTTGTTGCTGACGTGGCATGCTGACTGGACCGCTTTAACGACGTGGCGGGGCGACGTGTTATGGTGATGGACCTCGCTTGCACGTGGAACGCAGATCGGGCAAGGGTTTGCGACGTGGCGTGGTGGTGGACCTCACATTCTTTGACCGGCATGCGACTAGTCAAAACGCCCCACGTGGCAGATGACGTGGGTGAACAAAAATATGAAGTGGGTGGTCACTAACGAGGGTGAACAGAACAGCTAACATGGGTGAAACTTGATATAAGTGGGTGAATAAAGTGTAACGTGGGTGAACGAAACCCCGGATGTTGGTGAGGCAACTGAACGTGGGTGACCAACACCTAAGTTAGTGGGTTAGGCTATTCAACGTGGGTGAAGGTCACCCCCAAAAGTGGGTGAGCATGGCCGCGGCCGTTCGTAATGGCCGCCGGGTCTTGCTGCCGGCAATTTTTTTTTAAAAAAAAAAAAAAAAAAAATTGATATTGATGTTTTAGAGAGCATCGAGAATAGATGTACCAGGGAGCATCAACGGTCCTCTTTAGCTTAACATCGAAATTTGATGTAACATGAAGCATCGAACTTTTTCTGAGAATTGAATTGCATGTAGCACAGAACATCGAAGTTCGATACACCATAGAGCATCAACGGTTCATATACGTGGCTATCGGAGTTTGATATTGGAAGAAGCATCGAAGTTTTCCTAACTGATGGAAGTGGGTGTACAAAACCTCTAGAAGTGGGTGAGGGTATTTAACGTGGGTGAGAGATACCCTAAGTGGGTGAGGAGCCAGCCGGTTTTTGGCCGTTTTTTTTTTTTTTTTTTTTTTTTTTTTATGAGAACTTTTCGCATGATTCTACTGGATTGTTGCCATTGCTTTTGAACTTTTGTAACAGGTTTTATTTTCTTCATTTCCATCAGAATCTGTTCCGAGGGGATTGCATTTCTCACGGACCTTTCACCATGGTTTTTTTGCACTTTTGTGGCACTTTTGGGACTTTCGAGATGCTTTTTCGGAGGTTTTCCCGGGGTATTCAAGCACCTTGAGACGTAGGCAACTTGATAACCTTGCGATCATGACAGTAGTGATTTTGACGTTTTACAAACTCGAACACGTAGACACTACGTTATTTGGGAAGCAGATTTTTCCAACTTTGGACTTGAATATCTTTGCGGATCGAACATCCCGGTAGTAATCTTAGCGAACTTTCCGATGAGTCGGTCTTCGACTATGATCTTTGGCTATCATGCAGTTGCGATCAATCGGATTGCGGTAACTTTGCCTAAGCGGAATGCAACAATGCGATCATTTGGATCACGATGGATCGTAATCAAAATCTGGACCCAACCATATTGTGGATCGAATATCCAGCACCTATTTTGACGATATTTTTACGCCATCTTTTACCATGGACCGAACGTCCTAGGGGTGATTTCATCAGTCTTTGTAGTGATGCAGCTTTTGTAGATTCTGAAGGTAATAGTTTTAGCGAGATCTCGAACGACGAATCGGGATTGCGGCCGATTGCGATCATCTTGACTGCAATACCTGCGATTACAAGTTCAAGAAGAATTTGTGATCTCATTGGATCAAGTATGTGTGATTATATGGTCGGCAGTGCGGTAAAGCTAGACTTGCAACCATTGTAATCAAACCGGGGTTTGCAGCAATGCCACCGGAATCGCAACCATTGATTTTTCACGACGTTCAAACAACTTTTCACGGAAGCGATTTTGAAGCATTTTGTACAACTTTTCTCAATAGGAGAATACGATTCCTTTTCTCGTATCCCCTTAGTCGGCGCCAATGTTTGTACCCAAAATTACTTTTGGGCACGAAACACGATGAATGGATAGTTTTTGTGAGTATTGGGGTTTGGAGACGGATTGGAAAGCAAATAAAGAGACAAAGATGAACGCAGGTTTTACGTGGTTCGGCATGGCTTGCCTACGTCCACGGATGAATCCCCTTGGGGAGAAATGTTTTATTGATTTTTCTATTACAAAATATGTTTTTTCTCTCCTCTCCTCTTCCCCCCTCCATTTCATATAATTTCTGCTCCTATTTATACAGTTGAATATCTGATTTCAATATAAACATAAATAACATTAACTCTCATTCATGCCTCCATCATGATCTCTGCATGAAACAGCTGGAATCAATGTTGCATGCCTTTATGGTGATTTATGCATGAAACTGCTGGAATCAATGTTGCATGCCTCCATGATGATTCCTGCATGAAACTGCATATTTATGCTTCATGATAAATTTCGCATCTTTGTCAAACTGGGTAGTTCTTGCGGTATGGATGGAGGTTTGTTGCATGGGTAGAGATCGGCTTGATGGTTGTGAGGCATGGTGGGGCGGTGTGGATGGAGGGTGGGCAGCAGCATGGTTGGAGGCGGTTGCCAGCGTGAAGAGTTTTTGGTGGGAATTGGTTAGCAGCATTGCGCTACAAGGCGAAAATTGGCTAGGGTGCGGTATGTCTTTGGTAGTTACTTTGACCCGATGGTTGACTTTGACTGTTGACCGACTTTGACCATTGACCTTGACCGGAAGTTGACTTTGATAGTTGACCGACTTTGACCATCGACCTTGACCGGAAGTTTGACTTTGATAGTTGACCAACTTTGACCATCGACCTTGACCGGAAGTTGACTTTGATAGTTGACCGACTTTGACCATCGGCCTTGACCGGAAGTTGACTTTGATAGTTGACCGACTTTGGCCATCGACCTTGACCGGAAGTTTGACTTTGATAGTTGACCGACTTTGACCATCGACCTTGACCGGAAGTTGACTTTGATAGTTGACCAACTTTGACCATTGACCTTGACCGGAAGTTGACCTTGATAGTTGACCGACTTTGACCATTTACCGGTCTCAGTCTTGATGGTGGGTGCCTTGGTTGATCGGGTTAGTGGGCTTGGATGAGGACCAAAAGATGAATCAAGTACCAATTCGACCCATTAAGTGGTATTTTTACTTATGGTACAAACAGTCTCACTTTTCCATGTGCAGTTCCGACGGAGCTAATAGATTCTATTTGATTCCAAAAGGTCGGGAGCCGCAGAGAAAACAGTTTTGACACAACCTTTTAACAAATCTTGTGAGATGTTAATCTAACTTTGTTCAGTGTCAGTGATCAAAACTTTTGCTAATATAAGCTAAATCTAATTCTCTATGCCGTCTCTAAGCAAACCTCTTGTGCATCCAAAAGTTTAGAGCACAACTTCGGTTGGCCAAGGCAACGTAAATTTGTAAACTTAAATGTGAATTATCCATAAAGCTACTTGTTCAGTTCCACTGAATGGAAAACATAAAGCTCGAAAGGCTTAGTCAAGGGGATCAAATCTCCCATACCCGTATATTATTTGCACTGAGGCATATTATCTTCTTACATCTCTAAACTATATATTTCCATGCAAGATTGCAAATGCTGCTCATGATCCCCGACCCCGAGTTCCATGCTTCTAAGGATTATCTGAACAGGTACTGAAATGAAAGAGATTAATTTTTATGAATCTGGGGTACTTTTCAGCAATATATAATGTGCATCAATGGCGCAAGAGATTATTGCCCAGAATTAGACACGCTACAGCAAAGAATAAATATCTCAGATTTCATTTTCCCTAGATGCATGCAAAATGAAAGCAGAATTTATCAGATTGATAATTCTACTAAATGGTTTTCATTTTTTTGTATGCGGCGGCCAATCAACCACCTGTTGCTTTTGAATGTGCCTGCTCGATTGATTTGGACAGCACTTGGGTTGTACACGAGGCCGAGTGACATCTTTAGTTTGTAAGCACTCTGCTGCAAGAGAAAGAGCTTGGTACAAGCCTTTCTCTTGATAATGGCCTTTTAGTAGTGGATCAGCCACCGTAATGAATTCCTCACCGCCCACCAATTTACATTTGGCCTGCATGCACACTCACCAAACAAGAAATTCTATCTGCGGCTGCTATTTTCTCAATCATGCATCTGTTGATTATTTGTTTTCCTCTTAAAAATGCTTGTAAAATAAACAACTAAATAGTTTACCCATTCGATGAGACTAGGTGTAATATCTGCAGTGCGCCCTGAAATCAGTTCTAGCAAGACTAAGCCAAAACTGTGGATATATGTCGAAGTCGAATGATTGATTGAGTTAAAAATTAAAAAAAAAAATTCTGTAGATGTCGATAACACCGACGGCTGATCATGAGTTGCCACCTTGCACGCTCCTCAGGTTCTGGTATCGGTTCCTTGAACCCGGGGAAATCTGACAATTTGGGTTGATATCCTTCGCATATGAGAATGTTGGAGGGCTTGATATTTCCATGGATTACTGATTCACCATGCAAGTAATTTATTCCTTTAACTGCACCAGATGCAATTTTCATCCTCGTATTCAAGTCCAGAGGCTTCTTATCTAGGAAAACACGATGACAATTTGTATCATGTTAGTCCCAACTGAGAGATATCAATGAAAGAAAGAGACTTAGGAGGCCATATATCTTACCGTGTAAGTAGTCCTGTAAGGCGTGAACAAAATATATCTGGTTTCCGTCAATGCAATAACCGGTCATATCGACTATGTTAAAGAGGCTACGCATATGAATTGTCAAAAACTTTGACCAGTAAACGCCAATTATCATTTCCTTGTTAACTTGTTTAACTGCAATTAGCTATGAAGATATATAATCTCTGTACATTACTCACGGAAAGTAAACTATAAAAGCGAATGTGATGATAATTGAAACAGCTTCTCAAATTATCACAAAGTTCTTAATTGGCACACATGGATACAACTAGCTTTGCAAATTATCACAAAGTTCTTAACTGGCACACATGTATACTAGCTAACCTGTTCACTGCTCTTTAAGCAACCTTTGAATGTACTCCCGTATTCTCCCTCACCCAAAAGGGATTCTGGTGCAAAATTCTTTGTGGCGGCAGCAACTTCTGAAACTCAAACTTAGTGACGGTAGTATGACCTGCAGTGTCACTACTGGAGCTCCCACCGAACCTAAAAAATTGAGATAAATACAAAGACATTAACAAGAAAACTCCAGTTATATCAAAAGTATATATGCGAGCCAACAGTTTGGAACTAGTTTCTAGCTACCCTTTATTTTTATTTGCATATTCTGCTTTGTTCTAGAGATTCATCAGTTGATGAAAAACAGAGATCCTAGCTAGCAGCAAGGAAAGAAAGCAAGCAGACTCAAAAACCAAAGGCAGTTTATCACAAGATCCCAAATGTAATGCAAGTTTTGGTACACCGGCTGTAGAGTGTATATATATATATATATATATATATATATATATCTTGTGAGTAGTGTGAACCCTTAAAAAGTGCAGAAATTCCTTTGTTTCGAAACTCTCCCAAACAAAAATGCAAAATGCAAGTTGAATCTTTTTGCATTTTTTCCAATTTTTCCGGTGAAAGACCATGCATGTGGCGATAATTCGAGTTTGGGTACATCTTCCAGCCAACTAGTTTTTTGACTGTTGGATGTTTGGGTGATTAAAGATAGATGTTTGATGCTGATTTTGGTAATGGAGTAGTGGGAACCTCTTTGGTTCTTCTCGCTCTCTCTATTTTCATTGATATGAAGAGATAATACTAACTCTTCTACTTGGTCTATAATAAACCTTACAAGGAAAATGTGTGGATGTCCTACACCCACATATTAAGTCTAACACACACAACTAACTATAAGTGAAGTTGACACTCCTAATACACTAGTTCACTAACATTACATTACTCAACAATCTCCTCCTTAATGTGATGTTCTTCTATTCCTAGTAGTTCACGGAAATTTTAAAATTTTCCTTTGGGAAGTGCCTTGGTGAATATGTCCGCCAATTGGTCTTCCGTCTTGCAATACTTGAGTTCTATCTCACCATCTTCAACCGCTTCTCGAATGAAATGGTACTTGAGTTTCTTTGTGCCTTGCTCTACAATACTCAACCGAATTTTTGGACATAGCAATTGCCGATTTGTTGTCACAAAGATTATGGTGCTTTCTTCTTGTTTCTCTTGAATGTCTTCCATGATTCTTCTTAGCCATACAACATGAGATGTAGCTATTGATGCCGAAATGTACTCCGCTTCCGTCGTGGATTGAGCTACGGTTTCTTGCTTCTTTGATGCCCATGTGAATATACCCGAACCAAGAGAAAAGGCATACCCCGATGTACTCTTCATGTCATCACTGCATCCTCCCAAGTCGCTATCACAATAGCCAACTAATTTGACATCCAAATTTCTTGAATACATGATTCCAAAATTCATTGTTTCTTGTATGTACCTATAAGATTGCTAATCTTGATTCTTAATCCATTAATTTGATCCTTAGAATCAAGATAGCGGCGTTTAAAACAATTGGCTGATTTTAAGCTGGAACTATGGTCAATTTCTAAAAAGTGGAATTTAGATCTGAGCTCATTTAAGGAAAGAGATTCTGTTTTGTCATGTGTAAAACTGTTTAAAGAAATATTAAGGCTCTCAAGAAGGGTATCATCATCCATAGAATGGGGAAAGGTGCGAAGAATTGTAGCTTCATCAGAAAGACCATAAACGTCTGCAAGAATCATTAATCAATTAAGGAAAAATAATGGGAAAAAGAGTGGAGGGAGAGAAGAAAAACTACAAACCGTAAAGTTGGTAATTCGCCTTCTGAAGGCTAGATATCGTGCTTTGTTGAGAGGAAGCATTAAGATCCAACTGATTGTTTTTCTTGCGAAGATCAACAACTTCAGCTTCTAATTCTTCATTTTTCTTGCGATTGCTAGAGTTGAGTTGATTAGTAAGTTGGAAATTCTTTTTCTCAAAGTCTTCACACCTCTTTACTAAATCAGAAGCAACTGCATAGGAAGCTGTTCCAGCCTACGAAAGGATATAAAGTTTGTCAGGACAATTTATAATTTCAAATTGTAATAAAAAAATAAAAAAATGAACACTTACCAAAGTGCTGAGCGAATTTAAGAAACTTGGAGTCACTGATCTAGAGACCCCGCGAAGGGATTCATCATCATCTAGAAGGGAGAAGTCATAGATATTCGCAATAGCTCTACAGGTATTAGCCAAAGAAATATTGCTTATTCCTTGCAGAGAATCAGAAAAAATACTAGATAGTTGTGCCATGGAAGATTCAGGTGAAGAGCCTTCCTTTGCGATAGAAGTCTCATCATTATCATCTTTGCTTTCATTGTTGAAGATTCAAAGGAGAAGGAGAAGGAGAGCGAATTTTCTGCTTCTTCGAGAGATTCTTAGAAAAAGGAAAGACAACTGACTTCTCCATGCGAAGAATGCCCATGCTCTTGCCTTTAGTATTCGCAACCTTGATAGGCCCATCGGTTTCATCTTCTTCAACAATCCTATCATCAACCTTCGCAAACGGATAAAGATAAGAAACAAAGGCAACAATATTGTTAAAAATAATAAAAAAAAGTATTTCTTACTTCATCCGTGATCGAACGCAGAGCTGTTAAGATGCTTTCTTTCACAGTTTTGTTATAGTTCTTTCTCAACTTTGCAACCTAAAAATTTCGCAAGATTAGAAAAGAATGAAGTAGGGATAAATAGAGAATTATAAGTTGAGCAAAATTTGGAAATATACCTCTGTCTCTTTTTCAGGCCATTTGAACACCCATGGTTGGTATGCAACGAGATTTCGGGCAAAATATTAGGACCAGAGATATAAGGTCCCTTCAAAATCAAAGGAAAGACGCACCATTTATCATCTTTAGATTGACGTGGGGTCTTATTATTACCAGAATGCCAGTCAATATCTTGCATGAGAACTTTGTCACAGGCAACATTCTCTTTCCTATTCAAGCGAACGCCCCAGCGAGTACTTTCCTTCTTCATGGTGATTATTTCGTAATTTTCGAAAAAGCTTTCCACAATATATTGTTCAGAAATGATTTCTAGATCAATGAAATTAGGGTCTCTAAGTTCTGGTGGATAAAGAGATCCCAAGCATGCACCGCGATGGGCAAATTCACTTATAAGGCGAATACAATCTCCGCACAATTGGTAGATGGCTCGCGAAAACTTCACAGGAGAATGGATCTCGTAAAATAAAGGAAGACTGGGGTCATAAAGAGGTATGGAAAGACCAACGAGAAGCTGACCTAGCGAGACAATGATCTCTTCATTGTTACAGTGATGATTAGAAAATAATCTAGAAGAAAGAATAGATTTAGAATTCTGATCAGGAATGGTGGATAATGTGAAACCTCTATCTTTGAGATCTTTTTGAATTTCTTCAAAAGAATTTTCATATTTACAGCCACTTAGAGGCATCTTTAAGTATGGGAATGAAGAAGAAGTAAAGATTAAATAGAGAAGAAACAAAAAATGCAGTAGCAGAAGCGGAACTTATGGATGAATGTTGAAGAAAAGTTGCAGAGAGAATGAAGGGAAGATGTAGGAGTAGAATCTCGCAACAAAAGTGTCCCAGCTATTAACCAACAAATATTTGTGAAGACCATTACAGACTAGTTGAGGGATGACGTAGCAGGTGACATCAACCTAATCACGAGGAAAGTGTGAAGACTTTGCGAGATTGAAGAACACGTGCGAAGAAAACTTTAAAAAACTTGCGAGAATGACGCAAGCCAGATCCGAAAATAAAGGTTGGCTTAGCTGTCATCAACTATGTAACATCCTATATAAAGGACCAAGTAGACTTGAGAGTGGAGAGATCTTTTTGGGAGAATAGTGAGAAAGCAAATAGGAGAGAGAGAGAGTCCAGAGTAACTCTTATTTTGCTTGTAGTCTTATCATTCTTGTAAGATTTATAAAAGAAGTTAATAAAGATTTGGTGATTGTTCTTGAAGTTTGGGCAAATAATTGTGTAAATTCATTAGGGTGTGATTGCCGGAAACCCGCAATCACAATCTTGCTCACACACACAAAAAATCTAAATCTTTTTTTTTTTTTTTTTAGAATGAACGGTTATATAGTGGTTTTAAACACAAATTTTGCTAAGATATAGAGCAATCAATTCTACCATAAACAGTTAGCCGGTCGATGTTCGAAACAATATACATCGATGCAATACATGCACATTAAGTTTCCACCCGGACACGTTAAAAGGGACACATTGTTGGTTATTTAATTGTTGCAAGAGCTAATATTATTGGAATGCTTAGAAGAATGTTTTTTATGGCTCAAGTTTTGTGAAGAAAATGATAAAGGTATGTGAACATCGTGCGTCCGTCTCAAGTTCATTAAACATTACGCTTCACAAGATCAGATTTTTGTGAATGCACATAGATATATTATCCACCTATGTTATCAATCCGGTGCGTATGCACCGGGTTATGGGCTTTTGATAGCTTAATTTTGTTGAGATCTGGATTTTTTTTTTTTTGTGGACTACGAGATGACTTTGCCGTCGTTATGTACTTAGCAAGTGAACCAACATTATCTATGTTTCTGGGTAAGGTTTTGTGGATGTAGCATTGTACATTTTTCCCCTTTTCTATGTGTATGTACATGTATGAATATAAGCAGCAGGATTTTGGGTGTTTGTCTTAGGCATCAAAATACCAGGGCCGGACATGTTTATTGTTTAGATGGAAATTAACCAGGGAAAAGAGAGGTTTTGAGACTTGGACTCTTCTGCTTGAGGTACATAATTTCTTCGATCATTATACATTCATGTCAATAAATAGCTTCCCTTTTTGAAGTTAAACTTAGGTACATACTTTTTTCCTCTGGTGCATTTTAGATTTCTTTTCATAATAGCTATATATATACGAGGTTAGATCAGAGTAGAAGGTAAAATCCAGATCTCAACAAAATTAAGCCGTCAGAAAAACTATGTTGTGCCTTGAAATTGGAAATGAAAGCATAACGGAGCTACAATCTCAGATCATTTTATTTCGTTTTAAACTTCTGTGTCCTTATGTAGGTAAGATATAAGTTGTTGTTCACAAGTGTACCAAATGGTTCCTTTCATTTCTTAAACGAGAACCAGTACCTCTGTTGAAATTCCAAATTCTTCATTTCTCTGTGCTTTTTTTCTATCATTTAATCTTAGCTTTAACATACTGTTGTCAGTGATCCATTTCCCTGAGCAGTCACTCACTGTAGGAAATAATGCTGGTGCAATACCTCTGCTAGCTTTTCCTGCAAACAATGTTAAACGGCAATGAGAAAGAATAGACATGGAGAAGTGAGATAGCTCCATCCAAATTCTGGTTTAAATTGAATGTATCTCTATAGCAACGATAAGGCTCCTTATTTGTACAAGAAAATTGAACCAACAGGTTGAGGGTGACTTGTGCAAAAGGATCAAGTTTCGAAGTTGAGTATTTTTGTTGCAGTTATTCCTGGCGCAGCTGTTGGCATGCACTATTGGGTTAAATGTCAAAGTTGATGGCTACCACTAATTAAGCGAGACTCTCTTTGGTCTCTGCTTCCAAAACTCAAAGCTTTCCTTTCGTTTTTGAGACATTATGTGGTGTTATCAGGTGGATTCCATCTTGGAATTAGGCTCTTCATTTTGAGCCATGTTTGGTCTAACAATATTCTGGTACCAATCATTTTTATGGTTCACAATGACTTTTGCCATCTCTAACTCATTTACCTGCACATTGTCAAACAATTCGGCGCATCTACAATGAACACAGTTGGAAATATATTTGTATGCATCTGTATTTTGCAGTTACTTAAGCTAAACAATGAATACAGCCAAGAGTGAAAATCCATATTAACAACTTGGAGGAAAGATAACATCATCCCAACTTTTTCTAGAACTGAACAATCTATTATTAAATGCTGCATAGAATCAAACCAGCACCACAAAGAGAGAGATGATTTATATCATTTTGATGCCTAAACCTAGCCATGCTAGGATTGGTGGAATTACAGCGGAGCAAGCGCTTCGAGATTAAGTGTTGAACTCTAGGGGAAAAATCTGTTTTCAAAACAACTCCCTAAAGAGAAATTGGGTCAATTGCCAAAATATTTTTAAAACATGGTTCTAATAGACGAGTAAAAAATAGTATGGGTGAAATGGACACCAAAAAAATAGCAAGAATGAATCTGGATTTATTCTGGCTTAAACTTAAAAATAGCTAGATGAAACTGGATGCATCCTCGTGTAAATTAAAAATAAGAAAAAAAATATTTGAAAATGGGTAGGATGAAACTGTTTACATCCTGGTTATTTTTACATTCTCGTCAATTTTAAACGCTATCAAATTTTACAAGTCTTTCTCATCCAGAAATTGTCGTTATTGGGTTGATCGACCAATTTTGTGCTCCCTAAATATATCCAAATTATTTCTATTTGGGATTTGATAGCTCAATACGTTGACTTAAGAAAAAGTGCCATTATAAGATGGTTCCCACCTAAAGCAATCATTTCTATTTAAAGGAATCCTAATATTCATTATATTGGTGACAACGACATGGTCAAACAAAGCTTCTAAGGTTTCTTGCCGCCAAGAATTGGTTTTACTATCAATAAACTGCGATAAATACTTTCCATCATGTTAGGGATTATGCGTATTTTGGATATTAGGTTTTGTTTACGCGCTTCTTTTGCCAAAATGTCTTCCACTTCATTGCCTTTCCTGTTCTGAAACATAAAACCCATAAATTTTTTGCAAGTCTTTAAAATCTTCACTGCTTCAGTGACTATGGCTTGGTTTCTCCAAAATATGTTGCTCTGCTTGTTCTGCGCATAAAAGATTAGCCTTTGGCAATCACCTTCCACCCAGAAGTTCTTTAAGTCCATTCTTTTTGCCCAGGTTGCTGTTTCCAACATGCTCAGAGCTTCTGCTTCTTCTGTTGTGGAGGCCCTGAAAGTCCCAGCTGCGGCTTGGATTGCACCACCTGTATCACATCTTAGTATTATACCATATCCAGCAGGAGTAGAAGAGTCAATCCAAGAGGCATCAAAATTTATTTTGAGTTGATTTGCTTGGGGTTTTGACCATCTACTAGCATTTATGTCAATATGGCTATGTAATACAGACTTGGAATCATTAGTAACTCCCTGTTTTAATTGTCTCAGAGAAGACCAAAAAGCCAAATGCCTCTGTACAGCAAAAGATAGTTGAACGCTTGTAGTTGCTTTGGATTGAAAAATTCTTAAGCATCTTTCTTTCCAAATCAACCAATATTTAGTAGCCATGATTTCTATCTCAGAATTGTCATATATGCCTGTTATCCAGTTTGAATACATTTGAGCAAAAGAATAATCTAAGTTACTACTATGATTTATACCCACAACAGGAGGCAGTAGAGCAACGGTTTTAGCATAAGGACATTCAAAGAACAAGTGCTTTAGAGATTCACATTCATGCTCACAGAAAATGCAAGTTATATCTATATCATCCATATGTTCACTCAGTTTTTTCCTGACATGCAAGGCATTATGGATACACTTCCATAAGAAGATTTTTATTCTTTGCGATACATTCAAATTCCAAAAAGATTTCCAAAAAGCAGTTATATCGGTATTAATGGAATCCAAAGTAGGGTTTTTCAGTTTTTTGTACATTGATTTAACCGTAAAGTTTCCATCATTTGTAAGCAACCAACGTAATCTATCTTGTTTTAGAGAACCATTCAGATTTGTGAAAATTCTAATTCCTAGAATCTTATCAGCAATATCAGAAGCAAAGCTACTTTTAACTTTCATTACATTCCACTTTTTTGTATTTGAGTCTAACAACTCAGATACAAGTGTTAAGAGATTGTGTTTAGTACCACAATAGGATATTAGGTTTTGTTTCATACCTGGTATCCAGATATCAGCCCAAATGTTGATAGACTTACCATCGCCTACCTCCCGGCAACTGAATTTGTGGATTAGATAAACTCCCTGCATAATGCATCCCCAAAATCCACGAAGCAGTGTAATGTTTTTTGGCATGGAAAATAGTTGAGTTTCTAAAATATTTGTTCTTAAGAATAGAGCCTAGAAGAGTATGTTGCTGAGTTGCTATTCTCCAAGCTAGTTTAGGAATTAGTGCCATTATAAGATGGTTCCCACCTAAAGCAATCATTTCTATTTAAAGGAATCCGAATATTCATTATATTGGTGACAACGACAGGGTCAAACAAAGCTTCTAAGGTTTCTTGCTGCCAAGAATTGGTTTCATTATATTAGGGATTATGCGTATTTTGGATCCAGTATCGTCTCTCCAAATATGCACTTTCTGACCAGTACCTGTATCTCTGATAGGGTGTAGAATACATCCTATTTACTATCTATTGTTTATGCTTTCTTTGCTATTTTTCTTGTAAATTATGTATTTTACGCTTGTTTTGAGTTTTATAGCTACTTTGGAGTCGACTGGGGACGAAATAAGAAGAAATCATCCAATTTGAGCAAAAAGGGCAAAATTGTCATTTCAGGGGCGAACACTATCTGGAGCCCAGTTGAGGTTAAGGGGCAACCCAATTTGGAGGAGTACTAAAACCAGGCCCAGTCAAGGCTAAGGGGGGTTGTCATCAGGGTACCCCTTATCATTTATCGAGGGTGTAATTATCCCCGGGTGTCTCCTACTGTGTAGTGGGGTATCCTTATCCATCCCCTACTTTTAACCCTAAAAGCGAGAGTTAATTCTCTCGTTATTCATTTTCTCAATCATTAGTTGCACAGCAATGGAGGCACAGCAATGAAGAGAACAGAAGTTGAGAAGCAAAATCAGACGACGAATGCTGTAAGATTGATGAAGCTCAGGGAGAAGATGAATCAGAGGAGAATCGAGAGAGATTAGGGTTCGATGGTGATGGTGAGATTCTCGGGAGGAGAAGAATTTCGGTTACTACTATTGAGATCGAGAACAGAGATTTAGATAAAGAGATGAAGATGATCTGGAGATGGGGTCGTAGCTCGAGATGAATCGATGGGTTTGTGGAATTGACGCGGAAGTCTTTGTTGGTTGGTTTGAGATTGAGGAGCAAACTGATGATGATAATACTGATCATGGATTTGAAGTGTTGATGTTACGAGGGGAATGATTGAAATGGTGCTTGTAATGGAATTCGAGATGGAGATAGGAGGAAGAAGATGATCTTCAGTAAAGTTAGCTCACTGAGAAGCAATGAGGAAATGATGAATGAATTGTGCCTTAGATGTATGTTTAGGATGTCACAGAATCGAAGAAGTAAAGGCCGAATGTGGCCCGGAAATGCTAAAAATAAGCCAAACTCACGTAGGATATTTCTTCTCAAGCGAGTCAACTCGCGAGGCCGCGATGACCGATCCAATGCGATCCAAAGACAAGTGAGTAAGACCCGAAGCTTCGGCCAAGATCGACTCGAAGCCGACTCACCATCCGGTTTGACCCGATTGACTAACATTGTTGACGGTTTGACCACTTTGACCGTTAGTCCTAACGGTGGATGACGAATATTCCGTCGAATATTCCACGACGGGAGAATTTTCGGGTGGAGGTGGTGACTTTTCCTACCAGACCCGGCCACAATACCAGCTTTTCCGAGCCAAAAATTCGAGAATTTTCTTTGGACTTCTCTCATGGGTGTGAAGATTTGGACTAGGAATTGGATGGAGAATTGGGCTCAAATTTGGAAAGAGAAGATGGAAGAGAAAGACTTGAATTTGGAAATTGAATTGCTAAAGGAAAAGGGTTCTATTCTTTGGAAGATTTGGAGAATATTGAAGCCTATAAATAGAGAAGTTTTCTATATCTTTTACACACCTCTTTACACACACAACACTTGTGTTTTTGTTTTCAATTCTTCTTCTTAATTATTTGTGTGAACTTGAAAATTCTTCTTTTAATTATTATTTGTGTGAATTTCAAAAACATGAGTAGCTAATTTTATTATTGATTGAGGATTAATTCCTAGTTCTTAATACATGATTTGAGTTTTGTTTCAATTCTATCTTGAGATTTTTCACATGATTATCGTTTGTTTTTACTAATAGGAATGTTTATTCATTCATGATTGATTGATAGATTGTTTAGAGTGCACGCTAAATTGATTTGTTAGTTTAATCTAATTCTAGTACAAGTTAGGGAATAAGTAATCGTTCTAGACACTTTACACAAGTAGAAAACACGAGACCTTGCGGAGGGATTCCGTGGAGCGATTGTGTGTAAAAACAACGCTAGAAAGTGGACCAAGCGAACCGAGTTTAACTACTAGTACTAAACCTAAATTCATAGATCTTAATGCATTCATGGAATTACATCTTGTAAGCGAACCTCAAGGTGGTTCTTTTGAATAGAATCTGATAACTAAGCGGACTTGTTACTCGGTGAAATAAGGGATTTTGGGGCTAGCTAAGCGGACTCCGCTATCCTACGGTTGGTGATAATCTGTGACTAATAACAAGTAGAAAAGAACATAACTTTAATCATTGTTTTGCAACGAAGAAGGATTCCTTGGTCTTGTCTCTCTTATTGCTTTCAACTTTATCATTTAATTGCTTTGTTTATTTTCTTTTGCTTTTTACACCCCCCTTTTGTGACAATTTTTACAACTAGAATCTCTTGCTCCTCGTGGGAACGAACTTGACTTCCATTATATTATTTTTAATTGAGTGGAAATAGATATTAATTTGATTGCACCTACGACACGCATCAATCTCCCATATGTAATGTTTCCAGAAAAACTCTAGTCCCCTGCGTATTCCATTCCAAATCCAAGAACCCTGTTTATTTACATCATCAATAAGAAAATTAGCATTCTCAAAATATTTGCATTTCGTAATAGTAGCGCATACATCATTAGGTTGGTCAATCAATGTCCATGCAAATTAAGTTAATAAGGCTTTGGTTAGAACTTCAGTTCTCTTAATGTTTTAACCTCCTAATTCTTTTGGCAGAGCAATGTCCCTGCACCTTTTTGAGAAAGAAAGCCTTTTCATGTTCCTGATTACCCAATGAAATATTGAACTGCATACATTTTTTGGCATGTGAAAGATAGCTAGGTGATGTGAAGCTATAGAGTGCCCAGAACAGATTGGTTTTGAACAGTTTTACAAGGAGCCGCAAAGATATTTGATTTTCATAATTCCAATTTTACGCTAAAGTTACCTAATAGATGAGCAAACTGACTCGTAGAGGAACTCCCAAATACATTTCCTGCGAATACATTCTTCTAATTAGCAATATGTATTCATTTATTATATTATTTGGTACCTTAGTACTAATGAAATTAAAGATTTTTCTTTCGAGTGAAAAGAAAAAATCTACCAAAAATTAGATTGTGTGTAGTTTTGTCGTAATTTTTTTTTCTTAATTAATTTTTTTTTTTTTTGTCAAAATTTCTAAATGGATCCCCTGAATAACTTTTTTTTGTTGATTTCATGGCATTTAGCCGGGACCACCGGTTTCCAAATAGAATTCACCGTTTCCATTTTTGGGCTTATATGAGATGTCCTAACAAGCTAGCAATGTCACGGCCGTTAGATTGTTCAATTACAGATCTCTAAAACAAGGAAAATGATTAGGTCCTCAAAATTTCTCCTTCTAGAAGAAAGGTTCCAAAGGTTTTTAATCAGATTTCTTTATTAAGAGGCAAAGAAATAGAAATTCCCAATTTCTCACTGTTAGGTTGAACTTTCACTACTTCTTCTTCTGGAAAAATGGAGCAAATATTAGCAGCTGAAGGAAGCGAAAGGAAGCACCCACCACCACCAATACCAGAATCAGCAGTGCCATTGCTAATGATACCATTTCAAGAAGAAGAAGAAGGTAATAATCGAAACTTAGCTTTTTATAACATTTGTGAACCAAAGAGAAAAACATTTAGAAAATCCATACCTGAACTGAGTGGTAATAGCAGAATCTATCAGAAACCATCTCATCAAGGATGGGTTGTTGTTTATTGTGCTGATGAAGATGATGGTAGTGAGAATTTTGGGAATTGTTTTTTATGGAACCCTTTCTTATTAAAGAAAATTCAGTTACCTAGTTTTAATACATTCATTCACGATACATACCGTGAACAAGTTTATCGTATTCACGATTGTGTTTTGTCATCGCCACCACTAGAGAATAATCTTGTTCAAGATAATGCTTCAATGGTTTATTTCATGGTTTCTGGATGCGTTAATGAAATTTATACCGATTCAATGCCGATGATAGCGTATTGTCGCGTTGGTGATTCAGATTGGCAAAAATTAGAGATTCCTGATGTATTGATAGGTGAAAATGGTTTCAATTCACTCATTTCGTTTAAAGATAATATATATGTAATGGGTTGTGATGATCATTGTCTGCTTGTGGTTGAGAAGTTACCACCAGGAAGTGGTATTAGCCATGGAATTAGACAGTTAGCCGTCGATATTGTCCATTCCGATTTTAAATATATAGGTGCCAGATACTCTTCAGTACATAAGGTACACTTTCTGGAGTCACATGAAGAGATCTACAGAATCGAAATGGTGTGTTTGGACCGAAGAGGTTACCTTAATTTGGTTGTCTCAATAAATGTGTCAAGGTTGGATTTCGGTAAGATGTCTTGGGAGGAAGTGAGTAGTTTAGGAGATACTGTGTTATTTCTCGGCCAAAGTACTAATTGTTTCTGCTCGGCGGCTGAGTTGGGGATTAGCAAGGGTTGTCTGTATTACACATTACCCAAAGATCAAAGTTTATACATGTTCGATGTAGATGACAGATGCACCACTACTATCTTGCCTTGTTCCAACTTGCCAACACCATGCTATTCTTCGCAGTGGATAATGATGCCTTTACCAACATTCAGGTAGTATCCTTCACAGTACTTATTCATTTCCCCTGCATTATTATGCAACCCACTGGATCAGGAATGCAATACTTTATTGTGAGAATAACTGACAAATCTATATGAATGTGTAGTGTTGCTGTTGAAGGAACGAGTGTAGAAAATGTGCCAAGCAAAGTCATCCAAGAGGATTACACAAAGGCGAAGGAAACTGACGAATCAATCAGAAAAGATGACAATGAAAACCCGATGAAAAGACAAAAAAAGGGAAATCTACAAGAGAGTGGTTTGAATTCATTCATTTGCTTTAAAGATAAAATATATGTAATGGGTTGTCATGATTATTGTCAACTTGTGGTTCAGAAGCTAGTACCACCAGTAGGTTGTGATTATACTAGTATTCGCCTTGAACTTAGACGACTAGAGGTCAGTATTGTTCATTCTGCTTTTTCATATATAGGAGGATACTCATGTTTACATAACGTATATTTCCTGGAGTCGGATGAAGAAATCTACAGAATTGAAATGATGTGTTTGGACAGAAGAGGTTACGTTAATGTGGTTGTCTCAATCGATGTGTCAAGGTTGGATTTCTCTAAGATGTCCTGGGAGGAAGTGAATAGTTTAGGTGATACAGTGCTATTTCTCGGCCAAAGTACTAAATGTTTCTGCTCCGCGGCTGCCTTGGGTCTTAGCAAGGGTTGTCTGTATTACACATTGCCCAAAGATCAAAGTTTATACATGTTTGATGTAGAGGACAAATGCTCTACGACTATCTTGCCTTGTTCCAACTTGCCAACACCATGGTATTCCTCGCAGTGGATAATGATGCCTTTACCAACATTCAGGTAGTATCCTTTCACAGTACTTATTGATTTCCCCTGCCTTATTATGCAACCCACTTGATCAGGAATGCAATACTTTATTGTTAGAATAACTGACAATCTATCTGAATGTGTAGTGTCGCTGTTGAAGGAAGAATTGTAGAAAATATGTCAAGCAAAGTAAGACAAGACGATTACACAGTAAAGGCGAAGGAAACTGAAGAATCAACCAGCAAAGATGACAATGAGAAGCCGAGGAAAAGACAAAAGAAGAAAATTCTACAAGAACCACCTTGGGGGGTTATTCATGTGGACATTGTGGAGTCGATAGCAAGTCATCTTCATCCCGTGGATGTCTTACATTTCCGTGCAGTCTGTAAAGCAAATAAGGTTCCGATAATGAAGCAGATTTCTGGGGCAATTAGAAGCACAGATTTAACTCCATGGCTGTTGTTTTCTACGGAGAATTCCACTCAGTACAATTTTGTAGATCCAATGCATAATAACGAGAAGTACCTCATGAAGCTCCCTGAATTGCTAGAAGGTGCATCCATTCGGTGTCAAAAGGGTGGTTGGCTATTGATGTCAAAAGGTAGGTTTACCTTATTCTTCTACAATCCCTTTACAAAGGAGACCATTCACCTTCCGGGGTTGTCACCTGGTTATGAGTTTGCTGGTGTTACATTCTCCTCTTTACCAACTTGCCCAGACTGTGTAGTTATTGGCATTGCACAACATAACCAAGAAGAAATTTCCATCTACACCATTAAAGGGGAGGCAACACTTGGACGTTTAGATCATTTCAAAATAGTAATTTGGACAAGTACATGCCAACCTTTAGCGCACCAGTTATGGACAAGGGACATTTTTTTGCGCCGATTTTAATGGAACCTTGGGACATAGGCATGGTGGTGTTTTTAAAGTTCTGGAAAGGCCTCGTGGACACTCTAATGCTGCATATTTTAGTTTCTTGGTAAAATGTGGAACCGAGCTTTTGTTGGTGCAAATGCTTGGGATGTCTGTTACAATATATAGGTTAGATAGCTTAAATATGGTCTGGCAGAAAGTTGAGAGTTTGGGCAAACATATGCTGTTTATCAGTTTTACATCATGTCTCTCAGCTGTTGCCCCGAAAAGTTGCATGGAGAACAAAGTCTATTTCCCGAGATTGCACGGCGACCGAATATTATACTACTCGCTTGAGACAGGTAGTTATCATTCAGTTGGAAGTTTGCATTCTGCCAAGGATTATTTTGACACGAAGGCTTGGACAAACTGTACATGGGTTGAACCGAGTTGGTTGCGTTCCACACCTAAAGAGCTCGACTGGCTTAACAAGAATCCTCCCTGAACTAGTATTAGTTTCATTTTTCTGAGTATATATTAGGATTTAATCCTTTTTTTAGTTGTTTATGTTTGTTGAAGTTGAATTAGAGATATGTACTTGCTATGAGTATATTTTGTTTGTGTTTCAGGCTACGTATACTTCGGTGTCAGATTACTGCAATAGATTGATCAAATTATTCCTTCTTGATATAATATTGTCATCTTCAACTGTGGTACCTTTTTTAGACAGGGAAAAAACACACTCTTCAGGGATCTAAGGAGTATTTTATGCTTTTTCTGGACTACAAGATGACTTTGTCGTCTGTATGTGCAAACATGCACTATGTTTCTGCGTAAGTTTGTGCGGATGTAGCATTGAATTTTCGCATTTTTTTTATGTGCATATACATGTTTGTAATTACCCAGCAGGATTTGGGAGTTTTGCTCGGGCATCGTAAATGCCAGGGCCGGACATGTTTATGCTTTTGTGTTGAAGGAAATTCAGGGGAATCATTTGAAAGAGATGTTTGCTGGTTCTGACAGTTAGAAATCTTCACATTCAGGTAAATTCCTTCTTCACTCTTTTTACTTTCAGTTCGGTAAACAGCTTTCTTTTTGAAGTTAAACTTTCGGGACGTGCGGTGTCTGTCTGGTTGATGAAAGAGTACCATATATACCTGATAGTGACTGGATATTTTGTAGGATCTATTATTGTTCAAATAGATCAATTTTAGATTCATGTAGAAGGCCAGGCGCACTAGCTAGACATGCTGCTAGCTGTATCGTTTGTTTGTAGAAGTGATCTCTCTCAATTAACTGTGATCGTTATGCATGGCTACATGGCTTGCAACTGCTGCGGAACTCTAAGATGCTTGTTTCATTTGCTTTGATCTCACCTATTCTGATAAGAATGTAGTACTTTCGAAATATTTTCTTTATTTCCTTGAAATATTATGCAGCATCATGTAGTACTTTTAAAACTTGGGATAATTTTGATTTTTATCATAACATCACATCATTGATTCGGTGATAAAAGGGTTTATGTATTAACAATCTATTCTGCCTTCGGAAAAAAATGGTTGTGCTATTGTTTGTGGCAATTTCGCATTTTTTTTTTTTGCTGCCTCTGTGGAATTGTGCCAAATCCATATGAAACCTATATGGAATTGGAACGTCCACTGTTTTCCGGTGCTGAAAAGGCTTGCAAGTATAGATTGTTGAGTAATAACGTTTTAATTTGAATGCCAAAAACTATAATTTGATTAAGGTTTGAAACCACCATATGAGTGATCCTCATATGGATTCCTAAGTGGGAAAGACGGACCTTTACACGTTTCCAACTGAAAGTTGATTAGGAGACTATGTGCCTGGTGGCTTGGACAATGCTTTGCACCTTTCCAGCCACTAAGTTCCAGATGACATAGTCTTTTCAAGAGATTTAGGATGGAGTGGTCTTTTTGTTGTTACATGCCGAAAAATCAGAAACCTTGTTCTAGCCGGATGTTGATTGGTTTCTTTATCATTGTACATTCTTTACTACAGCCAACCACTTACTTTTTAAGTAGGTCAAGTACAGAACAAATTGTGCCAGATTACACGCTTTCCATTAAACATGAAAAGGGCGTTATGTTCATTTCCAGGTTACACAGTGTCTGAAACATTGGTTTGGCAAAGACGAAGAAAATTTCGGGAATTATACGTGTCGGCTTATGATTGGTTATGTGAGACCGACGATTTAACCTTATTCTTGTACAATCCCTTCACAAAGGATATCATTCGGCATCCGGGGTTGTCACCTGGTTATGTGTTTTGCTGGTGTTAGGCTAACCTTTATGGGCTAGATATCTAGCTGCTAGATTGGTCATCCACGTCAGCTAGGACAACCTCCTAAGTCCTATGGTATTGCTAATCTAGCAGCGGGTCGCTAAACCAAACAGCGTTTGACCAATAAATTGGTTGACTGGATGACATCATTACTGTATAAACATCACATTTCATAGTTGATTAATTATTTTCGATTTTTGTTAGAGGGAGAGCAAAAACGGATCCGAGGAGAGCGAAAACCATAGTTGACTCACTAACTAGGCCGATTTGTCGGATGAATTTCGACTCGGACAAGTGTACCCTTCACATGCTGCCGTCACACAACGTCAACGAACCGCTTCTTTCTTCTTACTTGTTTTAACCTTGAAGTGCCTGAAAGTGATTAGGGATTTTCTATTTTCACGTTTGTGTAAACATCTACGAAGTTCATGTCTCGTGAAAACGAAGGTAAACGTAAACCGTACACAAATTGAATCAACAGATTATTCAAGTTTTTTCTTTATTGGTTCGCGTTCTATCAAGTGATGACGAATTCTGTATTTTATAGATGTCCATTGCTGGTTCTTCCTTGGCGGCATACGTGTGTATTTTTTTTTTTTTTTTTTTTTTTTTTGATCAGTAAGCTGGGGTTAAAAGGGACCCCCCAGAACAAGAGAAACTAAGAAAAAAAAAAAACAAAAACAACAGAGCAAAAGCAAAACACCTAACTACCACACCTGTACATCTTGCCCTCCCTGTCTTCCTTAACAATTTCAGTCAATTCAGGAGAGAACTCATCAATATTCATATCCACCCATTTGATGGGGGGATGGTAACTAGCAATAAGATCTGCCGCTCTATTAGTTTCTCTATACACCGAGAAACTTTGAAGACCTCAAAACAATTCCTTAGTCTCTCCACCCTCCTCCAAATTTGCATCATATTCCAGGGGGGTTTACTAACCTTCTGCTTGAACAGCAAATAAACAGTCATAGAATCAATGGCTAAGTGAACTTTCTTAAAACCTCTTACCAGAGCAAGGTTTAAACCCAACTCGGCCCCCTGCAATTCGTGTGCATTCACAGAAATAGGAGGACCTCCACCCTTTGCCGCAGCAATTACAACTCCCGAGTGATTACGCAAAATAGCTCCCCAACCACCAGATAAGTCCTTTTTGGAGCCATCAGAATTAATCATTATCTCATCAGTATCTGGAGCAAGCCAAGTGCAGAAAATGAAAGAGGGCCTAGTAAAAATGCAATCAAGGTTTAATCTCTCCACAAAACCCCTGGCCAAACCATTATCATCAACTTTCCTTGTCATTGAAAGCACCTTAATTCTGACATCTTCAATAATCATAAAGCCAACATGATCAACAGAGTCAAATTTGTTAGAAAAGACTCTGTTATTTCGCTCCCTCCAGACATGGTAAACAAAACAGTTTAGGATGAGTTTCTTAACTCTAGCAATAAAGGCATGCCCTTCAAAAGCCTTAACACACCACATAATCTCATCCATCCAACTACTGCAAACATCCCTGGAATAACCCATTTTCAGCAGGAGCCCCTTCCAAATACTAGCAGAAAAAGGACAAGTCAAGAATAAATGATCTTCTGATTCCACACCCCCATCACAGAGAATACAGTTAGCCACTGGAATAAGACCCCATTTAACCATCTTATCTTTAGTTTTTAACCTTCCATGAAGGCTAAGCCAAGTAATAAAAGAGTGGCGAGGGACATGGGACCTAAACCACACCAAACTCTACCAAGGCATCTTATCTCTTTCACCAGCCAAAGAATTGTAAGTGTCCTTCATCGTAAACTCACCAGAGGAGCTGGGTTTCCAAATAATAACATCTGAAACACTACTATCACACTCCACCTCCTGAAGCTTGTGCACACCCGCATAATAGAATCATCCATAACATCGGGATAATACCAACCATCACTCCTCAACAAACCTCGGCCACTTTGCAGTCATTATTAGCACAAATATCTTCAAGAATGTCACCATTCACCCAATCAGGAAGTCTACCATTAGGATGCCAATTATCAGATAAGAACATAGTATTCTCTCCATTGCCAATAATATGCCAAAGAAAACCTTTAGCAAGATCCCTGTGTTTCAGAATCCTTCTCCAGCACCAAGAAGCATCCTGAGGCACACTCAAATTCCAAAAATCTTTATGTTTGATCAAATTCTTATGTATCCATTCAGTCCATATGTTCCTCTTGCCACTAACTAAATCCCAAACATGTCTAAGATTAGCTGCAAAGTTTATAACTTCAATATTTTTAACTCCAAGACCACCTTCCGAGTAAGGCCTGCAAGCAATTTCCCATTTGATAGGATGATATTTCCTACCCATCTCAGCCCCAGCCCAAAGAAATCTTTTGAAAATTGAATTTAGTTCCTTTATCGCCCTTTTAGGAAGCACAAAACAAGACAGCCAAAAAAAGATCATACCCATAAGCACTACTTTAATCAATAGGAGTCTCCCAGCATAAGAAAGATTTTTGGACTTCCACGATCTAGCTCTCTTAGTGACTTTAGAGATAAGAGGAAGACAATCCCCGATAAGAAAGTTTAGTAGACAATAGAGGTAAACCAAGATACCTAACAGGAAGATCTCCAATACCACACTCCAAACACAAGACATTATGATCAAGAACTTCAACATCCACAGAGGAAGAATAAAGAGTTGTTTTCTGTGGGTTCATCTCCAATCCAGAAATCTTACTAAAATCAGATATAGCCACCTTGAGAGAATTAGCAGCTGAAACACTACCCTTGAAGAAAATAAGAACATCATCGGCAAAGCACAAGTGTGTTAGCTGAGTCAATCTGCACCTAGGATGAAGCCCAAAAGCACCAATAGCAACCTCATGCTTGAGGGAAACACTTAAAATTTCCATAACCATAACAAACAAGTAGGGAGATAAAGGGCAACCTTGACGAAGACCCCTACTAGAAGAAAAATAACCATAAGGAGAACCATTTACCAATACAGAAAATTTGGCAGAAGAGATACAACTGTATATCCAAGAGATAAATAGTTCAGGAAAACCCATCTTCTTTAAACACAGCACAATAGCCTCCCAACTAACAGTATCGTAAGCTTTCCTAAGATCAATCTTAAGGGAACATCTAGGGGCCCCATTATTCCTATGATAGTTACGAACAATCTCATGAGCTAACATAATATTGTCTTGGATAGATCTTCCAGATATAAAAGCAGATTGGTTAGTGCTCACAAGACCTTTCAGAACATGTTTCATCCTAATGGCAATTATCTTAGTAATGCATTTATAAATTACATTGCAACAAGAAACAGGTCTATAATCAGAAATCGTGGAAGGATTTTCAACTTTAGGAACCAAAGTAAGAAAAGTACTATTTACCTCTCCTAACAACTTACACTTGGTGAAGAAATTTTGAATAGCCTTGACAAAATCGGCCTCAATAATAGTCCAGCAAATCTTGAAAAAATGGCTAGAGAAGCCGTCGGGCCCTGGAGCTTTGTTAGAGCCAATACAAGACAGTGAAAAATAATTTCATCTCTAGTAATAGGCATGATAAGAGAAGAAGACGATTCATCAACCAAATTAGAAAAATTCGCAAAAGAAGAATCTCTTTCACCCAAAAAGACCGAGAAGAACAAGAAAACAAGGAGGAGAAATACTTAGTACATTCTAGAGCAATCTCTTTGTCCTCATCAAAAATATTACCCTCGTAATCCCTTAAAGTAAGAATGTTGTTTCGCACCTTCTCTCCTTTAAAGACCCATGAAAAAAACTAGAGTTTGAATCACCCAACTCCATCCACTGAACTCTCGATTTTTGCTTTAGCATAGACTCTTCATGTCTAGCAAGTCTAGCTTAATCACTAACAGCTTTTCTTTCTGAATAAGCATAAGCAGGATTAAGAGGCTGCAATTGAACAGTAGCTTGAGCATTATACATAGTTTTCTTAGCCTCCAAAATGCATCGAGATAAATTTGAAAACCTAGCTTTCCTCAACTCCACTAGTTTATGTTTCACTCTCTTAAGCTTGGAGACAAGAACGAACATCGGATTACCTTTAACCTTTTCCTTCCACACCTCCTTAACAATATCTAGAAAATCCGGTTCATCAGCGGATAGTTATAAAAACTTAACTGGGGAGGACCATGTTGTCTTTGTTCGAACACGGAAACCACAATAGAAGAATGGTCGAAACACCGGTGGGAGAAAATCAGCTTTAGAATTAGTGAAGTAAGAAACCCACTCAATATTAACCACCTTTCTATCAATTTTTGACACAATTCTACCGTAACCCACTTGCTTATTAGACCAAGTATAAAAATCAGGAAAAAGGTAGATCAAACAAATGAGCATCATTAGTGCAATGTATAAAATCATTCATAGAAGAAGCATGTCCACCACTGCCACCCATTCGCTCATTAGAATTCAGGATCTCGTTAAAATCCCCCAACACCAGCCAAGGTAATTCATAACTATCAGAGAAAGCGACCAAATCATTCCAAAGATCCAATCTATTAGTACTGTCATTATCCCCATAAACGAAAGCAACAACAAATTTCAAATTGCGACTAGTAGTAACTTCGAGAAAAATAACTTGAGAAGAAGAATGAACTACAGAAATATTAACTTCTAGAGGATTCCAGCCAACCCAAATCCTACCGGATCTATCATTCACATAATTATCAATGAACTTCCAGTTCTTATTAATATTTAACCTAATTGAATCCTTATTGAGTTCTTGGACATGAGTCTCAACAACTCCTACCATGGATAATTTATTAAAACTGATAAATCTACTTACATCACGTTGCTTTAGAGGGTCATTAAGCCCTCTAATATTTCAGCCACCTACTTTAAACATCAGTAATAATTGAGAGAGGCTTCTTAGGCCTAGGTTTCTTAAGCTCCAAACTCTTAGGAGCAAAAACATTTGGGACCCGAGTTATTACCCTTTAAAAGAAATTTACCTCTAATGCCTCGCTACATTTGAACCTTGAGTAGGAGGTTGCAGATCAGAATTAATCTTCTGAACCATTACTTGGACAGGTCCTACCACGTCTGAAACCATAACATCCTTTTCCTGATCAACTAAAACGTCAAACATGTTAGTAGTGGGTACAACGGATAACTCAAAGAACCATAGGGTCATTCTCCTTATTGCCACTCGAAGAACTAACACCCTCCTCCATCAAATCCTGAACCATAACAGGATTACTCTTGTTTTCCAACTCAACTAGAGGCTTTGATTTAGACTTCCTTGAACCTTTTACTACCCATTCCCGTTGATCACCTGTACCAACTACCTTATTACTACTCAAATCGGGAGAAACTTTAGGCTTAGCAAAAGGACATTTCTAATCGCTACATGGCCAAAAGAAACACATTCAGTACACTTAGGGGGTTTCCAAGAGTACTCTACCTCCACATCAATAACAAATTCACCTTTATAATAAACTGGGATAGTAGCCGGATATGCACAATTCATATCAATCTCAACTAAAACCCTTGCAAAACTCATTCTAGCTCTACTAAGAGTTAACTACTTATCCATCATAATTGGTTTTCCAATTAAACTAGTAATCTTTGAAAGAGTTTTTGCATTCCACATATGAATAGGAATCTTACGAAGATTAACCCAAGTTGGAATTGATTTCATTTCAGCAATCTCTTGCTCAATTAAAGGATGCCAAGGTCTAACAAAAAATACTTGATTCGAAATAAACACAGGACCAAATTCAAGAGCAGAAATTCTATCCTCCTCATTTTCAAATTCAAAAACAAAATTAGACTCACCATGGATTGTCAATTGCATCGGCCCCTTAACCCTCCACGCTCTTTGAACTGAATTTTTCACTAACATGTATGGCAATTTCTTCCCAACAAAATTACCGATAACAAGTTTCTCACAATCCTTTAAATCTTCCGCCACATCATCTTCAAGAATTTCAGCTACACACTTACCATCGATGAAACCAGGTGGAGAACACTCTAAAGAAGCATCAGGAGATGCTTCCTTCTTCTTTGCATAAAAATCCGACCAAAAAGAAACAGACCCTAAATTCTGATCCTGAAAACCTCCCCCAACAGATCCCTCCATCCCCCGAGAGGAAGAAGATAGAGGAGCAGAAACCGAAGCCTTTAGAGAGCTACCATCATCCTCCATGAAGATGGAAAACCAGAACACGAGCAGAAAGCAAAACCCTAATCACCTTGACTTTTGGTCAAAATCGCCCGGCCAAAGTCAAGGTTTTTCGTCGCTAGCTAAGTTATATAGAAGTAATACTTGGAAGGAAGTTACTATTGAATTGCCCTTCTATTGGGGGCATGGAGACTCTTGGAGGAATGATGGGTATTCTGTTCGTTTTCATTCGGTTCCATACGTGTGTACTCTTTCTCTAATCAAATTGTTTTTTTTTTTTTTTTTTTTTTTTTTTTTTTTTTTTTTTTATAACCACGTCTTTAAAGTATTTACCCAGTCGATCTAAGTGTGTTCACTTACCATTATGGACGATTTTTGGCGGAGTATAGTATGCTTACTGACTAATAAGTCATAACTCGAGTTTTAGGGTTTACGTTTTTGATTGTTGATGATCATAGCGACTTATACTACTAGACCTTGGTTAACTCAGGAGGTTAAGTTAAAACAGAAGGGTACACTTGTCCGCGTCAAAATTAACCCGACTAATCGGCCTAGTTGGTGAGTCAACTACAGTTTTCGCTCTCCTTTGATCCGTTTTTGCTCTCCTTCTAACAAAAATCATTATTTCCCCCTTGTAATTAATGGGGTGTCTCTTTCCTCCGAGTTTTGCTCTACAACTCGGGGTGGCCGATTCAACCAAAAACCACCATCATTAACATCACCTCCATCAATACTCATCCCTTTATCTCACCAATATTTAGTTCCCCTTTATCAAGTCACTATATCAACCACATCAAATCCATCAGTAACAATTTCACCATCAACCATATTGGTTTTTTGAATCGGAAAATCCATCTTGATTAACATTTCTCTACCAAAGGATTTTTCCACTCTTAATCATCAATCAATAAACTTATACGATTTGGGTTTTATATTTAATCAAATTTAAATTATTTGGAACTGAGATCTGTATTTTTAGGTGTTTGATTAGGAAGAAAGATGTATGTATGTGTCATTTGGAAGTTCTGAGAAGAAAAAAGCTTTGGTTCCAGAAACACCATGGAAATTGCTTCTCCAATTGATGCTTTATTACAGGGTTCTGCTAACATGAATTACTTTCAGGGTCGGCAGCAACATCTGGTAAAGCTTCTCTACATCCGACATGAAGAACTACAGGTGAAAACAATGGAACAAATCTTATCCCAGGATTCAATCAACAACGTTTTTTTCTTAGGAAAACCACCTTGGGCATGTCCTCCTCCACCATCTGATACACCTCCACCAATGTTTGTTTCACTAATCTTATTTAAATTCATCAAACCCAACCGCAGTATGATAATTGAGTTGCAAAAAACAAACAATGAAATAACCAGAAAGAGCAATACAACACATACATCATCATGGAAGTTTCAAATAGGGATACAACTCAAAAATAAGAACCCCAATCAATGACTAAACCCATCAATCGTAATAGCAATAAATTAACCATAGGAAGCTGCATAATGGAAGATCCGAACGAAACTTTGCTCGGTGACTCAGTGAGTTGGCTGAATCGGGATAATTATTGTTCTACAACAATAGTCCTCCACAAATGGGAAAAAACACCAACGTATAACGTTGGCTTTGAACTCATCAACATCTACGGAGCAGTGATTAATGGAAAAATCATCGGAGTAATTCGTCACATAAATTGCTGCATATGGGCTGATACTTCAACTCGGTTCCATACGGTGTCTATCCATGGTACCTGGTGGATGGAATTCAGGGGCATAATAGAAATTAGCTTGAAGGAGTTCAAGGATACAAAGGTAAAATCACATGGATTAGTAATGGGGGAGACAAAATCTGTGCATTGCCAGGATGAAACCGGAAAGCAAAATGATGTCAGACTGCACAAAAGTTATCATCTTAGGGAATGTTGGCTGAATCCGATCCAGTTTGGTTCCACGACTACATTATAAACGCATAACTATGATTTTGAACTCTTCGAGATCAATGGAGCATCTACTAGTCAACTTATTTCGAGGCATTTATCGCTGCATAAAGTTGGCTATATCAAATCGATTCCACTCGTCTTCTAGCCACAACGCCTGGTGGAAGAAAATCTAGGGCTTTTTGGAATTAAGCAGAAACCGTCCAAGGGTACAAAGGTGAAAGCACTAGGCGTAATAATGGGAGGGACAAAACTGGTTTATTGTCAGTGGGATAAAGCGGAAAAGAGAACTGGTGACAATCTGCACAAAAGTTCTCAAGTTGGGAACTCTTGTCTCTTTAGTTTAATAAATAATTATAATAAAATAATTAGTTTAAGCCTAGGTTTAGGTTTAGAAATGTTTAGATGTTTTAGTTGTTTTATGTCTATTTTAGGGCAGTTTAAATGTTGTGTTTGCTTTGTGTCTGTTTTATTTGCAAGGTCCGTATACATGTTTGCAACGATCTGTAATAGTAACTATGAAAGTCTAGTTTTAGGTGAGAATATCAATCACTATGCAGGTTTACGATCCATCCAACTACGACGACGATTCTACATCATCTTGTTTCCACAACAACTTGTACATATGCCATCCTCAGCTTTAGTACCAAGTGGACCCTCTCTTCACATCGACTCTCTCCGGCGGGTACTTAGTTTACCAACAAGGTATGACGACTGCGAGGAAATTTGGGGTAGTTATCTCCGGCGGGTACTTCGTTACCAACTAGGGATAGCAAAATCTCGGAACTGTTGCGTTCAAAACCTTGGCTACTCTTGTGGGTAGTCTTTCAAGATGAGCTAATAATCTTAGCCTTCGCCTTCTACCACTCTCGAAGCAGAGTGTTTTACCACATCTCCAACAAGCAGCTGATGCAGGAATTAAGAAGAAGCTGGGTGGGCAATACAGCCAGACAATCTCACATCACCAACAAACTACAGATTCTCCTAATCATGTTGTCCAACATGTTACTAAAAAGTGGATATCACAAGAGTACAGACTTTATTTCTTAGTCTCTTAGGAAGTAAGACCCATTATGATGTTCCAAATATCTAAGTTCGGTTTTTATTAAATAAACTACAATGTTCAAAAAAAAAAAAAAAAATATTTTCCCTTGTCGGTATCAAAAATTTATTGTTGTCAGACAGTTTGAAAAGCTCACAAATTGTTTGGTTTGGCGACAACTTCCCTAGATGACTGGGTATGTTTACACGTGTAACTTGGATGGTGAGGATTTCATGTATTAATTGTACTACATCCGACTAGGTACCAAATGTGTAATAACACAGGCTACTCAGCAAAATAGTTAACCGCTCTTTTTGTGAGTCAGATTCGAGTCACCAAAAGTCTCCTCATGAAGATTGTTGCCCGGTGTATAAATTTATAAAACGTGTCGGCCCAGCATGACCTATCCCACAGGATCACATGCTTAGTGTGTTGTATGTCGTTTTTGTGCCGGAAATTAAGACATATTGTGTTGTGCCGTGCTAAAAAGAGTGTTGTTCTCTGCTGTGGAAGCACATTCATATTATGTTTTCCAATATGAATATTTTCAAAATATTTAGGAATTATATGTTTTGTTGTGAAAATAAGTCAACATAACGATAATAAAGTGTCAATAATTTTCTAAAATAAAGGTTCTTTTGTGAAATATACACAAAATGTGATGTATTGTGCCATGTTGTGTAGTATTTTATACATATTATGACGTGCTTTCTTAACGTGGTGTGATGTGGCATGCCACGTGCTTATCTGTGCCTCGTGCTGTACCGGTCTACCGTGCCGATTAGTTTAGCCCAGCTCGACACATGAAACTAACATGTTGTGTCGTACTTGGCTAAGTCATGTGCTGGGCCGGGATGTGCTCAAAATTTAGCGTGTTGTGCTCATGCTGGCACAACCCAATTTACACCTCTACTAGTGTATACGAAAATGATAAGGGGTGGTATCTGCATCAAACCCATTTACGGGGAGAGATGTTTTTGTATCGAAATTCATTTGGACTGAACCCCTCTAAATTTTGAGGAAATTCTATTTAGGTAATGACAAACATTTTCGACTTGGTTAGGTCGTCTCACCTTACTTGTGCGTTCTTGAAAGTTCAATCATTATTCCAAATGCTTTCAACAGATTCACATTATATATTTTGATTAACCCCACAAGAAATTAATTTTTCCTTTTTTTGATTGAGAAGGGAGAAATTTATTGAAAGGAGAAGAAAAAATTACATGAATCAGTTATAAAGGTAAAATTGAAAGCAAAACTAAAGAAAGGAGACAATTATTAACTTCACCGTAAAACAAACAACTGCAAGAGCATTCTCTGTATTTGCTATGCCAATCTCCCGCTCCAACAAGAACAAAGACTTGGTTTTTGACATGAGCAGTGACTGCCTACTTTCTACCGCTCAGACATCTTCATTATCAATTCCTCTTCAGCAATCCAAAATCTTAACGACCGAAACAAAAATATTAGTGTATTGAAAAAACAATAAAACAAACAGGAGTAATTAAAAAAATCATAACATGCGATTTTAATTTAAAAAAGAAAACATTCATCAAATGATTGAAAACACAAAGGAGGTTTTGATTACCAACCTCAGGAGATATCTTGTAGGCTTCTTCTCCTCCTTCCCAACATCTGTCTTCCAGGACATCACATTGCTGAAGAGATAGTTTTTGTAGTGAGGTGAGACGTAGCATCTGCTTCCGAGAAGGAAGATACTTAAGATTTACGCATTCACTTATATGCAACTCCCTAAGAAAAACCAAATTACCCAACCACTCTGGCAGAGCCACCAAAGAATTAAAATCATTTATCCTAAGAGTTTGTAAGGAAGTGATGTATTGAATTTGATCCGGCAGATAGTTGAGTTCAGACCATCCATAAAGAGATAATTCACAAAGCGATGGAAAATAAGTGTCGGTTACAGTTCCTTCTTGGTCATCAATACTGGCTTCAGGAAACGGAACAGATTCCAGCTCTTCGAAAAGTGAACTAATCTGCAGATATTCAAGTTTGGGGAGGTATTCTATACCACTTTTTTTATTGATTATGGATTCCATAACACTGATACACTTTGGACTTTCACTGAATACGATACGCAATTCCCGTAGAGAATTGAATCCCCTTAGATCTATGCGAGAGTATAAGAGACCGCAATTCCACAGAGTCAATCTATTAAGAGAATAGCTAGGAAGTACTTGATTTGGAAAAATATTATCCTTGTCGTCGTCGTCAAGGTCCATGTTGGGGCTAGTAAATCCTTGAAAATCGTCACAATTATCAATTTCAAGCTGACAAAGAATGTTATTTCCTCTAACCAATCCTAGAGGAAGAGACACAAACTCCTTGCAACTATGAATTGTGATGGAGGTGAGAGATGACTGATTGCTTTCAACCAATGCTGCGATTCGTTTCCCACTGCAACTTTTGAAGTGCGATGCTCTCAGAGATGGAAACCGGTTTGGCATAAGTATTAACTTGGGACAGTGCACGACCTTCAACTCTTCAAGTCGAGGAAAACTTGAAAAATAAGAAGAAAATGATGAAACTTGATCTGACCATTCTACTAAATCTTGCATATAACCTATGGTGAGAGATTCCAGCGAAGGGAAAGAAGATACATCACCGTAGAACTCGCTTCCAATACTTTTCACGGAGTTAAGACGATATATCCTCAGAACCTTTAACAAAGGAAGTAACCCAAATGGAGGAAGACATTCACATCTTTTGCAATCTTCTAGAACCACATGCACCAAATTTGGAAGTAAAATTTTTGGGCTCATCATCCAAGTTGGGAATTTTGAACCAAAAGAGTTGTAAATTCCCAATCTTTTCAGATTCCAATGCGGTTGGAAGCCTTCTAACACTATATTTTCTTCCAGTACATCTTCCTCGCGTATATCTTCCTCATTACGATAAGGCGTCCAGTGTAATTCTAGGTGAAGTATATGTACTTTTTCCTTCAAACCTCCCATTTCAGCGTCTTTTCCATTTCTTATATTCTCAAGATTATGAATTTTGAGTTTTCCGCTGAGAAGATTCAGATATCTCAACTCTTCGATACCGCATCCATCGTTCTTATTTCCAACAACAAACACAGGTAAGTAAGTAAGGGAAGTTAAAAATCTTGCCTTTTTTAGCAACGGATATCGGTGGTCGAATACAAGATGACTCAACTTGGATAGCTTTCTCATCTCTTGAGGAAAATCTTTAAGATTTAAACATTTCTTGAGAATCAACGTCTGCAGATTATAGAGAGTAGTGAAAGAGCTTGGTAGCACTTTTAGCTCAGAGCATGTGAGATTAAAATACCGTAAGTGTTTTAACTTGGAAATTGATGACGGTAACTCACTGATCGAACTCCAGCTCAAGTCAAGAACACGTACATATTTGAAATTCGTAAATATTTGCAAAGCATATGGACTATCAATAAACTCCGAATCACTGGAAATGAATGCGCGCAATTTCTTCACCTTAGCCAACGCTGTAGGTAATGGTGAGAATTCATTGTTCTCATCAAAGACCAAACTCACACGACGAAGTTTACTGATCTCCTCTTCTCTAATCTTGGTCACACTTATCACAGAGGATTCACCCTTTGCAACAGATTGCGCAAGATCATGTACAAGATCATGCATCTTACATGATTTTATAATACCGAACTCATTTTTTATCTCCTCTTGGAAGAACGAATTACTCAACAAAATATTGAAGTATTCATTACCCAATGTTTCCATCTCCATGCTTGTCCTTGAGTGACCAAGAAACCCTTCTGCCATCCACATCCGAATAAGATTTTTTCTCTTGATAATGCAATCCTTTGGAAATAGAGAACAATATCTAACACATTGTTTTAAATGTGGCTCGAGATGGTCATAGCTCAACTTTAATACCCCTATAACCTTTGTTTCACCTGCCGGGAGGTACCAGATCTCGTTATTTTCAATTAATTGCCAGTCATGCTTAGATTTTTTGGAATACATCAAACGCCCAAGAACCTTTATTGTTAACGGCAATCCTCTACATTTTCTAGCTATGTTTTTACCGATTTCGATCAACTCTGTGGTCTTTCCTACGCCTGCAGGCCCAAAAGCAATTTTCTTCAGCATAATCCAACAATCGTCCTCGGACAAACCAGCCAGGCTATACCTATAGGTAAGATTTCAAAGTCATGCAATATCAGCATATGATACAACAAACAAGGCATCTTAACCAAGATCAAGAATTTGTCGCATAATAACAAAATGAGATTTATCAAAATATACATATATACGGAAATCATGATTACCGTATGCAACATGATGATTGATTTGTATTTGTTATTCTTGCAAAATGTTTGTATTTAATCATAACTTCTTACCTATATAAAGAACACATCGGTGACAAAACTTCATTGCTTCGCGAGGTTATGATTACTTTGCTTCCTTGTGCGCCAAGGAGCAGCATGGCATTCAACATATCGTCCCACTCGTTGTGATCATCTTTCCACATGTCATCAAGCACTATCAAGTATCGCTTATTTCGAAATTTTTCTGTGAGAATATTCACCATGACATCCAGGCTTGAATATTCTTTTTTCTCTCCATTAATAGATTCCACAAGCTGATTGAAAACTTGGAATTGGTTAGAGGTGTCAGATACACATACCCATAGTCTTATTTCAAAATGTTTTCTTACAACACCATCACCATAGATGATTCGAGCAAGTGAACTTTTACCAACTCCACCCATGGCAACAACGAGAATAACGCGATAATTTTGCAGATCATTGGAGCAATCCAACAACAAATTTATAATCTCCAATATCTCCTTTTCTCTTCCAACAAACATCGATACATCTTCAAGCGAGTGACTTTCTTTCTTTCGAGAACTACCCTTATTACTAGTACTCTCGTAAACATTAAAACTAAACCTTTCTTTATCCTTTGAAACTTGATCTAACATTTGGTTAAGATTTTTAATCTTATGAGCTATTTTGTGACTAAACGTAAGACGATTCGATCCCGAAAAGAAGTTTTTGACCCTGTCCCGCTTGCGATCTTCAATTATTCGTTTATGAGCTTCATATTCAAATTCATCCAGTAAGTCTTCCGCTTCGTATACTGCATTTTTAAGATTTTCAAGCCATAGCTTGACTGTCTCCTGTTCTACTTGTTGCCTCTCTGCGTCATTTAATACAGCTTGAATACTGCGTAAAGTTTTTTGAAGTTTTGACATTTCATCTCGAACACCCCAAACGAGAGAAATCTCATCGGAGGCAATGGAAACCAACTTTCCGATTAAGGCCTCGCTAACAGCACTGACAAGAATTTCAGCCATTTGTTATCTCTGGTAAGAAAATTATGAAGGGAAGGAATTGTATTTGTGTTTCTCTTTGGAACACATAGAGCAATCCGAAGAGTATTGCGGAGAAAGACGTAGCTATTGCATGACCACCTCAAAGTTCTTAATGAAGATTAGAACGTTGACCTAGCCAAAATGAAGTGTTTGAAAAACGTCGAGAGGCCAACAGAGCCGTTGACAATCCTTTTCAGCTGTCAGAAGCCATGTTATTGCGGTTTAATAGTTTTTGTTTAAGTATATTAGCGCGGTGTAGCAATATTCATTTGCAAGTAGTACTACTTGCTCAATTAATCTAGCTTAAATAACTCCACTAGTTACTACTCAAATGAATATTTAGCTTGAAAAGCTTCGATGATCTTTATCATTCTGCACGACTACAGCAAACATAGAGAACGACATTTTCACTGGTACGTCTAGATTTGCCGGTTTACTTGGGACAGCAAGATTTAACCTACGCATATACAGGTCAGAATGGTTTCACTCACCTGCACAGAAACTTAACAACGGAAAAAATCGTATCAAGGCTGAATGAGAAAATGTCTTAAAAGAAGCGGATACGCTAAAATTTCAAAAAGGTTGATTTTTAAAAAACCGATAGACACATGTATAGAATCCAACTGGGCCCACTACCCCATGATACGGAGGGGTCTGGTTTTCTGTGATCCATTTGAGTTTGTTGTCCATCATTTTTGTTTTAATAAGAAACCTGATTTGAGGCTTACAAAACCATTTTCCTATTTAGGGTGGGTTTATAAGGGGTATCCTAGCAGTGGGTAGATTACTAACTTACTCTTATTCATTTTAAATTATTTAAATATTATTTATCTAAATTTTAAATTATTTAAATATTATTTATCTCTCGATTTGATCTTTACTTAAGCAAATGGAAATCTGCGAGTCTTTATCAAATATTAGAGAGATAAACTTGGATGGTGCCAAAGACCAATATACAAGTGTCAATCAGTGTAAATCAATAACCAAAGGTTGGATATTCTTATTGATTGATCTTAACGCACAACCTGTGATATTTCAATTATATAACAAAATATAATGTGGAATATAAATAACACAGCATACCGAAGTTTTGTTAACGAGGAAACCGCAAATGCGAAAAATCCGGGACCTAGTCCGGAATGAGCACCACATTTGTATTAATACGCTGACAATCGCCTACTACAAACTAACCGGCCGGGATCAGAGTTGAACCCTAATCAATCTTACATTGATTCAAGGTACAATTGCGCTCTTTACGTCTCGGATCCCAACAGGATACTACGCACTTTATTCCCTTAGCTGATCTCACCCACAACTAAGAGTTGCTCGACCCAAAGTCGAAGACTTCAATAAACAAATTTGTATCACACAGAAAAGTATATGATGATAGATAAATATGTCTCCCACAGATAAACCTAGAGGTGTAAAACGTGCCGGCCCGGCACAGCCCGGCACACGAAGTCACGTGCTTCACGTATCATGTGCCGTGTTGTGCTGTGCTAACGGTTTAAACGTGTTGTGTTGTGCTGTGCTTTACTAGTCAAAAGCTAGGCACAACACAGCTCACTGGCACATCACACGAATAAGCGTGTCATGATGTGTCGTGCTGGCACACGTGCTATAAACAATTTGAAATCACTTAATGTATACATTAAGTCGGACATTATCACAAGAATTTAATTAGACAACATATCATTTGAAATTATTTCAAGTAAAATTAACAAGTTTATTCAATAAAAGAAATAGTCCATCAAATATAAAATTGGATTATTATCATGTAAATTAATGTTCTAGTTAAATATAGGTGACGACATTATAGCAACGATATTGAAATATATTTTCCAAATATTAAGGTATTATATGTGTTGTTATAAATTAGCCAACATAAAATGTTAAAAACTAGCTAGAATAGTGACACTTTTGTGAATATACAAAAAATGTGATGTATTATGCCTTGTTATATGGTGTATTTGTACAGTTATAGCGTGCTCTCTTAACGTGTTGTCCGGTTTGGCCACATGCTTATCTGTGCAGCGTCTTTGTCTTTTGTACTCTTTGTGCTAATTAGTCAAACCCAAAGATGCCCCATTTAACTAACGTCTTTGTCCGTCTTTAAAATTTTAAATTTGTGCTTAAATTTTAGCGTGATAGGTCAAATTTGTGCTCGTCCGGCAAAGCCCAATTTACACCTCTAGATAAACCTATGAGTTTTATTCCGTCTTTTGATAAATCAAGGTGAACATGAACTAATTGATAACCCGGACTTATATTGCCGAAGAACAACTTAGTATTATCAATCACCTCACAATAATCTAAATCACATGGTAGCGAAACTAGATATTGTGGAATCACAAACGATGAGACGAAGATGTTTGTGATTTTTTTTATCTTTCCTTATCGAAGATATAATCTCAAGTCAATTATTCAATTGAACTCGTACGATAGAAAATGACAAGATCAGATCGCTCAACTACAAGAAAGTAGTTTCGTCTTGCTTCACAATCCCAATGAAGTCTTTCAGTCATTAACCTACAGGGTCTCGAGAATAAACCTAAGGTTAAAGGAGAATCGAATCTAGCAAAACCAACTAGTATCACACAGGAGGTGTGGGGATTAGTTTTTCCAGTTGCTAAATGTCTCCTTTATATAGTTTTCAAATCAGGGTTTGCAATCTAAGTTACCTAGGTAACAAAGCATTTAATAATCACCGTTATATGAAAAACCTGATTCAACCAAGCTAATATCTTTCAACCGTTAGATCAAAACTTAGCTTGTCACACACAAATGAAATGTATTCATTTAGGTTTGAGTAGCCATACCTAAACGTGTACACTTAGTTGGTTCACAAATAGTTAACCAATGGTTAGCCATATGAGCACTTTCATATTAACCGTATTCATCTTTCTCATAAATAGTTCAAATGACTCATAAGAACTAGTTCAAGAGTTGTTCAATTGCTTAGGTCTTTATTCATAGACACAATTGAAACAAAATGGGTTTTATTCACTTGAATCAATTCATGAACAATATAGCCACGGTTTGCAAAGATTGCATTCCTTATAATTTATTGTTTTAAACTCATGAACTACCGATTTGATAATTAACCAAACTTGGGTACAGCGTACGGTATGCATACCTTAGCTCCGGATTTGAGTTTACAAACTCGGCGAGAAATTTTGGGTTCGAAATCTTACGTGGGTACGCGTACGGGTATGCGTACCTAAGGTGACCCAGTTTGCTAGTTTGCAAACTTACAAACTCAATGCAAAATTTTCGATATGAAAACTTCTGTGGGTAAGCGTACTCAACCCGTATCCTTCACCAATACCGCATGCACACATATGCACGCACTTGGTTTCCGGCACATGGATTTATACACTAATGTGCGAACACACTATATATGCTTATATCCATAGTTGGTAATCTCAACTCTACATTTCAATCATTGAAACATTCTTCTATAATGTTATAACAATCGTTATTCACGACTATCGTCATCAAAGCTATTTTCAAGATTGAAACGTCATCATGACTTTCGTCACGGGTAAAGATGAAAATGGTTAAAGCAAAAACTCACCAAAAAATATTTCGAGAAAAAGATACGCGAGTAAACTCGGCTCGAAATAACAAATGTGTATGTATGAAAACTATTATACTTATACGACTTTGTCTCAAGAGTAGGAGATAGAATAGAATTTTGAGTGACATATAAGTTCAAGTATCTACATACCTTTTTGTCGGATGAATTTCTACTTATTCCTCGAGTAGTTCTTCCTCTTCGTAAGATGATTTCCATGGAGTCTGGAGCTCAACTGCACTTAACTATACTAGACTGAGACTTAGTCATAAGTAAATTTGAAATCAAGACATATAGTTTTGATCACTAATATTGAAAAACATGCTTGATATAGCAACGCATGCCAGTTCAACTGAGCAGTGCTCTAACAAATTTAATTGTTACAGTTAAGCTACCTCTTCTTCAGTATCAATTGTCTGAACAGAAAGTTGTAATCGTCTCTTTTGGTTTGTCACGATAGATATGTCCAAACTTTTTACATGATAATATTGCAGTGGCTTTTTGTATGCAATGGCTCATTGTTTTGCATGGAAGATGTTTCAAACTCATGACAATGAGTTTGTAATTTGACATTAAATCACCTTGTTGGTACCTTTAAACTATCCTGATATGAACACAATCCATGCTTCCTTTGTTGTTTGGAAGTTAAGAATACTTTGACAAAATGATCCATCCAAGCCTCCATTTATGAATGATAAATCTTTAGTTTCTTTCTTCAGCTTGTCTCTATAATCAATTCCTTTGAACTGCAGCGAGTCTTTCATATAGAAACACTTCATCGTAATAATTTTCTATTAATTTCCATAAATCATAAGCAATAAAAATATTTATTAATTTGATAGACCATAATTTGAATTTTATCACCTTTGAAAATATGAATATGTGGTTGCGGAAGTATGCAATTCGTTATCATCTCAAATGGATCTTCTGGCCCTTGATGCCAAATACAGAAAACTATTTAAAGAAAATAAATCTGAGATAAAGTTTTCAAACAAGAAAGCTTCGAACATTTTTCATACTGTTTTTACTATTGGGGACCAGCCTTTGATATGCTTATGCTTACATAACAAAAACCAAAAAAAAATTGAATGTAAATATTGAGACTGACCGGAAACAACTCAACCGCTTATCTTTAGGAATCACAAATTTTAAATAGAAAAACGAGAATTAAACTCCCTGAAGGCTAAAACACCTATCAACCAATTATTGTTCCAAATTCAAATATCTAATAAATCAAAAGATAATCTAACTAAATTTAATACTCCCTCCGTTCTTTTTAATAGGATGGTTTTGTTTTTTTAGAAAATTAAGGAAATTAAGAGAACTAATCATTGAAAGTGGTCCTCATGACACTTGTCAATAAAAGAAGTGAAGTGAAATGGTCCCATGACACTTGTCATCAAAATAAGTTAAGAGAAAAGTGGTCCCAGAAAACTAAAGTAACATTTGACTTTCCCAATTAGAAAAGCAGCCTATATTTTTGAAACATTTATTTATAGAAACCAGCATATTATTTAAGAATGGATGGAGTATTTATATTACAATATTACAACACCATAGATGTCAAATCAATCAAGTATTTCCCTAACTATAAGCTTGTAACTCTTATATCTTCTGACGGTACAAATTTTTGAACAAACTTAATTTAACTTAATTTTTGATGATATTTTGCGGGCATTGAATCTAGTAAGTGTTATTATCTATTATGATGATTAAAGAAAGACTACTTAATTTTTGATTATTATCTTTTCAATCTCGACCCAGATCATCTCTTTCCCCTTTCTCTATTCTTGACACTTAAATCTTAGTTAGGGTTTCTTTTTTAGATCAAACCTTCACTGGTTTTTTTTTTTTTAAAGAAAGACTACTTAGTCTTTTTAGTTTTCCTTTTTAGATTTATTTAGGGATTTTCTGTTGAGATTTTATTTATGAAATTAAACAACAGCAACAAGGGTTCTCCAACACCAGCAGCAAGAACATCTCAGAAGACACTAGCAGAAACATCAACTCCAAAGACACTAGCAAGCAATGGATATAGCAGACAGATTTCGACGAAATTCCAGACCGATTCCGACCGATTCCTCTCCAAGAAAACCATTTTTGGTTAGCACTGTTACTTATATTACAATATCTCTTATGTAAACTATGACTATTGGTGGGATCTATGGATCCTGTTATACCATTGTCATATGTGTTATTGTAATGATGGAAAAAACCCTGAGAAGTGGATGGATCTTTGGATCCTTGCAACTCTACTACATGTAGATCTGTTCAATGGTTTGGAATAAACTTAATCCAAATCAGTTCATTTAAACTCGTCCTGTTACTTGAAATTGTGTATCTATGTTGTTAGTCCCTGGTCTAAAAATGTATGCTATCTGGTTAATTTCTCCAAGTTTGCTCAAAAATCATGAGTCAGTCCAGTATTCCCTAACGGGTTGTAACCGTTCCGATTTTAATCGGTTTGTTATTAATATACGAGGCTTGCCTCTTTTCCTAAAAAAAATGATTAAATCAGAACCGAGCCGAACAATTTATCCAACAATTTGGGACAATTTTAGTATTGTGTCTAGCTCTTGATTTTAGTATTGTGTAAACATCTAGCTCTTGATTTTGCTTTGGTGGACCCTTAAAGTATTGAACTGAAGCCGACCCTTTAAGCTAGCTAACTAGATGACCGCCACGGTGGAACGGCCGACCGAAAAAATTGACACAAAACTCAATTTTATATCCAAAATTTAGTTCCTCATAATGACATGGATTTGGACTCATAAATTTGTAAAGTGAAATTGTAAAATTCGACTAGTTTACTGTTTTAACTCATCGTACTCCGATCCACGATCAAATTTTTACCTGTAATCCATTGTTCCTTACATGATTCTAGGTCGTTTCCATTTCTAAATCCGAGTATACATTTCTCGCGACGCGTGTCATTTTCTCGTTATGCTCGCCAGAATGACCGCATAATAAAAAAAAATTTACAAGGGAAAAATATCGTTTGGTCCTTTTATAGGTGGGCCCATGTCTGTTTAGTCCTTTGGTCAAACGCCTTTTACTGTTTGGTCAATAATTATTTAAAAATACAGAATGGACAAAAGTACCCTTCCATGTTAATTTTTACTCATTTTTTGTATCAGTTCATTCCAGAAATGAATTTCATATAACAACATATACAAACCGGACTTCATTCCAGAAATGAAGTCCATATAAAACCTTTTTTTTTAGTCCATATAAAAACCTAAGAAAAACAGACTTCATTTCTAGAATGAAGTCCATATAAAAACTTAAGAAAAAACAGACTTCATTCCAGGAATGAAGTACATAAAAACCTAAGAAAAACAGACTTCATTTCTGGAATGAAGTCCATATAAAAACGTAAGAAATACAGACTTCATTTATGGAATGAAGTCCATATAAAAACCTAAGAAAAACGGACTTCATTTATGGAATGAAGTCCATATAAAAACCTAAGAAAATGCAGGACTTCATTTACGGAATGAAGTTCATATAAAAACTTAAAAACAGGACTTCATTCTGGAATGGAAGTCCATATAAAACCTAAGAAAAAATGGACTTCATTCCGTGAATGAAGTCCATATAAAAATAGACTTCATTTCGGGAATGAAGTCCATATAAAACATCAACAACATCATCTTCATCTTCTTCGACGTCTTCAACCAGCAACAACATCGTATTCATCATATTCATCTCATTTTCTTCGATGTCTTCAACACCACAGCAAACAACAACAACAAACATCTTGATGTCGTGTTCAACACCAAACAACATCTTCATCTTCAACATCTTCATCTTCTTCGCGTGTCGTCTTCAACACCAAAGCAGGGAACAACATATCACGAGATCTAGATTTGAAAAACAAATCAAGAAATTATAGAGAATAGAGAAAAAGAAACATATCAACAATAGCAACAATGATCATATTCATCGTCTGCCAGATCAAGAAACATATGTATTAATCATCACCAACATCGTTCGTCTTCATCTTCATCCCACACCATTGTTACAGCATCAGGAAGAACAAAAAGAAAAGAAAAAAAAAGAAGAAGAGAGAGAATGTGAATATGAAAATAAAGATATTTTCTAGGGTTTTTCTATATATATGGTCCCAAAAGGATAGCTTTGTCCTTACAAGGCGAAATTTACATCATCCATGACATCATCCTAGGACAAAACCATAATTTTTAGGACCAAACTATAAATTATATTACCAAATAGGACCAAACAGACACATGACTGGGTCAACAGGACTAGACTCTCTCTAATATATTATTCCTAGGACCTAATGGTATTTCCCGCTAACTTAGCACGGTGTCCCGTATAAAGAACAGTTGGTGCCTCTCACTCTCACTCCACGTGTTGCTGACGCATGGTCAGCAGGTCAGCAGGTCAGCTAGTCACTCCACGTGTTGCTGACGCATGGTCAGCAGGTCAGGTGCGAGTCCAATTTTGTGCACACTCCTTTAAGGAGTGTGCACAAAACAAAGCGATCCTATTGGCTCTACAAAATCAGCCGTTAACTCTATAACAAAAATCAAGTTTTGTTTTATTTTTATTTTATCTAAATCTTAAAAATGGTAACAGGATATCTAATATTAACTGAAATGCAGGGGATTCCTAAATTAGGAAATAGATCTTAACCTTCAGTTTCAAGTATTATACAGTATCTAAAGAATTTCTCTTTATTTCTCAATCTTCTTGATATTGTCTATTGCTTTCTTCGCCATTGCATAATCTTGTAATGACCACAGAAGGTATTCTTATTAACAGTGTTATGGGAATACATAATCGATAAACACAAAATTCTCTTAACACAAAAAATATATTAACAGTAGTCCATTAACCTTGTGTCTTATTTGAAAAAAGAGTAATTGAACTTGCAGAAAGATGAAAACTAAAAAATTTACTCAAGAGTCTACTGTATCTCTTAGACCTTATTGATAACAAAAAGTGCATCCAAAAAAAAAAAATAGTACTGCCACAATTATCGTTGCGTCAATGTTATAGAATTGTAGATTTATCTCCATACGAGCGTTTCTTGTTTTGAGCAGACTCTTGCCGCGATGTATAATTTTCTACCTGTTGCGACATAAACGTGTTCATCACAGGGGTTGTACTTTGGTGTTGATAGCTCGCAAAATTATACAGATGAACATGGCTTCTAGAAAAAACACCAAGAAGATTTGCAGCAAGTCCTTGTGGATACCTTTCCCGGGAAAAAATTCCTTGCGGATAAATGTTATATGGATACATCGACTTCCGGCCACTTTGATTACTTAGCGCATCCTGGAACATGTTTCATACCTTTGAGACCCTGTTTAGGAAATTAAAATCATGTTTATCGATTACTTGATTCGTAGGACTCCATCAATAATATTATTTCAAACGATGTACTTATTGTTGATGTCCGTAGTAATTCTGAAGTTGACTCTATGATGATCAGTTCAACATAATTTTTCGTTTTGTAACAAATTCAATCCACCACCACGTTTTTGGAGTTCTTAATTCTTAACAAATTATTAAGAGTTTCAGATTTTAGGAATCCTATATTTAAGGTAATATTAGATATCCTGTTACCATTTTAAAGATTTAAATAAAATAAAAATAAAACAAAACTGATTTTTGTTATATAGATAACGGCGGATTTTGTGGAGCCAATAAGATCGCTTTGTTATGTGGACACTCCTTAAAGGAGTGTGCACAAAATTGCACTCGTCAGGTGCTCAAAAAAATTTAAAGAGAAAAAAGTAAGGATAGGCTGCTAAGTATGATTACGCACGTGTCATTAGGGTCAAAAATAGTTTTACTCGGCCAGGTTGCTTTACAAACGTCCAAATTCAAGGTGCGACTTTCTGTTGCCCCCCATCTTCCTCTCTCCTTATCTCAAATAGCAGCAACCACCACCACGAAGTCTCTTCCAATCTCCGCCGGTCTCTCTTTCTACCACGATTGATGATTTAATGAACTTCTGGGTTGTCTGGAAAACGTCATACTCGATCTTCTGCTTCTTCTTAGTAGTATTTTTTAATAATCAAAATCTTAGATGTTTGTTATTAGTGTTTGTATGATTGATTGAAGTAGAATTAGTTAAAGCTTGTTATCGATGCACGTATGCGATTTATTGAATGAAAATTGTAGTGTTACGGTGGTGTTGATGTTTTCGCTGGTTACGGTGGTGGGTGGTGGTGTTTCTGGTGTGGCAGTGATGGTGGAGATTCTGATTATTGTTGTGATGAGGGTAGAGATTTTGGCTATGAACGATTAGGTTGGAGAATTTGGTGGTGGTGGTGGTGTTGGTTACGGTGATGGTGAAAGAGTGGAGAATCTGTTGGTGGTAGTGATGGTGGCGGTGGTATTTTTGGTAGTGTTGATGGTGGTGCTGGGGATGTGCAATGGAGGTGGTTGTAATCATGTTAGCGAGAGAGATTTTAGCTGTTTGTCTGTTTGGTAAAAGAATAGAAGATCGAGAGATAGGAAGAAGATGAAAAAGGGAGGAAAGAATGAAAATTTTGGAGGCGACAGGATTCGACCCAGGACCTCTAAAACAATTCCCGTGTTTTTGTGTTTTTCATTTTACAAATATGTCCTCAACATTTCAGTTATTTACATCTGTTCAAAGAAGGAAAAATATTAAGGAGGGACTGTGTCGTCCTTTCATCGTTGAACCAAATCCAATCTTTTGTGTTTAATTGGAAAAAAATGTCACGCTTCACATTGACATAAAGTCACCATATATAAGGTCCTCCCTCGCTTCGCTCGGTCGGCCCAATTAATTAATGCAAGTCCTTGAATTCTTTCATTTTCATCCATCCGTTCCTCTTGTTGTAATTGTTAGTCGACATGGTTGTTCTCAAGAATTTATTAATTGATTTCTTTTTGCTTTGTGTTGATACTTGACGGTCTAAATTTTGTTGTCACAGTTTTCTTGGTGTTCAGTAAACGTAACGTCGATTCAATCAGGTATTACATGACATGATCAGCATGGAAATTCTACATATTTTTTTATTTATGTTCTAAAAGCCCGAGAGTTTTGCACCGAACTGGTTCTGCGCTGAACTGTTTAAACATAATTTGATGCGGTCTTGGAAGCTTAATAATTGTTATCCTTGTAACAAACCGGACCAGGTGCAGCCTTACGACTCCTGCGTTAGCATTGAGGTTTCCCAGCCAATGCAACACAAAATGGATATGAGTCGAACTCCCAAGTTAAAGGTTAGCTGTAAAAAAAAAAAAAAAATTACATTGGGCGGAAATATCAATTATACAGCACACGATTCTCGTCGTAGGATAATCCCCACCAAGCATCTGGGAAAGTTAATAAGGGGCAGACACTCCCTCAGTACAGCGAGTCTCATTCAACGATTCCTTTCCTTTCTCTCACACCTATCGCAGAGAAACACCAAAATCCCTGATTCACTCTGTCTGCTGCTGCTTCACTGTTACTACTACTTCCTCTAGAACGAAATTAAAGAGAAAGGGTTTCATCTGTATCTTTGGCCAAATCAATTAATCTTGTAAGCATTTTCTCTGTTACCCACAATTTTGTTTAATTTTATTTTATTTCTAGGGTTTTGATCGAATCTTAATTTGGATTTTAGGGCTTCAGAATTGCATCTAATTTCTCCATTTTGCGGGAGATAATGTTTCTCATCAGTAATTTTAGATATAATCTATTGTAATCTTTTTTGGTATGCTCAACAACATTTGGAATCAACCACCCAATTTCATTATTGTGAGAAATTCTATAGAGAAAGAAAATTTGGTTAGGTAAAGAATTTTTGTGAATTGGGTTTGGAAAAATGGCTGGAAGTAGTTCATGGGTTCAAGTTTCATCTCGCCCTACTGCCTTATCGTTGACGCCAGGAATTACATTCCATGGTGAATCTTTGCCATGGTATCGATGTTGTCCAGGAGTTTTTTTGGAAAGAAGAGCGTATGGGAAGGTGGGGTTGGGTTGTTTGTTGTTTCTGGAGCGGAACTTCTTGCGTTGAGCTTGGCTTGGTTGAGAGGTTTTCAGATGCGCTCGAGATTTAGGAAGTATCAAGCAGTGCTTCAGTTTACTGAGGCGCATGGTATTAGTACAGGTACGGCTGTTAGGATCAGAGGTGTGACTGTTGGCAGTGTCATTCGGCTCAACCCATCATTAAAAAGCATTGACGCCGTCGTTGAGGTGTATTATTATCCCATTGTAATCATATTATCATAATTTAGATAATGCTCACTTATTTGCACGAAGCATGTTATTGAAATTGTGAAGCAGCGTTTCATTTTTCACCATTTACTGACAGTACGTAAGATTTTATTTAATAGGTTGAAGATGAATCAGTCTGGTCTTCTTATGGAGACTATGAGTGATATTACCCCTAAGGATCCGCTTCGCACGCCTTCAATGGGGCCACTTTGATACAGAATGTGCTAAAGAAGGTCTAATTATATGTGACAAGGAAACGATTAAGGGAAGCATGGGTGTAAGTTTGGACGAATTAGTCGGTATATTTACTCGTCTTGGGTGGGATATGGAAGTGATTAGTGTTTGCAAAACCTTTGACTTGGCTGAAAGGGTGGCATCGGTTATTGAAGAGGCAAAGCCACTGCTTGCAAAGGTACGTTTGAAGATCAGATTTTCAGAGGTTTGTGGGACGGTCCGTAGACCTCACTCATCAGGTATCAATACTATGGAAAATCACGACTGCAATTTCTGTCAGTCCATAGAATTTTACATCTTCCATTTGCTTGCTTGTATCTTTCGATTTGTGAAATTAATGTCAGGTTAGTTACCTTAAATGCATACTCATGGACGGCCTTGGTCTTTGGTGTAGTGATATTTCAGATTGAAATCATGGCTAAGGATTTAGAATCTTTGCTATCTAAAGTATAGTGGTCTTCTAAAAGATCCCGAGGGTTTAACAAGAAACTTAACTGCAGCAACTGCAGACATGAGGTAACATTACCAGTAGTTACATAGATTTTGACCCTGCCTGAAGTCTATGGATTATGCTTTAGTGTATATTGTCTTATCTGAAGAATTTATTCCACACATTGTTAACTTTTGACTGGAAACTATTGCCGTAATTCCATTGATTAATCAGCTAATATTTACTTTTTATGTTTCTACATATCTTTCTCGAATCTGATTGCTTCATTAATGTTTCTTCTTGTGCTCCAGAAAGATGCATTCATCCATTATGACCCCTGAGAGCACTGAGCGACTTCGCAAGTCCATCGACAGCTTCTTTTTTACTCTGAAGACTATCGAGGTGTGTGACCGACTCATTACTGTACCATAAAAGCATTGAAGCGGTCATTGAAATGTGTTATTAATATAATTTAGTTAACATTCACATGTTTGCACGAAGTATCTTATTGATTTTATGATGAAACAAGTGATTTTTCACCATCTTACTTACAGTGAGATTCTTTTTAACAACTTGGAGATGATAGAATATTTATACTCCGGAACTCCCTGATTGAAGTGAATCAGTTTAATCTTATTTTAGAGACTGTGATTGATATTACCCCTCAAAACCGGATTCCAATGCCTTAAATTGGGCCTCTTGATACAGAGTGTGCTAAAGAAATTCCAATTGTATGTGACTAGGAAAAGATAAAAGGATACAAGGGTGTATTTACCTGTCTTGGGCGTGACATGGAAAAAATTGGTGTTCGGAAAACCTTTCGCTTGGCTTAAAGGGTGGCATCGGTTATTCGAAGAAGCAAAGTTGCTGCTTGCAAAGGTACATTTCATGAGCATTTCTCTTTCTTCTTCATTTTTCGTTTATTTATGCAGTTTCTGTTTGTGAAAACGCCTGTACAGTCGGAAGGGTTCGTATGCCTGCGAACAATTGGGTTCATAATAGCGCTGCACTTAGTACTCATGGTATTTGGCAAATTTCAATTGGGTACAATCCTTATGCACCTAACAATAAAGAATAAAAACAGTATTCTTCTTCTCAGCCAATGTCGGTGGTGACTGCAGCTGAACCTGATAGTGTTAATGCTTATAGTAGTTTCCAAGGACTTCTTACCTTTTGGTCGTATTACTGGTTGGAGTGCTGATAATGAAGCTCGTGGTTCTGCAACTTCTGTAAACTTAGAAGATGTTTGTTTCTATACGTGCTGATAGAGTCGCATTTGTGATAAGAATGTAACACAGAACATTGTCTTGTTGTCCATCATTGCATTGCCTTGTTATCTTTTTTTCACTATACCGCTTTCTTATCTCCTTGCAATATTTTGCAGCATCATGTAGTTGTAACTGTCCGGTTCGATGCCTTTCTCTTGGATACTCAGGTTGATACTTTGTGCTCATGGAATTCCCCATTCACTGTAATTGCGAATTTTATTTTTCTGTTTGCTTGTCCAAACATCATAACTAGGATAGTTAATTTGTTGATAGAAGGTTTTTTTTTTTAGCATTCCGACTTTGTAAAAGACGGTTGTATTACTGAGTGGCGATCTCATAATTTTGTTTTTAGCATTCCGACTTTGGAGAAACACAAAGAAAATGGATATGATTACTTTGCAATTAACTTCCCAAGCACAAAGAAGAGAAATTTATAACGACATAACAAGAAATTACCGGTTCAATCAAGTGGTAATCTAAGTTCACAAGAAATTACCGATCCAAACCTTAGGATTTATCTTGTAGGCCTCTTCTCCTCCTCCTTTACATCTATCCAACAGGACTCCAGAATCAAAAATAGATAAACACCAGAGTGAGGTGAGGCGTAACATCTGCTTCTGTGAAGGCAGATACTTTAGATTTCTACACTCTCTTATCTCCAACTTCCTTAGAGAAGCTAATTCACCCAACCATTCTGGTAAAGCAACCAAAGATTCAAATTTGGATATCTCCAAACGTTGCAAGGAAGGGATGTATTGAATGTGATTCGGCAGACATTTGACTCTGGACCATCCTTGAAGAATTAAATCACAAAGCGATGGAAAATAAGTATCGAGTACACTCCCTTGTCCTTCTTCTTCTTCGATACTGGCGTCAGGAAACGGAAAGGTTTCCAGCTCTTGGAAACGTGAACTAATATACAGAGTTTTAAGTTTGGGGAGGTATCCGATGCCACTTGTTTTTTTGATTATGGATTCCATAGCACTGACACACTGTTGACTATCACCGAATTCAACGTCTAATTCAACTAGAGAATTGAATCCCCTTAAATCTATGCTAGAGTATAAGAGACCACAATTCCTCAGTTTCAATTCATTAAGAGAATTGCTAGGAAGTACTAGTTGATTTGGAAATGAATTATCCTCAACATCTATGTTGGGACTACTAAATCCTTGAAAGTCATCACAGTATTGAATTGAAAGGAAACTAAGAATATTATTTCCTCTAACCAATTCCAGAGGAAGAGACACGAACTCCTTGCAGCTCCAAATATAGATGTTGGTGAGAGATGACCGATTGCTTTCTACCACCGAACCAATTGGCTTGCCATTGCAGTCAAAGAAGTCTAATGTTTTCAGAGATGGAAATTGGTGTGCAATGAGTGTTAACTTGGGGCAATCCTCAAGTTTCAACCCTTCAAGGCAAGGAAAACTCGACTGAGAGTAAGAAGAAGAAGAAGAAGATGAAACTTGCTCAGGCCATTCTATTAATTCATCCATCTTACTTATAGTGAGAAATTCCAGACAAGGGAAAGAAGATCCATTGGTATTGTTAATGCCACCATAGAACTCACTTCCAATACTTTTCACGGCCTTCAATCCAACTATCTTCAGAACCTTTAGAGAAGGAAGTATCCCAAAAGGAGGAAGACATTCACATCTGTTGCAGTTTTTCAGAACCACATGCACCAAATTTGGAAGTAAACATTTCGGGTTCATCACCCAAGCTGGGAATTTTGAACCAAAATAATTGAAAATTCCCAATCTTTTCAGATTCCGATGAGGTTGGAGACCTTCTAACACTTGAATATCATTGGCACTACTATTATCTCTGGAACGCGTCCAGTGTAGTTTCCAACCGAAGAATGTGTTGTTTTTCTTTGATCCCCCCTTCTTTGGCTTCTTTACCATTGCTTACATTCTGAAGATTAAAAATTCTTAGTTTACCACTAAGGAGATTCAGGTCTCTCAACTCTTCCATCCCAAATCCATCCTTCTTATTTCCAACAACAAATACCGGTAAATAAGTGAGGGAAGTTAAAGATCTTAAGTGTTTTGGCATCGGAGGAAACCAAGTCTTGTGTAGGTTGAATATAAGATGACTCAACTTGGTTAGATTTCTCATGTCTGCAGGAAGATATTCAAGATTCTGACAATTTTTGAGATTCAACGTCTGCAAATTATAGAGACTAGTGAAAGAGCTTGGTAAGTCTTTTAACTCCCGAGAGCCCGAGAGATTGAGATACCGTAAGTATATCAACTTGGCAATTGATGGCGGCAACTCACTGATCGAACTCTGACTCAAGTCGAGCACCCGTACATAATTGAAATTTGTAAAAACCTGCATCGCATATGAATTATCAATAAACATCGAATTAGTAGTAGAAATGAATGCCCGCAGTTTCTTCACTTTAACCAACGCTGTAGGTAATGGTGAGCACTCATTATTCTCGCAGACCAAACTTACACGACGAAGTCTACTGATATCTTCTTCTCTAATCTTGGTACCACTTATCACAGAGGATTCACCCTTTGCAAGAGATTGCGCAAGATCATGTACAAGATCATGCATCTTACATGATATTATAATTCCGTGCCAATTTTTTTTCTCCTCTTGAAAGAATGAATTACTCAACAAACTATTAAAGCAATCATTGCCCAATGTTTCCACCTCAATGCTTGATTTTGAGTAACCGAGAAACCCTTCTGCCATCCACATCATAATAAGCTTTTTTCTCTTGATAACCTCATCCTTGGGAAACAGAGAACAGTATCTAAAACACTGCTTTAAAAGTGGATCGAGATGGTCATAGCTCAACTTCAATACCCTTATAACCTTAGCTTCGCCTGCCTCGAGGTTCCAGATCTCGTTGTTTTCAATTAATTGCCAGTCTTGCACAGATTTTTTGGAATACATCAAACGCCCAAGAAACTTTGTTGTTAATGGCACTCCTCTACATTTGCTAGCAATGTTTTTCCCGATCTCGATCAACTCTGTGGTCTTTCCTACACCTTCAGGCCCAAAAGCAATTCTCTCCAGCATGGTCCAACAATCGTCCACCGGCAAACCGGCCAGGCTATACCTGTTGTACAGACAAGTATGTGGATCAAGAATCAAGATCATTCATAACCTTGAGCTAAAACTGCAATTTCGTTTGAATTAGATAGATAATCTTTACCTGTGAAAAAGACTTGGTGACACAACTTCATTGCATCGTGAGGTTATGATCATTTTGCTTCCTTGAGCTCCAAGGGGAAACAAGTCGTCATCTATCATGTCGTCCCACTCATAGTGATCCTCGGTCCACATGTCATCAAGCACTATCAAGAATCTTTTGTTTCTTAGTTTCTCCGTGAGATTATTTACCATGAACGGCAAGCTCGTATACTCCTCTTTCTTTCCGGATTCCAAAAGCTGATTAAAAACCTGATTTCGGTCTGAGTCGTTGGATACACATACCCATAATCTTAAATCGAAATGTTGTTTTACAACATCATCACCATATATGATTCCAGCAAGAGCACTTTTGCCAACTCCTCCCATGCCAACAATGAGAATTGTGCGACAGATTTGTTGATTGCCGGATCTATCCAACAACAAATCTATTATCTCCGATTTCTCCTTTTCTCTTCCAACAAACTTGGAAACATCTACCTGCGCGTGAGCTTCTTTGTTTTTAGGATTATCCTTGTTATTTGTACTCTGAGAGTCAGTAAACCCAAACTGGCGTTTGTTCTCTGAAACTTGATCCAGCATTTGGTTAAGGTTTTCCATCTTGTGAGCCATCTTGTGACGAAACTTGAGACGATTCGAGCTCGAAAAGAAGTTTTTGACCCTGTCTCGTTTGCGAACTAAAGCTTCGCGTTTACGAGCTTGGTACTCAAATTCCTCAAGTATGTCTTCCGCCTCACAGAGTACATCTTTAAGATTCTCGAGCCAAAGCTTGACTGCCTCTTTTTCTACTTGTTGCTTCTCTGCATCAGTTAACACAGACATAATACTTCGTAAAGTTGTTTGAAGTTTTTTCATTTCATCTCGGACACCCCAAACAAGAGAAATCTCATCATCAACAAAGGAAATCAGCTTGCCTATAAAAACTTCAGTTATAGCGCTAACAAGAATTTCAGCCATTATTTTGTTATCACCAACAGGGAATGTATCTCTCTTTATCTCTTTGACACTCACAATTGAAATCGGCAGCTAGCATATGGACCATTCATTCACTGATTTTTCCAATCCATAATAACAAAGTGAAATCTAGCATATGTGGCTGCGGAAATGCTATCTTGACCCTCACAACTGCCTGGCCACACTTTGACCCTTTCCTGGTCCCTAGAGGGCATCTAGGAACCGTTAAATTTCCTTATCGGTGTTTTTGACAGGATAAAATACGGTAGGTGTAGCATCTCCCATGTGGGTGCCAGATAATAGCCAACCGTTGGATCATGCTGCTCTTCGAAAAACTGAAAAACTGAAGGTTTTTTCTTTTTTTTTTTTTGATAGAAAGGGTTAAGATTTTATTAAAAAGGAAAAAGCCAAACTGCGAAGCAGCAAATTACAAACTCAAAAGATGGTTCTCAATATCAAAATATGATTCACCCTTCATAAAGAGAGGCATCCCAATTGAATAACAAATCATTAAAACTGATATCTTTGAACCAAGAATGAAGCTCTCCCCATTGGAAAAACTCAAGGTTAAGGTAGCAACATCTATTTCAGTGCTCATAGTAATCGGTAGCCTAGTTAACAATTAGGGGAACGAAAAACATGCGTAACGGGATACGTACGTGTATTATAAGAATTCGAGTTTGGTCAAAAATCTGCTCAACGATTTATGATACGGCAGTAATACGGAACGACATACATACATGTATAATTTGATTTGTAAATGGCAGTTCAACACTGAAAATTCGACGTATCTTAAGTAAGGAAAAATAACTATATATTAGAAAAATGCGCTAGAAAAGGTCTACTAAAATTAAATTATATACCAAATATATGGTGCTTTATCGACGAGCAGAAGTTGATTCAATGGAGTAGAGACCTCGAAGAGCACAATCGAAAAAGATGATGAGCCAAGGGAGATGTATTTATTTGAGATACCTCTTGGTAGGTTCCACATGTAGCTCCGTGGACAAGATTTTCTATAGTGACTTTACTTGTGTGGGCCATTAAGGTACGATACGACACGTGAATGATTTTTTTTTGTTTTTTTTGAAGGAACAAGGGGCTAAATAGAGCCCCTAGAGTACTTATATTAATAAAATGTCAACAAGTTACAGAAATTCATACATCATCAACAAAGAATAGTAAAAAATACATTTAATGAGAGCCCTAATATAGAAGATCTAACATACATTAAAAGTATTAAATACATATTCAAATTGAAAACAAATGTTTTCTGAGGGATGGTTTTTTGAACTCTTTCCAACCATTTGGATAACTTCTTCAAATCTTGATGCTCCCATAGCAAGGAGTAATAAGCACATAACATCATAATCACGATTAGAACCGGTAGCCATGGATCTTGTATCGAGTTGCAGAGACCTACGTCACCTTGAGGAAATCGTCGCCAACAATATACATGAACGTACCATCACATGTTAACAAAGTGCCATTAAGGCTATTATATTCTTGTTTCAGAAGGTTAAGGATGAAGAAGATGGATTTAGAAGAGAAGTACTTAGGGATTCCTTTGTTTCTTAACAGGAAGAAAACCATCTCTTTCAACTCTCTAATAAACAATATGAGAAGTCGGCTAAAGAGATATAACGGTAAGTTAGTAAACCAATCTGGCAGATCTGTCATCATCAAACATGTTTTAAACGCATTGCCATCTCATCATATGGGAGTGTTCAAGATACCTAATACAACTATCAAGGAAATGGATAAAATTCAGAGAGATTACTGGTGGAACAAGCAAGAAAGTGGGGGTCTTTATATTGCTTCTTGGCCAAGAATAAATAGAGATAAAGCTACAGGAGGAATGGGATTTAGAGATTTAGCTTGCTTCAATCAAGCGTTGTTATGTAAGGCTGCATGGAGACTATGTCGCAAAGAAGATCAACTATGGGCTTACGCATTAAAGCAAAGATACTTCCCAAACACTACAAAGAATGCACGAAAAGAGGAGTACCTCAACGTGGGCATGGCACAGCATCCAAACTAACATGGAGTTTATCAGAAAACATAGTTTTTGGATTATTACCAATGGAAGAAGTATACAAACATGGAAGGATAATTGGATACAAGGAATGCAAGATCCCCCCCATAGCAGCAGTGAGTGAAGAAGAGGCAAAAAACCATGAAAAAGTTAGTGATCTTATCGATTCACATACAAGGAGTTGGAAATCGGAATTAATCCACCATATCTTCACACCTGCTGATGCTGATAAAATTCTCCAAACAAGAATAGTGGAGATGCAGTCAGATAAACTCATCTGGACATTAACTCGGAACGGAAAGTTTACAGTTCAGTCGGCCTACAATAAGTTGGTTGGGATAAAAACCAACAGACAGGAAACTTTCGATGAGGAGAAAGCTAAACTCTACAAGAAAATCTGGGGGATGGGAACACTACCAAGAGTTAAACACTTCATCTGGAAGTGTGTTAATGATATTGTTGCAAGTAATGAAAGGCTTGCCAGACAAATGCAGCACACTGGTGAAGACTGTAAAACATGTCAGCAAGGTGTGGAAAGTACAGCGCATATGTTGATGGAGTATTCCTTCTCAAGAGCGATACATCTGTCGATCCCAGAAGCAAGGAGAAGTGTTCAACGAGCTAATAATTCTATCTATGCTTGGATTCAAAGTTAGTTTGAAGATGAGATGAATAATCTCGATGAAGACTGGACAACTAAGATGACAAATATGGTATGGGAGATTTGGAAAGCAAGATGTCGACATGTGTTTGAAAACATCAAGCCAAATCCCATCACAGTGCTAAGGAATATTGAGCAGCTTAATCTAACTACAGGCAGGAAAATGCGAAAGAAGAATGTCTCAGAAAATAGGACAGACTGTAGCAACAATCCATCCCAAACTCGATGGATACCACCTGAAAGTCCATTCTTTTCTATATGTTGCGATGCAGCTTTTAAAAAAACTGATTTGAATCACTCGGCATTGGACTAATCCTTCGTAATTTTGCGGGAAAATTTGAACAAGCTCAATGCACCTATGCGAGACAGAGACACCTAGACGCCGAGCGGGTTGAATGTGAGGGATTTCTGAAAGCTATAGAGTGGGCGGAAGAGTTATATCTGACATGTATGTTTTGAACTGGATGCGCAAGTAATGGTAGAGGCAGTGACTCAGGACTTGGACAAGGTAGCTTGGGAGAATCAATCCATTGTTTTGCATATTAGGTCTAAACTTCATCATAATCCAACCTGGAGATGCAAGTTCATTAGTAAGAAAAATAACAAGCCAGCAGACTGCTTGGCAAAGCATGCTAGAATTTTCAGAGTTAATAGGTCTTGGATGAATTCACCACCATATTTCATTTCTAATGTAATACAAGCAGAGGAAAACTCAACTTTCTCATTTCATTAAGCAATAAAATTCTACTCTTTGCATCAAAAAAAAAAAAAAAAAAAAAAAAAAAAAAAAAAAAAAGTTAATATCGATTCTCAATTGAAATACGAAGAAAGATAATGTAAGCATTGAATTTTAAGACCCAATTACAATTACTAGTTCAAAAGAAAATCTCGCCTACTATCGACACAAGAAGGTGGTAGGTACAAGCTTGTATTTATGTGGGAAATTTCTTGGTAAGTTCTTTTGATGCAATCATCTGTGGGAAGTGCTAGACTTACCGAGCTTCTCTCCCGCAAAGTGTCACGACACAGAAATGAATGGAACAGCTCTGAACTCGCTAACATCTGGATTGGTAAGGCCAAGCACTATGGTGCCCATTTTCCCTTCCATATCCGCCATATGGAGGGAAAAATTCAAAAAACCATCCACTATGGTCTCCCATATCCCTATATGTGTAGGGATATCCCACCCTTTCTCTACTAGGAGATCACATCTGATCCCCTTGTAGGGAAGGGAAATCACACGGCTACTCAGTTGCCGTATTTTTTAGGCTTTACGGATACTGAGTAGTTGTAGCATTTTACACAGCTACTGAGTAGTTGTTTCCGTAAAAATATTTGTTTGACCTTTTTTCGTTTACACCTCTCTCACACCCGGTCCTAATCATCCATTACTAATAACGGCTCTATTTTCTACACCGTCGGATCCCGACGGTCATTTTTTCAAAATCCTTTATAAATACCGCTTTAATTCTCTACTCAAATCACACCAAATCAATTGATTTCTTATTGTTCTTCTTCTTTACGTCAATTAATTTCTTATTTCTCTTCTTCTTACTATACTTCTTTGATTTTTGTATTTATCTTCTACTACTCAAGTTTTTATAATTTAGTTTGATTCAAAATGGTTAATAATTTTGTTTTACGGGAAGAGATTGATCTTACTGCTGTCTTAATTTATGTTAGTATGGACGAAATTGTGGGTTCGGGATAAAAAACCGCTATGTTTTGGATACGTACTTACAAAATTTTTGTCGAACGCAACGGAAATCCTAATGGAAAAGATTGGGCAGCCTTAAAAACCAAGATGAAAGTAATAAAGAAAGATGTCAGAGAATTCGTGTCCATTCTTAACGCTATATATCGGCAAAAGCAAAAGCGGTGCGAGCCACGAAGATTTGGTAAGTTCTATTATTGTTTTTAAGTTTTTCCATATAGTTGGTGATGTTTTGAATATTAAACTAAATTTTTCATACATAATTTTTCAGACAAAAGAAGGTCGGGAGCAATTTCAGTTTCAAACAGGACAACCATTCAAGTATGATGCATGTTATGAAATGTTTAGAAAAAACGTCCCTGGATTTAATTATGAACTCAATGTGTCCCAAAACAGTGAGTTGTTTAATAATCATCGTAACTTTGTATCAGTCGAAGATGATACTAAAGTTCTTCCTAGTGGAGAGACTCGTTGGAATTACAAGTATAATGCACTTCCCATAGGAACAAAAAATGCCAAAATGCAAGCTAGACAGAAGAAGGATCGTGAGCAAGGTATATTTAGAGAAGGTGATGAGGGAACATCTTCGGTTAAGATGGAAGAAGATAGGATATATCAACAAAGTGCTAGTATTTTGGAGTATCTTAAGGAAACACGATCAAAGGAAGGAAGAAATAAGAGTGCATTGTACATGTTACTTGAAAAGATTTGTAACGGTTATAACCTGTTGTAAATAGGCCGTTGTTAATAATTGTGATCTCGTTTTGTAACGGTTTTATCTGTGACAATGGCCAGCTACAGTCACATTTATAAACCGTTGCAATAATTAATGCAACAATTGACCTAATTTTAGGATTTATATTTGTCAAATTTATCTTAACGGTTTTATTTGTTACTCTATACTTACCACAATTCAATGAATGACACGTGTTACTTTTTGTCACGAATACAGTAACGCCTATAAAAGTCATCAATTGATTTGCAACTAATCCTTTGAAGACACGTGTCGTTCTTTTGAACTATTCTTCTTAAAATGATGACACGTGTTTTTTTTTTAATTACATTTGTTGTTACAGTTAAACCAGTAACAATTCTTTAAATTACAATTAAAAAAAAAGGGTAGTCTGGATCATTTTCATGTATCCGGGCTTCCTGTTTACAGGCCTCCAATACAGATCATTACAATGGAAAGTTTACAAGCCTGAAATAGAAATAAACCTGAAACACAATCGTATTTTTTTCTTTTCTAATTTGCAAACTATCCGCACATTCTACCATCATGAACCTGGATTTTCTAGTTTACAGACATGCAGTACAATTAAACCTGAAAAACGATTGCAATCTATTCTTTTTCAATCTGCAATTCATACATATCATCTACAATCTCTAACATCACCATAACCTCAAAAAATGGATAAAGTTTTCTACTCTCTTCATATACCTATTTTGCACATATACTTCATACCGCAACTGCTCCAAATTAAGACCACCATCAACTATCTTTTGAGCCTTTTTGAGCCTTTCCGATGTGAATAGATGACTATTTTTTAAAAGAAAATTTCAAACGCCAACTAGTAAAGAATGAGAATATATTGGCAAAACATATAAAATTTTACACAAAATTTAAAAGACCGTTATCCAAATTTCTAACAATAAATTTACACAAAATGGACGTTGCACGAAATGGTGACAACATGGATGATATTTAGTGGGAATTCTGGCAAAATGAACAAAATTTAAAGGAAATGTACACAAAATTTAAAGAAAATGACCAGACTACCCTATCAAAAAATTACATTTTTGCCCCTGAATTGAATTTTTAAAAATGACGTTTTTCCATTGATTTAAATTTTTATAAATGACATTTTTGCCCCTAAATTGAATTTTTATAATACGACAATTTTGCCACTGAATTGAATTTTTAAAAATGACATTTTCCATTGATTTAAATTTTTGTAAATGACATTTTTGCCCCTGGATTGAATTTTTATAATACGACAATTTTGCCACTGGATAGAGTGAACTAGGCATTTCAAAAATTGTGAAAATGACCAGACTACCCTTACCGAAAATCCGAAGACTGTAAAAATGGACAGACTACCCTTACTGGAATAACGGAGACTGTGAAAATGCCCAGATTACCCTTAGTGGAATAAATGTAATGGCTATTTTGGAAAATGCTAAAATGGCCAAATTACCCTCAGAGTACGTGTGTAATGGCTAAAAATAAATTCAGCGGTGAGAATCGATACCACCACCTATGGAACACAAGTTAACCGCTGAACCACCAGCCCCAGATGATGGGTTCAGTCCTGCTAATTTTATATATAAGTTATCAATTGCAGCTGAATCCTTGCCGACTTTTAACTCTATTCTTTTTATCTGCTTCTTACTTCTCTGCAATTCATGCCTCATCACTGACTTTCAACCAAGGAAACACCTAAGCTTGCAAACTTAAAATGAATGGTTCATAAAAACATTTTGATTTAAAAAGTTGAATCACAAGTAGGAAATGACTAAGAACCAAAAAACTAGGCCATAGCATCACATCACATATGCTGTTAACTCAGCTGTCTGAAATGAAAGGATTGTCATTTTGAATGTCGGCAAGTAGAAAAGTAGTGAACAACTGACTGTTCCGGCCGCTATAAAAGAGTCGAGATTCTGTAACAGTCACTGCTGCTCAGCTCAAAGCAACAACATCACCAGAACTGTCATCTCATCACCAAACATCAATCTCCAACCAGTACTTCAGCCGTACTTCCCTGCAATATCATTCATTTAACACAGTTCAATCAACACCAAAACAGTCATTCTTCCATCTTCAGTTTAACAGCAGCATCACCTCCGAGGCTCAACCAATATCAAAATTATCTCAAACTCTCACTCCCATCATCTTGAATTGCCGTTCGAAACCAGCAGACAACAACTTCACACACATGGTTCCATTGCAACTACCACCAACACCTGAGATAAAGAAACCTTCACCTAAATCATGGCTTCAAAGTCTCAGTCCCAGCACCTTCAAACCCATCAAACCACTTCTCTGTCACCTACAATTTGTACCTGAATCCTAACATTCATCTATAAAACTCAGGCCAACACCAACCGCAACATACCCATCTTCTCCATTTTAACAGATAATTGCAGTTCAGACCAAACACCTGCAACAACCATACATCCATTTGTATCTCCAATTCCATAAACACAGATTTCATCGGCTCATCTCCTGTTGTAGGCCAGCAATACAAATTATGTAATTCCTCTAATTTGAGGAAATAAAAAAGGTTATCATTTATGATTCATACCTAGCCTTCATGACCCGAGAGCAAAGCAACCTTCTTAACAGAAATCTAGATGCCGCATTGCGATTCCCATGTGAGTAGCAACAACTACTACCTCACATGGCCTGTAAAATAGTTCATGAAATGGTCAAAGTTGATCGTTCTGTTGGCTTTAGATGAACATGTGTACAAATAACAAACAAGAGGCAGGGCCGTTCCTGAGTTGTTTTTGCCCTGAAGCGTACAATTTTTTTGTTGCCCCCATAATTACATCAATCATCATTTTTTCTACAATGATCGAACAATAACAATAGCGAACTATCAAGATAATGAACATATATACAAGCATACAAAAGAAGAATGAGAGATTAAAGATGAGAATTACAAAACCTTTACAACTTCACTCCTAAATCCTAATAGCTTAGATTTTTTTTTCTTTCTTTTGTAATTAGAGCGCCTTGATAATGATTATCGATGGTATGGGGAAAACACTTTCGTTTTAGTGACTATTCAATATTCTTTACGGTATACAACACAATTATGAATAAGCCCTAAAATATTTTTATTTTTAACAAAAACCCAAATAGCAGAACAACTATTTTGTTGCCCCCTGGGCCTTGTTGCCCTGAAGTGGGGCTTTCCCTGCTTCCCCTATTGGCCCGGCCCTGCAAGAGGTGCGGCCAAGTAAAACGTATGCTTAGCTGTTCCTAAAATGCATCTTTTATCAGATTCTTGGGGACACTCATAATGGATTTTTATGTACAGCTACCTCCAAAACAAATTTTTGGTGATTCCTCGTGCAAATGATATACACTTATTTATCATGTATGTTATTCACATGATGCAATGGCTGCCAAAAGACAGACCCTAATTCAGGATCAGCATTGCCCTCTCAACAAGTTTGTTTGCAAAGGATTTGAAACAGACACAATGATTCCTAGTAGCATATGCTTATCTGTCAACATTGGGTTCCCAAGCAACAGAATAAACTTGATCACCCTTGTCTCCCGCCAGTGCCAACTCTGCAACCTGTAGTCACCGCTGATGAGCCTCATCAAATTCCCAAACCTGTAATACTTTAATCCCGTGTCATTATTGTTAGAAATTTTCATCTTTTAGTAAATTTGTTAAAAGTCGACAGAAGAGAAAATTAATCAGCCAGTAAAACTGAACTTGAGAAAAAATACACGAAAAGCAGATATTTATTAGGCCAGACACAAGTAATTTTTTTGGGCCAAAACAATTTTGTATGGGTAAACTTACACATTGCAGTTCCAATAATGGAATCATCTAATTTATGTTAATCAGCAGGGTGAACTATTGACTCTGAAATAATTGACAACACAAGTAAAAGATTTTTGTAGATGTACATGATAGAGCTTAAACATACACTTGGAAGATTTGAACTTGAGGTAAATCAGTGCAAATGTCAATAGATTCCCTTCACCCCTCTGCAGATTCCACGAGATTGATGCAGATAAGCACGATGGTTTCTCAAATGCAGACGCTGAATCATTCACATTCTGAAACCCAGTCTGGTAAAATTTGAATCATAGTCATTATATAAGCAATCAAAATCACAGCCAATGTGCAAACATTTAAAAAAATGTGTGTAAGTTAACTTATACAAGCATGAGTAAATAATACAGAACAATGTTTGACATCTGATCAGTAATTCATACCCTACATATGAAAAGTGTAAGTAGGTATTTAACAAGGAACCAGTGGTTATCCCAATTTTACTTGGGAAGTTTAGATATACGTCGTGTGAATAAAGAGATCCTCATTCTGGTAAATACCTGTAAGGCGGGTAGCCACTTGGTCAAAATACAATAGCAACATATAACAGAAACCCATTAAAAAATAAAATTTATTGATGAAGTGGAGTAGTCACTTCGGGCAGAAACCTCTGATAGAAAGAGTAACACCTTATGCTAGACATATTAATGCAGGATGCCATAGGGCTATTAGTAGAAGAAGTAGCTAATCTCTTACCTATTCAAACAAAAATAGAAAGAAGTTAATGATTAATATATTCCCAATATATATATATATATATATATATATATATATATTTATTTATTTATATATATATATATATTTATAAAATAAAATGAAGTTATTCTTAGTTACCTGCAGCTTTGAATTGGGAACCTTGATCTGTTACTAATTGAACAATATTTATCGGACCGACATCATCTATAACGGGCTTGAACAAAGTAATTAAATACTCTGTTGTCAACCGATTATGTTTTATGTCGACACTTTTCAAAAACGTAATTCCACTACCACTGTAAACTAGAAAGTTTACAATCGTACGGTTTTTTTTTTCTTTTCCAACCATCATACATGAGTGTACAACCATATTCTCTCCAGTAATGTCATTGAACAGACACCACATCTTTTTCAATCCTTTGTTTTTCTGAAGTTAATATGGGATTCGACAACTTATAAGCTGATGGAACTCTATAGGATTGGCCGAAATTTGCAACTGCATTGAATGCCTCGTGGTACTGAGATGAGTTAACCACATTGAAGGGAATATCATTGGCATAGAAAAAACGTCCAACAGAAGAATCGACTTTTTCCCGACATGTTTTGCTTTTGCCAAATTTTGCCATCGAAGGTTGAGAATCCCTAGAAGGGTTTATTGTCCTCCCATATCCACGGACATCCTAAGGGTTATCAAACTTTCGTAAATTGTAAAGTGAAAAGCATTCTAAAACACCTATGTAAAGAATATAAACATGACTATCGAATTATACACATTTCTTATACTAACAATAATCAAATAAAATGGTAGTATTAGAATTTCTTCATGATATAGGTCATCTATTAGTTGGACAACATTTAAAAATTAATAAGTCATCTATTTAGGGACGTAGGGAGTATTAAAAAATAAAAATACCTAGTAACAATGTTTTTTAGAGTCGTTAAAACGTTTTCACGTACGTTATAACCGTTACATAAGAATTTCAGATCATTTTTTTTCTATCTAACCGTTACAACGCCCGTTATTTTCAAAAACCGTCCAAAAAACGCGTTTTTTTTACTATCTAACGCGTTTTTTGCCCAAAACGTACTCACACCTGTGAAAACTCATTATAACAGTCACGCCTAGCGTCCTTGACCTTAGCCGTGACTCGTTTTTCAAACCGTTATCTTCACACCTTTATCACAACCACTCTGGAGACTTCACTGTAGTCGTACAGTGTTCAAGACTTTTCAGTCAAGAACTGCTGGTCAGCAAAATATTGTCAAACACTTCTTTTTTTTTGTTTTTTTGGTACCAATCAAATCCGAGTCAGCAGAAATCCATCGGACATGATCCGTTTGTTTCTCAAGAAACCGATTTCGTATCCGATAGGTTACAAAGACAACATGTCATAATACAGATATCAAAGATCATACTATTCCCCCAATTCTTGACCGAAATTTCAACAGAGTCGACCATTCCAACCATACTCAAAGACCTTGGTGACAGTAACAGTAGCAAATCAATGCTAAAAGGCCAAATGTGTTTTAACCAAAACAAATTTGCATCACTGTAGATTTGTAGCAGTGAGATCTTTGAAAGACCCAGCTAAGGATTTTAAAAAAATGCAGGTTTTTTAATATCTCGTAAAGAGAATAAACAGTAACAATAGTAACAACATCGGTCTTCTGGGTAACAAAAGTAACGGGAGCAGTATCGGTCTTCTGAGTCTTGGTGAAACGGTCGGAATCTTGGTGAATCAGTCTGAATCGACATGGAAGTTTTGGTTAATCGGTCGGATCTTGTTGATGAATTAAGTGACAGAGTTGCTGATGAATTTGCTGATAGAATTGAAGATCTTGTTGCTAGTTTGGTTTTTGCCGGTGTTGATGTTGCTTCCGTTAAACATGGAGTTCTTTTGCTGGTGAAAAACGAAACATCACCTTCCATTGAAACCACCATTACCACAAACAATAACTTACCAGGAAATATAGATTTTTTTTTTTTAAAAAAGACCAGAAAATATAGATTACATCAAAGAAATCATATTACAAATCCAAACTAAAATCCTAGATCTACAATAGAAAAAAAAAACGAAAAACGGATAACAAAGTGCAAACAAACTAAATTTAGATCAAAGAGAGATAGATAAGGGAGAGGTAGAGATGATTAGGAGGTTGTTCATCTCAAGCGGCGAAAAAAACTTTCGTTTCTCTGGGTTTTTTTTAGAGGAGAGAGTTTTTTTTAGAGGTTTTTTTTTTAGATTATTAAGTTGAAATCCTTTTTGTCTTCGCAATGCCTAGGTTTCACAAAGCCAATATATCAATTATTAATTGAATTTAATTTTAGGTTTTTACTTTTTAAGAAAAAAATGGAAAAGAGAAGCAAATGCCTTTGTGGTATCCCTGGATGAAAGTTCAGTAAGTGTCCTTCATTTTTTTGAGGCTCACAAATCCCAGTTCTGTAGTTTCGTTAAGTTTTTCTTCCATCAATTTGACTTTTGCTTTCCATTTGGTTGTATATCTCTGTTCTACTCAGCACTTGCTTTGGTTGATGGAAGTAACTCACTGCTCATAAGGAAAGTTTTGGTTGCAAAAACTGATTATTTTTGTATACTCTATTAAACCATGACCTTTATAACAACAACATAGGTCTTTTTAATCTGGCTTGCCTCAATCTATTCTCATGTTTACTTTGACGTATTGCCTCTTGCAGTTCGTATTCTTCAGCTTCTTCTCTTCTTCTCATGCGCCTATCATTATTTGCATCATCTTGTGCTGCATCATATCTTTCTAGTTCTTCCTCTTCGATTGTGCGATCATATTGTTGCCTTGTTCTTCCTCTTTCTTGTGGTATAATTCCTTCATGATCTTTATCATCTATGCGATGTCGTTCGCGTTGCCTTAGACGATTATCATTCTGATGCAGCATTTCCTCCAATTCTCTTTCTTCGATTTCTTCTCTTCTTCGTCTTTCTCATTCTCTCAATAGTTCTCTTCCACGTAAGATCATTTGTCCCATCCTTGTATCTTCTTCTTCTTCAATATTATGTTGTGTACGACGAAGAAGTTCACGCGGATGTGCATATCTGCGAGTTCCCAGATCTTGATCTACGTTTCTTCCTTCATGTTGGTCTTGTAAATTGTTATCCTCCTGAAGGTGTTCTTTAATAGTTTCCATGCGATCTCTTCGTCTAACATTCTCTTGATTAGATCGGCTTTGTCTTGATGAACTCTCATCGGATCTTGATCTTGATCGAGTTCTACTTCTTGATCTCCGTTCTCTCAATCTAAGATTCTTCTCTTAAACCATCATTCTGACGTATCAAATTCGCACGCTCCTCCTCTTGTCTTTGTCGTTCTGTAATTAATCTTTGTCTAAATTCCGCAATTGTCATGTTCTCATCATTTATTTCAACATTCTCTGTTCTCTGTACTCTTCTTCAGTTGAATTGGTTTTCCATGTATGAATACTTGTTCTATCAAGATCATCATTTCGTTCTTGTTCTCTTTGAGGTTCAACTGGAAGTTCAATTTCTTGATTTCCTTATATTCTTCCATCCTGTTCTTTTAGATTTGTATTTCTCCTTCTTGCAGCAATTCTATTGCTCCTTCTTGCTGGTACTCCTTCTTCATCAGCAGATTCAAGTCTTACCATCTTTAATGTCTACATCTTAACTTCTCCAAGATTCTATGAATTAACTATCCGGATTTATCATCCAAAAGATGTCTTCTAGCGCCAAAAATATAGTTGCAAGAAATCTTACAACCACATCCCAAATTATCTAAGAGATATTAAGTAACCATAACTAGATTTTCTTTATTGAGTAATAGAATTACAACTGTAAATCAAGGTATTACAAAGATTACTTGCTCTCTCAAAATTACTTTCTCTCTACTAGTTTCTTGTCTAGCACTCACTAAAAGATCTCTCCCCACACATGGAGACATCTCTCATTTACCTTGCATTTTTAGGGGCGACCCCGAAAGAATTAGGGGCGACTTTTTTATTCCCAACCCATATACACCGTTAAGGGATGTCCAAAAATGCGGAGAATACGTTAATGCCCTTACACAATCGGAAGCTATTTTGTTCCCGATTATAATAACGCAATCGGAAGCTTAGTAACGATATTATACTACCGATTATATCGATTTTGTGCCAAGCGCGTATCTGGCTTCTATAATAATCGGTAGGAAAAATAACCTCACTAGACTACCGATTATAGTAGCTCCTAAATACCCAAAATTGGTGATTTCGCCAAGAAAGAAATTTGGGGCAATTTGTATAATCGGAAGCCTTATTAACTACCGATTATTCTAGTTCCCAAATTAAAAAAAATGACATTTCTGCAAAAACAAAATTTGGGGCAACTGTATAATCGGTAGGTTATTAGATACCGATTATACTCCAACTACCTGCAAAAAATGTAAGTGATATTGTTATGAATTTCAAAATATTTATGAAAATCGGAAGTTTTAATTGTTGATCTAACTACCGATTATACCCCAACTAGCTAGTTCGTTCAAAATAAACTAGCGGGTGCCTCGAAAACCAAACACAATCGGTAGATAATACATATTGACAAACCTCCGATTATGTTGAAGTAAGTTTTTTTTTAAAAACTAGCCGTTGGGTACTTTTTTGCTATAAATAGAGACCTATCTCTACCAAACGTATTCACCCATCACTTTCAATCTTCCTAAATCAGTCACCCATCACTTTGAATCACCAAAAATGGCTTCAACTCCGTTCAATAATCTAGAAGATGTTGCTATTGTCAGAGCACACACCACTCTCACAAAGCACTCCTTTGAGGAAGCGCAATGGGTGGCCAGTAACGAAGACCCAACAAGAGGGCCTTACTTTGGGCATGATCAAAACACCAATGCTTGGTGGAAACGCGTGTTTAAGGTTTTCAAAGCACTAAACGGAAATCGTTATAGGAGGACGCTCCCACAAATAAGGGAAAGGTACGCATATTTATACAATGAATGCGTACTGCTTAGAAACGAATTGAAAGCTCGTAAGGACGCTATGCCAAACGAAGCCCGCATGAGTAGAGTAAGTTTGTGAATCAATAGGCCGTTCATCAAAAATTATTTATTTGGTTATGATTATTCAACAACGCTGACTTATTAAAATAATTGTTTTCCCAGTATACTTTGGGTCGGAGCCAATACGAATTAAGGTACGGTCATGAGTTTCTGCACGAGGACTGGTACACTCTCTTGGAGGAAGTTGAATGGCAATTCGCCCAATATAATTAAACTCGTAGAGAATCCCTAGGGCGATGTATTGAACAATTTTATGTGTTTTACTTCTATTTTATTTCAACTACATGTATGTTTTTTCGATTCAATAAAATGAGTGACTTCAAATACTGGCAAGGGTTCGATCTGGGGATCCTATATTCCGTACGATTATGGATACATCCAAATCACGAACCACATGGTTAGGCCTGGCTTTGTACCCTCTTAACCTATGGATTCTGGCAAGGGTTCGATCTGGGGATCCTTACAATCGGTAGATTATTAAGTTGAGTAGACTACCGATTATGGTAGATTTCAAATTTCCTACAATGAAGGATTTTAGAAAAAACTCATTTTGGGGCAACCTATAATCGGGAGGATCAGTTGATTCGTTTGAGGGAGATTTTGGACTCACTTAATGCCCAAGACGTATAATTTGATCCATACAAGGAAGACCGAGCTACTGGACATATCGCGGGTCGGTCAGATTTGGCACTTTATTTTGGACCGTTGTGGCACCCCACGGGATATGTGATGTACAATGCCTCAAGGGTGATGCGACAACACGGTTTTGTACAAGGTATACCAAAGGAGGAAATCCATGGCAATTTCACTTTGGTTCTGGAGCACTGCGAGTCTCATAAAGATTCTATCACGGTGGTTCACAAGGGTTCACCATCCTGTCAATTCCATTGGGATAGAAGGGCGCATTACTTGATCAACCAAGGAAGGGCAGCCAACCAAGGTTTTGAAAATGCTCCCAACTACATGGATTGGTACCACAATGTTTCTCATCTTCGTGTAATCCGTGATCTTAAAGCAAAGCCACCCGTACAAGAGTATCCTCAAAGAGAAGCCTGCGGGTTTTGATAGATTGGTACGTATTGTTTTGTTAATTTAGTTTAATATTATGGGTCAAAATAGAGTAATAACCGTTTGATGGTATGCTATGTTTTAAAACAATTGAACAAAGTTCAAGCGTTTGTCGAAATGGTGTACTGATTGTATAAAGGCCGGAGAGCTGTTTCAATTGAGAAGATAAAAAACCACAAAGAGTTGATTGACAACGTTGACAATGAGGAGTATGCATCTCAGTTCGGGGAAAAATTGCAAAAGAAACCTACAACCAAGGTGAACAAAAGAACTCGGGCTTCATCAAGCACTCAAGTTGATGAAACCCATGATGATCTTTGGTCCAAGTCGTAGAGTACATGGTAAAGCTCGCAAAGTCAAAGCAAAGAGGAACAAGTAAACTCTCGGTGTTGTAAACTCTCGATGTTTTTCGTTAACTTTATGGATAACTTTGTTTATGTTGGATTATGTCGGATTATGTCGTTTTCAAAGTTTGTGTCGGAATATTAGTTGTTTCGTTATGTTTATGGATTAAGAATAGTTATTTTACACATTTTATGCATTTAACGATGACTGCAAGCGAATCACATGAAGAGACATGAAAGTGTTGAATTTTGGAATACAATCGGAAGATAAGTTTATATATTAACCTACCGATTAAGGGATGTTCCAATTTTTAGTCGGAATCGGTAGGGTTATACGTTATTAACCTACCGATTAGGGATTGTGCAAAATATTTGGTCAGAATCGGAGGATTGCTAATATACTTTTCTCTCCGATTATCATGTGTAAAGAAAACCTGTTTTCTGTATCCAAACAACACCACAATCGGAAGGTAAATGTGCACCTTCACTTCCGAATAACAATAATCGGTAGGTTTATTTGTAATGTTCCTTCCGACTGTTATATGTAAAAAAAAATTTGTTCTCTGTAACCAACCAACACCATAATCGGAAAGTAATTGAACACATTGGCTTCCGAATATTTGTAATCGGAGGTTTGTGGTTTCGTTAATGTCCGAGTATTATACTAAAAAACAACTATGGTTTCTGTAACCAAACAACACCATAATCGGAGGGTATTTTAATATATTGAACTCCCGATTATGGCTGCATCCAAATCACGAACCACATGGTCATGCCTGACTATGTGCACTCAAAACCTATGGAATTTGGCAAGGGCTCGATCCGGGGCTCCTTTCAATCGGTAGGTTATTAAGTTGAGTAGACTACCGATTATAGTAGATTTCAAAATTCATCAAATGAAGGATTTTAGAAAAAACTAAATTTGGGGCAACCTATAATCGGTAGGTTGTGGAACCTATTTGGCTTACGATTATGGCTACATCCAAATCACGAACCACATGGTTATGCATGGCCCTGTACCCTCGGAACCAATGGAATTTGGCAAGGGTTCGATCCGGGGCTCCTTATAATCGGTAAGTTGTTGAGTTGGATAGACTACCGATTATGGTATATTTCAAAATTCATCACATGAAGGATTTTAGAAAAAACTCATTTTGGGGCGACCCATAATCGGATGGTTTGGTAATATATTTAACTCCCGATTAACGCTGCATCCAAAACGCGAACCAAGTGGCTATGGCTGGCTGTGCACACTCAAAACCTATGGAATATGGCAAGGGTTGGATCTGGGGCTCCTTACAATCGGTAAGGTTATTAAGTTGGGTAGACTACCGATTATGGCAGATTTCAAAATTCATCACCTGAAGGATTTTAGAAAAAACTCATTTTGGGGCAACCTATAATCGGTAGGTTGTGGAACCTATTTGGCTTACGATTATGGCTACATCCACAGCTCAAGGGTTATGGTTGGCCCTGCACCCCTCAAAACCTATGGAATTTGGCCATGGTTGAATACGGGGCTCCTTATAATCGGTAGTCTTTCGAGTTGGATAAGCTACCGATTATATAAGGGATTATTAGCCGAAGTATCTACACAACAATCGGTAGGTATATTTTCAATTTAACCTACCGATTCACCTTTAACCTACCGATTATGGTGTTGGCTACCGATTATATAAGGGCATATTGGCCATTTCGAAAAATCGAAGATAAGGGGTAGCTTAGATTTACGTTTGGGTGACCTTTTTTGTCTTTTAGTGTCGCCCCTAATTCTTTCGGGGTCGCCCCTAAAAATGCAAGGCTCATTTATATAGGATTCCTCATAGTGGATGATAGCTAAGAGATCCACTATTTTCGGAATCACCTTTTGTTACATCCGCTCATGTACATTCACTCATTCTCGCATAGATTACATTTCGCATAGAACATCACACCTTCCTCGTGACTTTGCTGAGATCATCCAATACGTCATCTTGAGTTTGCTGTGTGCGATAATTCTCGCACACATTAGATTTCCTCCACTTCGCATCCTTATTATTGTATGCGATATTTTACTCCTACATTCTCTTCCAACGAACATTGAAACATCTACCAGCGAGTAAGTTGCATTATTTCTATATTTATTTGTACTTTGAGAAACAACAAAACCAAATTGTTTTTTGTTCTTTGAAACTTGATCTAAAATTTGGTTCAGGTTTTTCATCTTGTGAGCCATCGTGCGACTAAACTTTAAACGATTCGGGATGTTTTTGAACTTGTCTCGCTTGCGAACCATGTTTTTTCGTTTACGAGCTTCATACTCAAATTCAACAAGAATTTCTTCCGCTTCATATGCTGCATCTTTGAGATTTTCCAGCCAAAGTTTGACTGTCTTTTGCTCTACTTGTTGCCTCTCTGCATCATCCAGAACAGCTTGAATATTCTTGAAAGTTGTTTGAAGTTTTGACAATTCATCTCGGACACCGAAAACAAGAGAAATATCATCAGAAACAAAGGAAATCAGGTTGCCTATTAAAGCTTCAGTTATCGTGCTAACAAGAACTTCAGCCACTTTTATTTATTTTTTGAATCTCAGTTAACAGTATGCATCAGGGAAAGGAAATGTATTTCTCTCTTTTCTCTCTTTGAAAATGCACTCACAAAGTAATGAATCTCCGAAAATGCTTTAGGGACCCGGATTCATACCCCAAAATTTTGACACCACTGCAGGGACGGACCCAAGATTTTCCCTTGGGTAGGGATGGATTGTAACAGTGGATACCCTAGTTAGTAATTCTCCGAATCATTCCCGAATGATTCGCGGACGTATCCGAACTGACCGAATCCGAATGATACTTTCGAACTATTTGAACTCCGAACCTAGTTCGCGGATTATATGGACCTCACGAATGATTCGCGAACGTATCCGAACTGACCGAATCTGAATGATATTTCCGAACTAGAACTCCCATAGGTAACTCTCGACTCGGAGTTCGTTGATTGGTTTTTGTTTGCTTTTGTATATACTTTATATTTAAATACAATTATTCAGTTAAAATTTTCTATTGGTAGTTGTTTAACTAGTGTTTTATGTGTTGATTTTTGTTTAAAAGTCCATAAACTCGTTTTATAATACATTTATACGATTAAATTGTTTACTTCTTGTTAAATAACCACGCTAAAATGTTTTTTTCCATCTTATAAATCATATACAAATAAAATTAGTCTCGTAATAAGGTCATAATACTTATCAATTTATCATATATGTAAGCCGAATTTTAAGTGCCGAACTCACATTTATAAAACGAATATGCACGTACGTATACCGTTTCGAACTACTGTCCGAACACCGAACCGTTAACCGGATTTTTGACCGAATCCGACCTATCCGAATCCGTATAATTCTCGTACGTATGCCGTGCCGAACTACTACCCGTACCCCGAATTGCTAACTAGGGTGGATACGCAAATTTTTTTGGAATACATCACATAATATTGTGTCCAAAGAGTGATCCACTCGTACAATACTAAATAGCTAGGGAAATAAAAGTTAAAACGAACACAAATAACAGAAAAATAAAGTGATTACCAAAAGAGAAGAAAGTAGGAGTAAAAAGGTTGTGAGTGGAAGAAGATTATTTACTTTAAACATGATTTAAATTTTGAACACCTCATAGTATGGGCTAAAAATCACATACAATTAGCTAATTACAACTAATATGTGGGCTAAGCATAAAATTTAACCTAAGTTTCTATAATAAAAAAAAATTACCCAAAAATTAGGGACGGGCTATAACCTCCTTTAACCCCTTGCTAGGCCCGTCCCTGCACCACTGTGTGTCAAAATTTGATTGGCTTATTCTTTAAAACACGACCCTTATTTTCGAGTGCGAATTCGTGCACACTCCTTAACGAATGTATATTTCACATTTCAATCTCTACCCTTGATTTAATTTATGGAGTTATATAACGAGGGTCGTGATTCTAAACATGGAGGGTAATGAGGCCATCAGTTAAATAATTAACCAATCAGAAGTTAATGTGAAATATACACTCGTTAGAGGAGTGTGAACAAATTTGGACTCCTTATTTTCCTAGTGGGGTTGGATGAGATGGAATCAATGGTCGATTTAGTTGACACAAGAACGTGATAAACGCTTTGTATTCGCCTTGTATTTATATGGGAAATTTCCTGGTAAGTTCAACCTGTACCTGTGTTGCATTCAATCAATCATCTGTGCTATCTCAAAGGTGAATTAAGTCTGTAAAGTGAATTGAGCAGCGCGCGGGCCATTTACTGTTTCTTCAATAAGTGGGTGAATGCATCAATGACTACAGGCTATAGGTATCTATAAAATGAAATGAGTAACATACGGACCATTCATTAATTGAATTTCTCAGTCCATAATAATGAAGGTACGGGAACGCAACGACTTTATAGATTAGCATATGTTGCTGTCAGATGGTAGACCGTTGGATCGATGCTGTTGGTTTTGGAATGGAATGTTGCTGGACCCACCGAAAACAAGGACCGAAAATATCGTCGAGGGGATCGAACGAACCCAATAAAGCATTCTTAGCTTCGAGATATGGAAGGGCAGGAATAGACCCCACTCCCCTCTCACCCATTGCACCCTTCATTTCTTTTTCTTCAGTCCCTCAATCATTCGATTTGGAAATGTTGTTGTTTTTTATCTTCCGTGGACGGGAAAACCCAAAGTAGCAAAATCATGTTCCACCGAGGCGGACACGACGTGACGTGGACACGAATAAATTTTCAAAATATTATGACGTGGATATGTTATAAAATTAGTGATATTTTTTCTAAATTGTATATATTATGAATGTAATTTTTCAACAATCCGAATAAATCAATAATCTAAAAACACAATATCATATCTCACTCAATAATAAAAGTATGATTTGGTGGAGCTTACCTCTTTTTATTGGTACATTTCACGTAACCACGCTCTCTCATTGGCTCGGACAAAAACCATTCGTGTTCGTCGGATGAAATTTGATGAAATATGATGCGTGATGGGACAATATGCACCGGGTTCGATGAGATTCTTTAACTTAATAGATAAACCATTTCTAAATTTTACTAATTATTATTTATAAGGATATAATTATAAAAAATACTTAAACATAATTTTCTTTTTCTCTCTGCCTTAATAATTATGCAAACTACAAATATTTCAATTAATTTGAGACAGAGAGAGTAGTATAATATTTTTTTTCAAATTTAATATAAGATACATGTAAATTTATGAGATAACATCCAAGGGATACAAGGTACACTCTTATTGCAGTTATCACATTGGATCATGATTTATAAAGAGGAGATCCCACTATTAACGGGGTGATACCAATTAAACGATCTAATGGCCAGGATTTGTTAATATTTGTTTATCATATATGAAATGGTGTCACCCTAAATAATACTGATATCCTTTTATAAATCGGATGCGTTTGCTCACCAAAATTATTAACTTTGGCAACAAAAACGAAAAAACAAAGTTTACTGACAGGCTATGTTGCGTGAAAGGAAGGTGTGAGTGCTCTATCGTCCGATAGTGAGACCGTTGTCATCGACTCTTCACACGTTATCACGACCACTCTGGAGACTTCACTGTAGTCGTACAGCGTTCAAGACTTTTCAGTCAAGAACTGCTGGTCAGCAAAAATGTTGTCAAACACTTCTTTTTCGGTAATGCTATTGGCTGCTCTTTTCACAGCTCTATTGACCACTCTCGCGCTGAGGTGTCATCTGCTCTTTTCATCAGACAGTTCCATCACGTTCAAACCCATATCACAAAATCCTTAATTAAATCAAACCCTTGATATCGTGTACCCATTTGTATTGCTTTGTAAGTCTCTAACAATAACAATGGAAAAACAACAATTTGGTTTCAACTTCAATAACCTCTAGAATCAAAGCACTGCCCTTTTCCTGTTTCATTAACAGGCGGACAGTGACAATTAATTGAGTAAAAAAGCTCAAACCTAACCATTAAATCAAGATAACCATGAAAAATGAAAGCACATCACATAGATACTTCGTCTGAATCAAAAAATAAATTATTAGATCTAGTCTCCAATTTTGGAATCAAAGAATATGAGTAAATATGTTGAGTTTTAATTTGATCCGATGATCATAATAGTGCTGGTGTGAATGGATCGCAATAGTAAGATCTCTTTAACATAATTAAAATCTTGTAATCAACATCATCATGGATTCATGAAAACCTATTGCAAACCAATTCCAAGCTTCATTTTTTTTTTTTTTGCTTAATTTTTCTGTTCAAGGATATAGATTTGTAACCTTGTTTTAATTTTAATAAAATTTACTTGTTCTTCTGATTAATAAAATTTACATGACTTAATTGAAAAGCGAGAAGAGAAAAGGAGAGAGGAACCCGAGACATTATTAGCTGATAAAAAAACGAGTTACGTGAACCTTGTTACTAATAAAGATTTGTCTCTGGTACACAGTGGACTTGCCACATCAGCGCGAGCTGAGAGTAGAGCTGTGAAAAGAGCAGCCAATAGCATTACCGCTTCTTTTTTTTGTTTTTATGTACCAATCAAATCCGAGTCAGCAGATATTCATCGGACATGATCCGTTTGTTACTCAAGAAACCGATTTCGTTAAGAGAAATACTCCCTCCGTCCCACCATTAGATGACCTACTTGGTCTAAGATCTTGTCCCATCATTAGATGACCTATTTTACTAATTAAGGGGATATCTCTAAAACTATCCTTTTGATTGATTATCGGTATCATAAGAAATATGTATAATTTGATATTCATGTTTATACTCGTTACGTAGGTGTTTTAAAATGATTTTTAACGGTACAAAATTTACGAAAATCTATGGTATAGTTTGAGAGATAAATGATTTCTAAATTTTACAAATTATTATCCATAAGGGTATAGTTGTAAAAAATACTTAAAAACACCCATTTTATTCATTGCCTTAAGAATTGTGCAAACTTCAACTAGGTCATCTAATAGTAGGACGGAGGGAGTATGTTACAAACATGGGGAAGATTTGATACCTCGTGAATCTTACAAGAACAAATATATTTTGCCTGATTTGTTGGGGCGTTTTAAGTCGACGACTACTACTCTCTCTGTTTTTTGGAAAAGAAATACTTTCACTTTTTCATTTTACCTTAAAAATAGGCCAAATTAAAAAAGTGAAAGTATCCCTTTTCTAGAAAGGGAGGGAGTATTATTTTCAAGGTGCCTCAAAATGCCGAAGATAAATCTGGGCTGAAAATATCCATCTGTTTTAAGCCATCATCCAACAATCTTAAACCTCTCTATTCAATGGTATTAATATCACCATTATTTCCCATTCATTTAGCCAACGGCTTGGATGAAGAGGCGTCTTCTCCTTCAATTCCTCCCCAACATGGCAGTCCCTTACACCTTAACAGCACGTTCGTTTCAAGGAATTGTATTCCTTGGACTCCATTTCCAGGGAATGCGTCCAATTCCTTGAAACGAACAAGACAAATGAACTATATGTAATTGAGAATTTTAATTCATAGGAATCCAATTCCCTCCAAAATAATAGATTTCTATTGCATTGGTCCAATGATGCAATGGAATTGGGTTCCGGGATAAAAACAAATGTAATTGGATTACCCCATAATTGAATTCCTAGGATTCTAATTATCCCAACCGAACGGGCTGTAAATATTATTAACATCTGCAATCAATTGCATGGTAGTAGTTCGAGAGGATGTTTTACTATGCATACAAAACATCAAATGGCAGTAGCTCGAGAGGATGTTTTACTATGCATACAAAACATCAAATCCCTTGCAAGGATTAGTATGTTTCTCAAAGCTTAATTTGCCAAAGTCCTACCGTGATAATCCCCACGAATGGTAACTCTTCTTCTACTATAGTTCTATTTTATTTCTGCTATACAAATCTATTTCTCATAATTTCCTTTTAACCTAATTTTGAATCATGGTAACTTTTTTGTTTCCCTAATTCAATTTCTTAGTCGCAATTTTTTACATTTGGTAGGTTTTATGTGGCTTGAAAAGATGCGGGTAAATTTTGTAAGCTCTTTTTTTATTCCAGCCTATGAATATTGTGAAGCATTAGGTACTGGACTGCGTTACATGGAAACCGCCACGGGTGTCCGACGCGGACACATATATGTGTGTCCAATACGGCAATTCAAAATTCACGATACGAGGACACGTCAGTACACATAAATAAAAATATTACTAATTTCATAAGATGTGCAGAAATAGTAATGATGACACAATTTTATTGTTAATTGTCCATTCATAAGTTAGTACCATCGTGAACAAAAGTGAGTACTCAACAAAAGTTCAGTATTGCAGACAATACTTACATAGTTACATACGAACATAGTTAAAATTTTATTAGTTGGTCATAATAAGTCAGTACTAAAGTCTTACTTCAATAAGAATACTAGTGATGAGATTGCAACTGGTTCTAGACCTCAACAGTTGCTAACTTCAGCTGCAATCAGGACCACACATGTGGCAGCTATATTGGGTTTTTTAATTGCTTAGTATCCAAAGAGTGTCCAAGGAGTGTCAGCGTCAGTATCCGTGTCCATACGTATGGACACGGGACAAGGGCATGCATGTGAAGTATCTGTGTAACGCAGGTACTGGATTGAGCAGATTTTTTTTTCTTCCAAGAAATGGTTTTCGACCCAATAGATGTTCATGTAATTTCCTGATTTTTATATATTTTCCCATATTGTTTCAAGTTGAATAACTCATGCAAACTTATCTCGTTCCTATGACTCTAAGTCTAAAGATCCGCTTCATTTTACAGGTTGAGCCATGTCTACAGCCAAGGTACTTGTTGGCGTTACAGACTTGGATGGAGAAAATCCTTCAACTCTATAAAACGAAGAAGAACTCTATCTGCAATCACAAACGCTACTCCATCCTTCAATTCAGAGATTTTGATGACTACTTTTTTTGATGCACTTTTTCTTTTTTAGTTTATCATGAAAATCTCAAGTTATGCTCATTCGTAAGTTTTTTTTTCCCACATGAAATTAGAGATTCATTGATAGAACCGATTTAATATCCGACAGGTCATAATACAGATATCAAATATCATACTTTTCCCCCATTCTTGATCGAAATTTCAACAGAATCGACCATTCCAACCATACTCAAAGACATTGGTGACAGTAACAGTAGCAAATCAATGCTAAAATGCCAAATATGTTTTAACCAAAACAAATTTCCACCACTGATGATTTGTAGCAGTGAGATCTTTGAAAGACCCAGCCAAGGATTTTAAAAAAATCCAGGTTCTTTAATATCTCGTAAAGAGAAGAAACAGTAACAATGGTAACAACATCGGTCTTCTGGGTAACAAAAGTAACAGGAGCAGTATCGGTCTTCTGACTCTTGGTGAAACAGTCGGAGTCTTGGTGAATCGGTCTGAATCGGCATGGAAGTTTTGGTTAATCAGTCGGATCTTGTTGATGAATTAAATGATAGAGTTGCTGATGAAGTTGCTGATAGAGTTGAAGATCTTGTTGCTAGTTTGGTTTTTGCCGGTGTTGATGTTGCTTCTGTTAAACATGGAGTTCTTCTGCAGGTGAAAAACGAAACACCACCTTCGATTGAAACCACCATTACAAACAAACAATAACTTACCAGAAAATATAGATTTTTTTTTTGAAAAGACCAGAAAATATAGATTACAGCAAAGAAATCATATTACAAACCCAAACTAAAATCCTAGATTTACAATAGCAAAAAAAAAAAAAAAAAAAAAAACGAAAAACGGATAACAAAGTGCAAACAAACTAAATTTAGATCAAAGAGAGACAGACAAGCGAGAGGTAGAGATGATTATGAGGATGTTCTGCTCATACGGTTTAAAAAAACTTCTGTATCTCTAGGTTTTGTTTTAGAGGAGAGAGTTTTTTTAGAGGTTTTTTTATTATTATTAAGTTGACATCCTTTTTTTCTTCGCAATGCCTAGGTTTCACAAAGCCAATATATCAATTATTAAATGAATTCAATTTTAGGTTTTTACTTTTTAAGAAAAAAATGAAAAAGAGAAGCAAAGGCCTTTGTGGTATCCGTGGAGGAAAGTTCAGTCAGTGTCCTTCATTTTTTTTTGAGGCTCACAAATCCCAGGTCTGTAGTTTCGTTAAGTTTTTCTCCCATCAATTTGACTTTTGCTTTCCATTCAGTTGTATATCTCTGTTTCTACTTAGCACTTGCTTTGGTAGTTGGAAGTAACTCGCTGTTCATAAGGAAAGTTTTGGTTGCAAAAACTGATTATTTTCGTTTACTCTATTAAATCATGACCTTTACAACAACAACAAAAAAAAAAAGGAAAAGAAATACATAATGTTAGAATTGGGAGGTCAACCGGATCTATGATAATTTGGTTTCCTACCCCAAGCCCAACTATAATACATAGTCGGGTACTTTTTTGTGTTCTTTAACTGTTAGGCCTATTCCTATGCACAAGGTTAGTTGACATACCAAGTGGTATGACAAACGAGTTGCGCCACTATAGGAAACTACTGAGCGACAGAATTTCTAGCGAACGAAATAGATAATATCGCCAGCGATAAAGTCTCTATCGCCAACGCCACCATGATAGCGCTCGATATAAAGTCTAGCGCTAACGACTAGTTCTTTGTAGCCTATAAATAAGTAATTTGCAAACTAAAAAATTACACCAAAATTCTTATACAATTTTTTCTCTATTTCTCTATTTCTCTTTTTCTCACTCTAATTTATTTTTTCATTTTTCACAAGGCAGTGACTAAATGTAACCCACATTTAGGTTAATTACAACCCAAAGTAGAAAACCTAAATCTTACTAATATAAAGAAAAAGAGGTATTTTGGTTGGTCACAAAAGGACAAAATAGCTTGGTGTAACCTTGATATTACTAATATGACCTCAAATATCAACCACTACTATACATATGTCTTCAAGGTTAAAAAGGTACATTGAATCAATACTTACATAAACAACCTTATATATTCACACATTCACATAAATGCCATTGTTATAAAAATACATCAATTTTCTTAAAAACTTGATATCTTTCGAAATACACATCGGATTTTTGTAAAATTAACATATTTGGAAAGCTCTTTGAAATACCTATGTAATGAGTACAAATAAGAATATTAAATTTTATTTTACGAAAAAAATATCATTGTTATCAAATCAAATTTGGTATTGTTAAAAGAACAAAATTCAAACATGTGCATCGCACATGTGGCATCACTAGTATTTATAAATAAAACCTATCTTAATCATCTTATGTGTTCTTCTTCTTTCTTAAAAATTAGGTTTTGTTTATCCATGTATTGCTCGCACATGGATATCAAAAAAAAATAAAAAAAAAATAACAATCGTTTGTCCATGTATATTTACGATTCTTATATTGGTCCAGTCAGTTTTTAGGGTTCTATTAATATTTTGGTTGCTACCATTGTTGTTTTCAACTTTGAATACAGTGAACTACGTCTTGAAGACCTGTAAAGATATAATTAAACAAAAATAGCTTGATATCAAGATCATATGGATTGAGATTATGATTGACGGGGTGATGTATCCATAGATAATTGAGTATATATAATAATATGCTCAATTATCATATATAGATTTGTGCATCCAATTCATGATCAGGCTCTTGTTGTTGTTACTTGTTAGATAACATGATTAGGTATCTATGGTACAATTTTGAGAATAATACATCATAGATTCACCATTGAATATGTTTTAGTTTGAATGATAATTTCTTGACATTTTCGCATTGTCGTGGTTTTGATGTGTTTAGGAAAGAATGCGAAATTGGGGGATATAAAAAGGAATTGAGGGATATAAGAAAATGACAAAAACTGGATCCAGATATCAATTCGGGGTTACCCCTTATCTAAGTATTTTTTTTTTAAATCCTAATCTACCCCTCACTAATCAGGTTTAGTGGTTAATCATAATTAGTAAAAATCTTAAGTATTTACTAAATGATTAGTGTGTATTTGTATTTGGGTGAATGAGATGAGAGTAGAAAGATGGAATTTTTTTTTGAGAGGGAACCTTTTTTGGTGAAAGTGGAGGATGATTGTGAAGAGAGAATTGCTGCTAAGAGGTTGAAAATTTGATTATTTTTTCTTTGAATCCACCATTGTTACAGCTGAAATAGCTCGATGACGGCATTGTATTCAACCTAAAAAACCATGCCGGCATTTGTTGGAAATTTTCATAAATGTTTGCCACTATCCGGGGGGGTCCGGAACTTAGTTACGACATTGAATGTTAGTGAAGAACCATGCCGACACCATTTTCCGGCATGGTTCTTCACCAATTCCGGCATGGTCTTCATCACTTCCGGCGATGTAAAAAAATTATTTCTGACATGGTCTTCATCACTACCGGCATGGTCTTCATCACTTTCGGCATGGTCATCATCTATACAGGCATAGTCTTCATCACTACCGGCATAGTCTTCATCACTTCCGGCATGATCTTCATCTATACCGGCATGGTCTTCATCACTTCTGAATGTAAAAGAAAACAAAATTATTTTCAAAGTGAGGAGCCGACAGAGAAGGAGAAGAAAATTTGAAAGGGAGTGGGGAAAATTTTGAATTTGAAAGGGAGTGGGGAGTAACAAAGCCCCTAACCCTAAAAGAGATTAATAAGAGGTGAAGATGGAAATGGGGGATATGATTTTATTTTTTGATTATAAATTTTTTGATTTCTATTTTGAGGGAAAGGTATTTTAGTATTTTTGCCCCCCAAAAACATCCCTTAACAGACACTTTTGGTTGGGGGAAGTAATGCATATCCCCCAATTCCTTTTTATATCCCCCAATTTCGCTTTCTTAGGAAATCTTACTGATGTTAGAATGATTTGATGTCTTGACAAAAGTTGTAGTATTATATCTTATCTGCTTTGGAATTGCTCAATTTCAGTTTATTATGAATTTAACATAATTATTTTGGTAACTTGATGTAATCTGACCATTTTCTAGGATAACATTATAAATTCAATATATTTTAATTAAACCGTTGATTTACTATGAATTTTGGACATATTATATTTTATTGAGTCATGTAAGTACCTATAAAAGTTTAGGAAGATCGGACCAATATTACCCATAAACATATGATTTAAGAAGTGTGCAGTTTGTAAAGCTTATTCCTAGTTGCATAAATGCTTGAAAAGAATTCATCACTGCTTCTTTGTTGTGCGTTTCTATGAAATGGTTTGCTAGTATTGTGATAATTTAATGCATAATTATTGTTTGAATGGTAGGGAACGAACCAAGGAAACTCGTGCAACTTGTCGGAATGATCCGATAAGAGGATTGGAAGAGCACGAACTGAGAAAACTCGTGCAACTTTTAGGAAAGACCCCGATAAGAGGAATAGTAGGGTGCGAACTGAGAAAACTCGTGCAACGTATCGGAATAACCCCGATAAGCAGAATGGTAAACCATGAACTAAGGAAACTGGTGCAACTTTTTAATATTGTCAACTCATGTGTGAAAATTAATTGGTTGAAATCTTGAAATATTATTAGTGTTATGAACTCATATGTTTGAAATTCAAATGGATGAATTGTTGATAACGTAATTGTGTTGTGAATTGATGTATTGAATCGTAAATTGGATTATTTGTCAGAAATATTGTGAGCTTGTTTAATGAACATATAACTAATCCTCGAAGTTGTGCAAAATCTCTTGTTGTATGTTCTCTTTGATTGATTGATATTTCTTCTCATCTATTGAGAATGAGAATGCATTCTATTGAGCTATCATCTCACCCCAATTGACATCCTTGCAAATTTGTGGAAGTTGGAAGTGGAACTATGAAGTTAGCTTATTAGTGATTGCATTGCTTTCATCTATTGCTTGAAATGTAATTTCAAATAATATGTTTAGCTAAAAATATTGTTAAGGATAATTAGTGGATTCATATACATAAATTCATGTTATATAAAGTTTCAATTATGTTTTGCATAATAGTAAATTAGCAACAAAAAAAAATATATATGCATAGGTCTGTTTCTGACCTGTAATGCTTCGAGTTCGGATTTTCATATGGATTCGACCCTACTCCGGAACTCGGGTGTTACAAGAAGACCCTGAGTTAAATTCGTCTTTTTCTTCCGAACAAGATAATTACAAGACATCGGAGATTATACCTTAACAAAATGTTTAGATCATAAAGGCTATCAAGAAACTTGAAGAATGCAGTGACACAAGATGGGAACATGAAATCAAAGGGGAAACGTAGTCATCAAATGTAAAAAATTAATGGGAAAGTCATGAATATGTTCGCATATGTTATTTAATGGCATGTATCCATATTTTTCTTAACATAAATCGACCAATATTATAATGAATAAATGAAATTAGCATACACCTTGTGCCGAACACGGGTTATTATCTAGTCCTCTTTACTTGTGCTCTGCACTATAGTGATATGAGTAATAATGACTGCTGAACTCTGAAATCCTCACTCAACAACTCCTCTCTTTTTGCGAAAATGATTTACATCCCGGGAAAAAAAACAGTGTGAGAAAGGGCCGGGATCCACATGAGCCTTTACCATCCCGACGGTGAGAACGCTCCCCCTCTCTGCCGCACGATCTATTCACGGGATATCACCTGGTATTTTTGGTTGTCAACATAGTATCACTCCTCTTTTTGTGCCATGCCAATCTCTATCTCTCTCTGCAACAACAGCCCAAACCCAAACTTGCTTTTTGCTGACTTTCTACGGCTCTGAATTCTTCATTATCTAGTCATCCCTGCTACTACGTCCGGACACACGAATCTTAACAACAGAAAAGAAATTTAGGGACTTGAGAGAGAGAAAACAACAATGGGCGACTAACAAAATTCATAAATCGGAAGATTAAAGATTAACAAACTATTAAGGAGAATAAATTATGAGTTGAATACGATTATAAGAGCCATTAATCTGGAAAGAAAGTATTCAACAAGTGATTGATTTTCAAAATAACAAAAGGTTTGACTACGAACCCCAGGAGATATCTTGTAGGCCTCTTCTCCTCCTTCTAAACATCTTTTCCTCAAGAAATCACCATAGTTAATAGAAATGCTCCGTAGTGAGGAGAGCCGTAGCATCTGCTCATCATGTGAAGGCAGATAATCAAGATTTGTACAGTGCCATGTTTCCAACACCTCAAGAGATGTCAAATTACCCAACCACTCTGGAAGAGCCACCAATTGAAAATTCTTTATTTTCAGATGTCGTATGGAAGTGATGTATTGAATTTGATGCGGCAAATATTTGAGTTCGCGCCATCCTCCAAGATTTAAATCACGGAGCGATGGAAAGTAAACGGTTCCTTCTTTTTCATCAATACTAACGTCAGGAAATGGAACAGTTTCCAGCACTTTGAAACCTGAACTAATATCTAAGTGAGAGCCAATTTCCAGATATTCAAGTTTGGGGAGGTATTCTATGCCACTTCTTTTCTTGATTATGGATTCCATACCACTGAAACACTCATGAGTTTCACCGAATACGATACATAATGATTGTAGAGAATTGAATCCCCATAAATCTATCCGACAGTTTAAGAAATCGCGATTCCACCACAGAGTCAGCCCTTTAAGGGAATTGCTAGGAAGTACTTGATCTGGTAAAAACTTATCCGTCTCATCGTCCTCAAGATCTATGTTGGGACTAGTAAATCCTTGAAAGTAATCACAATCCTTAATTTCGAGCCGACAAAGAATGTTATTTCCTCTAACCAATCCCAAAGGAAGAGACACAAGATCCTGGCATTCATCAATTTCGATGGAAATCGACTTGGCATGAGTCTTAAACTGGGGCAATTCTCGACCCTCAACTCTTCAAGGCGAGGAAAACTTAAAGAAGAAGAAGAAGTACATGATGATGAAACTTGAGCTGACCATTTTACTAACCATTCCATACAACCTATAGTAAGAGATTCCAGAGAAGGGAAAGAAGATACGTTCGTATTGTCACTGCCATAGAACTCAGCTCCAATACTTTCCACAGCGTGAAGGCCATGTAATTCTAGAACCTTAAAGAAAAGGAAGTAACCCAAACGGAGGAACACTTTTGCAATAGCTACAATCTTTTAGAACCACATGCACCAAACTAGGAAGAAACTGTTCTGGGATGGCCGTCCAAGTTGGGAATTTTGAACCGACATAGTTGTAAATTCCCAATCTTTTCAGATTGTGATGAGGTTGGAGTCCTTGTAACACTTCAATATCATCGGCACTATTATCTCTATGACGCGCCCAGTGTAGTTCCAACCGAAGAATGTGTTGTTTTTCTTTGATCCCCCCTTCTTTGGCCTCTTTACCATTGCTAATATTCTCAAGATTAAGAATTTTTAGTTTACCACTAAGGAGATTCAGGTCTTTCAACTCTTCAATACTAAGTCCATCGTTCTTATTTCCAAGAACAAATACTGGTAAATAGGTGAGGGAAGTGAAAGATCTTAACTGTTTGGGCATCGGAGGAATCCAACGATCTAAAATATGATGGTTGAATACAAGATGACTCAACTTTGATAGCTTTTTCATGTCTGCAGGAAGATCTTTAAGCTCATAACAACTCTTGAGAATCAACGTCTGCAAATTATAGAGAGTAGTAATACAGTTTGGTAATTCTCTTAACTTTAATCGTGATAGATTAAGATACCTCAAGTGTATTAACTTGGCAATTGATGGCGGCAACTCATTCATCGAACTATACCTCAAGTCTAGCACCCGTACATATTTGAAATTCTTGAAAATCTGCATAGCATATGAATAATCCAGACGCCACGATCCGGTAGAAATTAATGTCCGCAGTTTTTTCGCTTTAGCCAATGTTGCAGGTAATGATGAGAGCTCGTCGGGCTCAAAGACCAAACTTATTCGTCGAAGTTTACTGAAATCCTCTTCTTCAATCTTGTAAGCATCTTTTATGGCGGATTCACCCATTGCAACAGACTGTGCGAGATCATGTACAAGATCATGCATCTTACATGATTTTATAATTCCAGACTCATTTTTTATCTCCTCTTGAAAGAATGAATTACTTAATAAACTATTAAAATATTCATTACCCAAAGTTTCCATCTCCATGCTTGGTCTTGAGTGACCAAGAAATCCCTCTGCCATCCACATCTGAATAAGGTCTTTTCTCTTGATAATGCAATCCTTTCGATATAGAGAACAATATTTAAAACATTGTTTTAGATGCGGTTCGAGATGGTCATAGCTCAACTTCAATACCTTTATAACCTTTGTTTCGCCTGCCGGGAGGTTCCAGATCTCGTTGTTTTCAATTAATTGCCAGTCATGTTCAGATTTTTTGGAACACATCAAACGCCCAAGAACCTTTGTTGTTAATGGCACTCCTCCACATTTTCTGGCAATACTTTTTCCGATCTCGATCAAATTCACAGTCCTTCCGACCCCTTCGGACCCAAAAACAATTTTCTCCAATATGCTCCAACAATCGTCCTTGGACAATCCACCCAAACTATACCTATTCATAAGACATCATGATATTCATATATGTTCATGTATACAACAAATAATCAAAATGAGCCAATTAGGATCTATCGTAACTGCAAGCAAGGAAAGTATCTCGACCAAGGTCAATCATGAATCACCAATCACATAATAAGTACTAATTTTTTTTTTTTTTTGATCGATAATAAGTACTAATTTATTAATAGTAAATATGCAAATGATGATCAAAGAGGTGATCTTGCCACACAAATCGACCCTGATTTGTTTTCTTTCCTTGTGCAAAAACTTATAAACAGCGGACATCAATTGAAAATCAAGCTACAAACTGTAATCAAACAAGATGTATTTTAGTTTTAATGAGAAAATCTGTATATACCTATATAAAGAAGTCATAGGTGACACAACTTCGCTGCTTCGCGAGGTTATGATAATTTTGCTGCCCTGCGCGCCAAGTCCCAACAGAGCATATAACATATCGTCCCACTCATTCTCATCATCTTTCCACATATCATCAAGCACTATAAGGTATCGCTTATTTTGGAGATTTTTTTGGAGGAACTTCACCATGTTATCCAAGCTCGAATACTCCTTCTTCTCTTCATTAATAGATTCTACAAGCTGACTATAAACCTGGAACTGGTTAGAGTTGTCGGATACACATACCCAAATTCTTTTATCGAATTGTTGTGTTACAATATCATCACTGTAGATGATTCGAGCAAGTGAACTTTTTCCAATCCCTCCCATGGCAACAATGAGAACAATACGATAATTTTGTTGATTGCTGGAGCTATCCAACAATAAATCTACTATCTCCGATTTCTCATTTTCTCTTCCAACGAACATGGAAACATTTTCAACCGAGTGTGTTTCTCTGCTGTTGGAACCACCCTTGCTATTAATCTCAGTAACATAATTAAGACTATAATTATCTTTATCCTTCGAAACTTGATCTAACAATTGGTTAAGATTCTTAATCTTATGAGCCATACTATGACCAAGCCCAAGAGGGTTCGAGCGCGAGAAGAAATTTTTGACCTTATTTAGGGTGCGACCTTGAATTTCCAGTTTGTGCTTTAGAGCTTCGTATTCAAATACATCTAGTATATCTTCAGCTTCGTAAACTGCATCTTTAAGATTTCTCAGCCAAAGCTTGACTGTCTCATTCTCTACTTGCTGCCTATCTGCATCAGTTAATACGGCATGTATACTGCGTAAAGTTCTTTCAAGTCTTGACATTTCATCCCGGACACCCCAGACAAGAGAAATCTCATCGGCAGCAACAGAAATAAGCTTCCCAATTAAGGCTTCGCTTACAGCGCTGACAAGAATTTCAGCCATTTGTTATCTCTGATAAAAAAAAATTGAAGGAAAGAAATTATAAGAGAATTGTGGAGAAAGTTGGAATTATTGCAAAAGAAACTCAAGGATCTTAAAAAGAAGATTAGAACGGTGACTAGCCAAAATGAAGTCTTCGAAGAACGTTTCCCTGCTGACATCGTCCATGTGCAAACTTCGATTACGATTTAATTAAATCATTTAATACATTTTTTTGTCTTACGTTGGCATGTTGAAACTAGAAGTATACTGATATCTAATTAAACCATTTAATACATATTTTGTCTTACGTTAGCACGATGAAAGTGAAACCAGAAGTATACTGATGTCTAAAATTACTGGTATAGCCAGTTGTTTCAATTTCAATTCCGAAAGTCTTTGTTGATCTCTTGGAGTGCCCAAGGGACATTCTAATTTTAAAACGATAATATGGATTTAATGTCTCGTAGATTTTGAATTGATGATCTGATGAACAAAGTGCTTTCACACAGATTAAGGAAAAAAAAAAGAAAGAGAAACTAAAATTTTACCTTGTCAAGGGACAGTTTTTTACTTCATCTCCTTATGATTCTGCACGACGTTAGCAAACATATGGAACGACATTACCACCCATACGTCTAAATCTTCAAGTAAAGTATATTGGGATGGAGGAAGTATAATGTTTAGATGCTTGCAATATTTCGTGAAAATGCAGTGAGACGATTCGTTTACCTGCCAAGTAAAAGTGAATCCTCTCACGGCCTTGCCAATGTCAGCGGATTCAAGCTCCAGAATGCATGCAGCGCTTTTGATTTTTAAGAAGCTATGCATATATTGAAGCGTGAAACGTCGATTCATGATTGATATTTGAAACTGATTTTTTTCCTATAAATAATAGTAGTATGTTATTAATAATTTAATATTTAAAAAGATAATAATTATATAAATTTAACTAAAGTAGCGTGGCAAAGTAATTGACTTTATAGTTTAAGTAAGTTAGAAGTTCGAAATTTGAAATCCTCCTGGAACTTTTTATTTTTCTTTAGAATATAGGCGGCAAATTATTTGACTAAGTCAAAAAGCGCATCAATTAAAGGAATCTTCAGTTTCATGGTCGCTTCATAACTACGCTTCTGAGCGAATTAGAAAAATCTGGAGCGAAGTGTAGCGTGAAGGGGCGCTTTTAAAAACCATTTCAATTGTAGGGGACAACTGCACTAGAATTAGCTTCCAATTTATTCAAACTGATACTGGTGTTAGAGTTTGTTTACTATAGAGAATATACTTATACAGCTGTTGATGGTGGTTATTAGACAAAGGGTAAAATCGTAAAACCCCGAATAACCTAATGTCACCAGTGACACATTTATTAGGACATTTAATGCATGTAGTCAGTAATTAATAGGGGGTATTTTTTTCAAATTAGGGTTACAACGAACAAAACCCTAATTCCCCTCCGTGTCAATGGCAAATCATGCCGGCCCACACCTAGCCCAAGCTAGCCGCACTCTCTGTGCCAATGGCAAATCATGCCAGCCACAAAGAAAAACGCGCCAAAGCATGCCAACCATGCTGGCCGCACCTCTGTGCCAATGGCAAAACATGCCACCCACACCTAGCCCAAGCTATCCGCGCCATGCCAAATGCATCGCCTTGGCCCTAGCTACGCTAATCACACCACGCCAAGCCAAACACACTTACCTTGGCCCTAGCCGCACCTCCGTGCCAATGGAAAATCATGCCAGGCCACACCAAACGCGCCAAAGCATGCCAACCATGTTAGCCGCACCTCCGTGCCAATGGAAAATCATTGACCACACCTAGCTCAAGCTAGCCGCACCTCTGTGCCAATGGCAAATCATGCCAGCCACACCAAACGCGCCAAAGCATGCCAACCATGCTGGCCGCACCTCCGTGCCAATGGCAAATCATGCCAGCCACACCTAGCTCAAGCTAGCCGCACCTCTGTGCCGATGGCAAATCATGCCGTCCACACCAAACGCGCCAAAGCATGCCAACCATGCTAGACGCACCTCTCGCCAATGGCAAATCATGCAGACCACATTTAGCCCGAGCTAGCCGCGACATGCCAAACGCACTCGCCTTGGCCTAGCTACGCTAGTCACGTCACGCCAAGCCAAGCACTCGCCTTTGGCCCTAACCACGCCATGCCAAAATGGTGCCCGCGCCTAGGCTTGCAAACCATGCAACCTAGGCCCACCACGCATGCCATTGGCACATGCCAACACGCATCGGCCCAGTAGCTTTTCTTACTGCAAGCCATGGCCCTAATGGCCGAGCATGCCATTGGCACATGCCAACACGCCGCCTGGTAGCTTTTTCTACCAAGGCGCGACCCAAATTGGCCACGCATGCCATTGGCACATGCCAACACGCTCGCTGGTAGCTTTTCTACCAAGGCGCGACCAAAATTGGCCACGCATGCCGCACATGCCAACACGCTCGCTGGTAGCTTTTCTACCAAGGGGCGACCCAAATTGGCCACGCATGCCATTGGCACATGCCAACACGCTCGCTGGTAGCTTTTTCTACCACGGCGTGACCCAAATTGGCCACGCATGCCATTGGCACATGCCAACACGCTCGCCGGGTAGATTTTTCTACCAAGACGCGACCCAAATTGGCCACGCATGCCATTGGCACATGCCAACACGCTGTTGGTAGCTTTTCTACCAAGGCGCGACCCAAATTGGCCACGCATGCCATTGGCACATGCCAACACGCCGCCGTTTTTTTCTACCAAGGCGCGACCCAAATTGGCCACGCATGCCATTGGCACATGCCAACACGCTCATTGGTAGCTTTTTCTACCAAGGCGCGATCCAAATTGGCCACGCATGCCATCGCACATGCCAACACGCTCGCTGGTAGCTTTTCTACCAAGGCGCGACCCAAATTGGCCACGCATGCCATTGGCACATGCCAACACGCTCGCTGGTAGCTTTTCTACCAAGGCGCGACCCAAATTGGCCACGCATGCCATTGGCACATGCCAACACGCTCGCCGGTAGCTTTCTTACCAAACCGTGGCCCTAATGGTCGAGCATGCCATTGGCACATGCTAACATGCTCGCCGGTGGCTTTTCTCAAGGGTGTGGCCCTAATGGCCGAGCATGCCATTGGCACATGCTAACATGCGTCGGCCGGTGGCTTTTCTCACCAGGTCGTGACCCTAATGGCCACGCATGCCATTGGCACATGCCAACACGCTCGCTGATAGCTTTCATTACCTAGCCGTGGCACTAATACACGCTGGTAGCCTAACTTGCAAGCCGTGCAACCTAGGCCAACTTGGTCGTACGCGCCATTGGCAAATGCCAAAACCCACGCTGGTAGCCACTTACACCCAACGTGCAACCTACTACCAAGGCATTCCGCACATGCCATTGGCACATGCCACACGCGCCACTAGCAACTCTATGCATTGCCACTTACACTCAACGTGCAACCTACTACCAAGGCATTCCGCACATGCCATTGGCACATGCCACACGCGCCACTAGCAGCCTTTATGCATTGCCCACTTACACTCAACGTACAACCTACCACCAAGGCATTCCACACATGCCATTGGCACATGACACACATGCCACTAGCAACTCTGGCATTGCCACTTGCGCTCGAGGTGCAACTCGCAACAAAGGCATTCCAAGCACATGCCATTGGCACATGCCACATGCGCCCTAGCAGCACCACTTGCACTCAAGATGCAACCAACACTCGAGACATCAACACAAACCGGGGATGCATTCCGTGGTCTTGGTTTGGAGGTCACAGCTTTGCAACAGACACTACGCTCCACATTAAGAAAGCGTGAAAAGGAATAAAGCGGTCAAATAAATGAGGAAATAATGGTGAAAACGTTTTCACCCATTAACACCATGCTGTTACCACCTCCTCCCATTATTTCACCCTTTACTCTCTTCCTTCATGAGGCCAGGGTATGTTTCAATCTCGACTTGTATAAATAGGTCTTACCTATTTCACCGCACAACAAGTCTCATTGGGAGAGAAAATACAACACTCTCGTAAAAGGCAACTTTGCAAGCTCTCCAAAAGCTTTCATCTCTTGCAAGCTTCCGAAGCTTTCACTTTCTGATACAAGTCGAGACACTACTCTCCTGCACTATTCGGCCTCAACACCTTTCTTTGCTTCCCTCCCCAAATCAACCCTTCTCCTCCACTTTGTGACCGAAGCAAGTCCGGAACGGCCATTTCTTGGTTTAGGCCGGACTTGTACAGATTGATCTCTCGAATCTATAAAGTGCTCACGTGCAGCACATTTGTTTAAGGTTTAAACCAGTTTCTCACTCACCTACCGAATTTACCGAAATCGGCGGAAACGATTTTAACCCATAAACAACAGCGCTATCTAGAACTCCAACCATTAATTTTCCGTGGTAATATAATGTGCAAAATTAAACACACAACAGAGAAATGGATGAAATATGAACTTTATTAAAAGAGAAACCTTTTGTTATAGCAGTTGTGATCTTTGTAATATACTCCCTCTGTTTTTGGAAAAGAGATATTTTCACTTTTTCATTTTAACCTAAAAATAGGCCAAATTGAAAAAGTGAAAGTATCTTTTTTCCAGAAACGGAGAGGAGTATTAGAATATTGACAGGCCAAATGAAAGTCTTTCACAATCCCTTTCCAGCTGCTGCCACAACACTGCAGATTTAATTGTTTTTATTTAACTTAGCGCGTTAAATAAAATTAATATTAATATATATCAGTATTCATTTGCAAGTAGTGCTACTTGTTTAATTGCTTTAATTAACTATTTCAATTATTATTAGTACTTAGTTTGAAAAGTCTATGTTGATCGTTGCGGAGTACAAGGTACGGTTTACTTGATCTCCTTATCATTCTTTGTAATAAACAGATGCTGGTATCGAAATTTGAGATTCAATAATCACTTTAGATTTGGTATAACCCCTCTTTGTTTATGAGAACTTAGAAAAACATTTTTTTGTCGAAATAGGTCAAGTTGGAGCAATTCATTTGGGTATCAGTAGAGCTTTCCAAATATGGGAGCCTGGCCTGCGTCCATACCTCAAAACTGGTAAAGTTGCGGAACTCAATGTTCATCATTTTGTCACTCTTTTCAGATTGGATTAAAATAGGACTTCTCTCTATGGTAGTACGAGTTAGTTTTGGAATGATCCCATCACTTGTAGAATTGGATGGGTCAATTTAATTGATATCAGATGGAGGTGGATCTTGATAAACATCAGTTGCCGGCCATCAATAAAAATATCAGAAATCTATTTCATGATTAAATTGCAATTATTATTAGTGAAATAGACGGGAAATTTTTGAAAATTCAGCAAAATAATTTTTATCTATGCCACGCGTCAGGGGTGCTGACTTAGCTAACCGGGTTTTACATGGAAAAAGTAACGATGGGAGAAAACACTAATTTTAATCTCTTTGGGGAGGAAACGCTAATTAATATTGGGACAACGTAATACTCAAGGAAAGTTCAAGATAAGTTCTAGAACTATACTTCTAGAACTCTGCTATACATAGAAGTTCTTGTAACTTAGGAAACCCAGTATACTTGTGTTCCACGTAGCTTTAGAAGTCGTACATATATAAATACACAGCTCTCTTGTATATTTGTATTCATTCATTAAGGAATCAATTATTCAATCAAACCTATTGTCTATCTTCTCTTTTAACCCTAATTTGTATCTCAAGCTAAACCTATATCTCAACTTGGTATCATCCTGGTTGTGATCATTCATGTTTTCCGCAGCCTCTTCTGATTCTTCAATATCAACTATTATCAACTCCGCTCAATCAATGATGGCATCGTCAGTCTTTTCTCAATCTCATCACATTATTACTGTTAAACTTGATGAAACAAACTACTCTCTTTGGCGTGCTCAATTCCTACCCTATCTTCAAGGCAACGATCTTGATAGTTACGTTAACGGTGAAAAATCTTATCCTGCAGCTACTCTTGAAGATGAAACCCCTAATCCTGCGTTTGCTCCATCTCATTGGCTGGATATTTTCTTCTCTTACCTCTGCCGTCCTTCTTCATGTTCATCGTCTCAAAACTTCAGCAGAAGTTTGGTCCTCCCTTGAATCACTATTTTCCTCCAAGTATGATGCTCATATTCACCATCTTCAGTGTGAAATTCGAGCGTTGAAAAAAGGATCACTCTCTATGAGAGCATACATTGATCGTGCTCATGATATTGTTGACAGCCTTGCTGCAGCCGACACAACTGTCACCAATGCTGAATTACGTCATTGCATTCTTCCTGGTCTGGATACCTCTTATGATGCTATAGGAACTTCTCTAACTACCTCTATGGGAACCATGAAACTTGAAGATTTCCTCACATATCTTCTTACTTTTGAGTTAAAAATGGATCAACAGAACAAGGCTCTTACTTCTCAACCAGTAGCTGCCGCTTCATCACGTTTCTCTTCTTCAAATAATGGTTGTTACCTAAACCTAATCCAGGTAATCTGCAAGTTTCTAATACTACTAATCGACAGATTGTGCCTTGTCAACTATGTGACAAACCTGGTCACCTTGCTCATCCGTGTTGGAAACAATTTGATCATACTTTTCGTCCTCAACCACCTCGACGACCACAATCACAACAATCCTCAGCTCCTCGTGCCTATGTTGTTGATACTCAAAGGTCTTCTTCTTTCTCTCCATGGATACCGGATAGCGGAGCTACTGATCATATCACTAATGATCTTACCAGATTGCATCTTCAGTCAGAATATACTGGCCCTGATCAAATCAAAATGGGCAATTGATTATCTATTCTTATTTCTCATGTTGGCTCGTCTATCTTAGGCACCCCTGATCGTAATTTATATCTTAACAATACCTTAATTGCACCGTAAATCTCTCATAACTTATTATCAGTTTTACGTCTTACTACTGATAATGATGTATTGTTTGAGTTTCACCCTGATTTTTGTATTGTGAAGGATCGATGTACGGGGAAGGTGCTTCTACGCGGCAATATGATTGGTGGTCTTTATGTTCTTGACAGTGCAACAACCTCTTCCACAACTCTTGTTGGAGAACACACTAGTTTACAAAATTGGCACTCTAGGCTAGGCCATCCCATGATGTACACTGTGCGTCATGTTATATCTAAGTTTTCTCTTCCTGTTTCTATCAAAACTATAAGCTTTTGTTCTTCCTGTCATGAATATCGAAGTCATAAGCTACCTTTTTCTTCTAGCAATACTATTTATCTTCATCCTCTTGATTTAATTGTCTCTGATGTTTGGGGTCCTTCCCATGTTATTTCTAATGAAGGTTATTGATATTATATCATCTTTATTGATGCATATTCTCGCTTTACTTGGATGTTTCCCTTATCTAATAAATCGAATGTTTATTTTATCTTTCTTGTTTTTTAAAAACATGTTGAAAATCTCTTTAATAGAAAGATAAATAAATTTCAATCACATAATGCAGATGAGTATCGCAAACTCACTCCTTATCTCCAACAACATGGAATTTTTCATCGTTTCTCTTGTCCCTACACGTCTGAACAAAATGTACTAGTTGAACGTAGGCATCGTCACATTCGTGAAACAGGTCAAACACTTCTATCAATGACCTCTATACCATTATCTTATTGGTATGATGCGTTCTTTACAGCTTGCATTCTGATGAATAGATTTCCTTCATCTGCTCTTGATAAAAAATATCCATATGATCACTACAAAAAACCTGAGCATTGGCAACCAAGCTAGTTTAGTTGTCTAAAATGATATTTTAGTTGCCAAACAAAAAGGCAACAAATGGTAGTTGCGGAGCTTAAGTTGCCGTATAGGTTGTTTCCAAATGTATTGGCAACTACTAAAAATACCTTGTTACTATTCGCACTTATGGCAACTTGAGTTGTAGTAGCTTTGTTAAATGCAATAAATTTGGCCCACTAATTTTAATAATTGCCAAGTTCTTGCCAAACATTTCAACAACAAAACTTTTATAGTTGTCTAGTGGTTGCTCAATATTATAACAACTCAGTTCATATCTTGTTGCGAATTTATTTAGCAATTAATTTGATAGTACCCAAATATATTGATTCACAATTGCCATAGCTTAAAACAACTAACTTGTAGTTGGCACATCGTTTCCGAATGATTCAACAATCAAGATTTATAGTTGTCATATGGTTCCTGAATCATTCAGCAACTAATACCCTGTGTAATTGCGGAATGTTTTACCTAGTTGAGTTAATATATGGCGCTTGCACCAATGAGTTTTCGTCGGTTGCAGTGCAAACTAGCACCAATTACAAAGTTAATTGTCAAACGGATTTCGGGTATTCCAATGCAAATTTTTTGGAACTACAAAATTTCATTTACCAATGCAAATTTTTTGTATTCCGATGCCAAATGTTGGGACTGCAACTGTATTCCCATGCCAAACGTTGGGACTACAAAATTACGTTTACCAATGTAAATTTCGTGCATTCCAATGCCGGATGTTGGGACTCCAAACCAGCATTAAAACAAAAAACTTAAAATTAGGTAAATGGAACAAACAAAGATAAACAAAAAAATATTTCAGAAAATAATTTTTTATTTATAATTAATAATAATATATTCATTATTTCAATTAAGCATTTTATAAAAGAAAACGAAAAATAGAGCAATTATCATGATCACAATACGATGGTACAATTCTTTTAAGAAAAAATAAAATCGATGGTACAATGTTTGCTTGCTCACCGAACAAATTTTCCTTCCTCGTAGATGTCAACTATCATCTCGCGGATAGATAGCTTCTATTACGCCCGGCATATTGCATGAAGCATTGACCATAATCACCGGTTGAATTTTGATAAACCGCAATGAGATTTCAAAGGGCGGGATAGCCTTTCTAGAACTTGGTGGCCCGTAATGGAATCCTGTAAAGCAATGTCATCAGTTTCCAAATCAATACACTTAGAAAAAGATTAGCAAAACCATAGAATTGTATGCAGTGTGAGAGACAAGATTGAGTACAAAATTATCCATCCAACGTGTACAGAACTTAAGTCACAGAAATAGTTTGCCGGCGTATATTGAAGCAAGACCAAATAAGACGTTAGTGGCTAGAGGTCGGAGCAACCAAATTTACATGGCCATACACAAATCGAAACAAAGTTTTCAAAATCCATCTTACTTACCCAGTTCGAATGTGAGTAGGAGATTAAGCAATATAGACAGCAAAAATTTTGATATAAAATAAACCAACCCCCCTCTTATCGCCACAGGGGAAACAAATAATTCATCACGACTGGTTTGTGTATAAGAGTCTGTTCACTTATTGTATAACCATTCCTTTGACAAATTCAAAGGCATTAAAGAAACTCCATCCTTTTCTCAATATAATTCTAAATAACTGCAAATATAGGTGCTTTAGATGTTCACTCCCACCATAGTACACATTCATGATGGAATAAAATGAAAGTTCTGATCCCTTCCGTGGAAAGGAATCATGTGCACCAACTTTAAACTTAGAAAAACATTCAACCTTAGGTGCAGACACTAGCATGACAAGTTAGCTACATAATACATTGATACCACAAACCGACCAAGCAAGTTAACCTCTACAATATACTTCATAATTATGAATTCATAAACAAAAAAAACATCTTGAAAATAGTACGAACAACCGAACAAAGATATGTGAACCAAAAAACTAGAAACTCCTGAAGAACTTCAAAATAAATCATATGTTAAACAATATTAGCAATTTCACTACTTCAAATATGAACCTAAATAAAGAACTTCAAAATTTACCAAAGACCACTTCGGAATTAACTTTTTATCAACTTATAGATCAAACGGATTGGACGAGAACAATAAATAATAAATTAAGTTAGCAAGTATACGAACTAGCTAAGGAATCTGGTATTTAAAATGAGAACAGTCTAAAATCAAAATCGATTAAATCTTCAGGTAAGTATTGCATCGGAGCTAAACAATCAACCTAACAAAAGAAAAAAAATCAAAATTGATTAAATCTTCAGGTAGAGGGACAAACATCAAAGCCAGAGAATAAAAGAAAAATCAAAATCAAAGTCAAAATAAATTTTGAGTATCAAAAATCTGGGCAACCAATGTTGTTGATGCAAAAAATATTTCGTTTTTCGATTTTTTTTCTTTTCTTCATCTCGATTTGGGGATAAATGATGTGTTTAGAAAGAAAAATAGTGTTTTGTATATGAGTGAGGGGGAGGTAGAGGAGGCGAGAGACAGAGAGAGGCGAGAGTGAGAGTGGAGGTGGAGACAGAACTAGGTTAGGGTTTGAGGTTTTCGTTATCTTCTTTGATTAAATACTCTTTTTCGATCTCGGGTACCGAAACATATAGATGTACGGTTGTGATTTGTAAGACATGCGGAACCCACGTGCGCATTTCTTACTTGTAATGTAGATAGGTTGGACGATTTTTATTTCTGATACCATTTCCATTGGTATAAGGGCTCAAGTGTCCAAAGTAAATCTAATCTAACGGTTCTCATGGTTTTAATAATGAGGGAGGATCCATGCACACTCTTAGATGGACAAGGTTGGACAAGATTTGCGCCATTTTTTCCGCAAAACCCAAACGATAATGAACTCAAGTCTAATATTTTGATGGTATATTCTTCTTATAAGACTCTACATTCCTACAAAAAATGAGCAGAATTCGAGATATATAAAACCACCATCTACCCCTTTGAATATCAGCCGTTCAAAATTAACGGTTGAAATTAAGATCGGTAGATGGTCAGGTTTGCTATCTCGAATTGCATTCATATTTGGTAGGAATATAAAGTCTTATAGTAGGAACATATCATTAAAATATTAGACTTAAATTCATTGTCGTTTGAGTTTGCCGGATAAAATGGCGCAAATCTTGTCCGACCTTGTCCATCTAAGAGTGTGCATGGATCCGCCTTCTTTAATAATAGAACACATTTTAAGACTTAATGAATAGTGTGAGACAATTGTTTTTTGGATGTTATTAAAAATTTTAATAAATTTTTCCAAGTTTTATTGCATAATCGAAAATACCAAACGACAATAGCTTTTTTTGATTCATTTTTGTTCTCTTTTTTTACGCTAGCTTTTCGAGTGAATTTGTTTATAAATCGAATATTGTTGATGTATGAGCAAATTAATTTGATCGAATGAATTTTAAAGACGAATAAAATTATACGGATTCAAACTTATGTAATTTACTAAGCATTTTCGATGGGAGCAAACAAACTATGGAAATAGGGATTACTAAGCATTTTCAATGAGAGCAAACAAACCAGGGACGGGCCTAGCAAGGGGCTAACTCGGGCTATAGCCCGTCCCTATTTTTATCTTCACAAAATTTTTGTATAGGGAATTTTTATAAAATTATTAGTTAGCCCACCTCTATTCATAATTAGCCTTAAAGTTGTAGTATAAGCAATTTTTAGCCCAAGATCTAATTTAAAAAACGTACTTTTCTTTGTCACACCCATTTATTTTCCCAGTTTTTCTTCTACAAACCATAAATTTATTTCTCTAATTACTTTTTTTCTTCCACAAACCATAAATTTCTTTCTCTAATTATTACTTTTCGTAATTGAAATTTGCAGATTTTTAGTCTTATTCGCATCTATTTATCTAGTATTTTATATGAAAATTCCAATTAACCACAAATTGTTTAACCCATTCCAAAAAAATTTGCCGCGGGCTTCGGCCGCATTAACAACTAATGAATTCTAGCCCTACCCTAGGAAAATTTCTGAGTCCGTCCCCTGAAAAAAAACTATGGAAATAGGGAATTATGTCTCATACGTAATCATCTTAAGTAATAAATTTCTAAGCATTTATATCCAATAAAATCTAATGATAACAAATTTTGATTATAGTATGACCCGTAACCGAAGACAAATAATCGATATTGGTTGATTTCTGGTTAATAGGGCACCCACCGACAATCCTTATTGAGTTAAATGAACTTAATTCACCAAGGAATATGAATTTAGTATGAAATTCCAGATCCGCTACTAGACCTAATAGTATCGCAACTTAGGATCATATAAGTTTTTGGCTAATATAACGATTTTACGGTCCTGAATTAAATCTTGTTTGTGGTTGTACCTCGATAGATCCTCAAAATGACCTTAAGGGTCGCCAAATTTCTCGAGAGGATTGGTTGCCTAAGTATCAAATTGAATTCATTTTTCTTGTCTCTGGGTCTAAGTTTTCGTATTACTTATATGAGTTTATGGGGGGGGGGATATTTCTTAGGGTTATATATGTCTAGGGTTATATATTTCTTAGTTTTAGTTTTCTCTAAGTGAGGCTAATGGAGAAACATATACCAAGATGGGAGGACAAGAAAAAGACAGAAAGAAAGAAAAATATTTAGGTTTTCTCTTTATTTTCGGATTATATGATGTATATTTTAGTGGGGAATCTCAAAGAACTAATCAATGAATTTTAGAATTGTATACTTGTCTTGAAAAAATTAAAAATCTTTCTCAAAATCAACTCATATATGTAAATTTCTATAAGCAACTAGAGAGATTAAACAAATTGTAAAGTCGTATAATCTTGTTTTGCAATGGACTAATAAAAATCTCTAAGCATATCCAATGAAAACAAATGTATTCTTAAGTCGAGTGAATATTTCGACGAATCACAAAGATGAATTACACTCGCTTTTCATTGGTCCTCTGGTTATCCACCAATTTCACCAAGTTTCCAATGACCACATTCATTTTGCTTGTTATCCATCAAGCTTACACAATATCTCTTGACCTTACTCGTTTTCATTGGTATTACGCCCATTTCCTCGACTATCCATCAATTTCACCGAGTTTCCATCGATCTTACTTATCAATTTCACTGACTTCACCTAGGTTTCGGATGTAGAACAAGGATAGTTACACCTGACAGTTAGAACTTTCAAATAATATCTAATAAGTATTTCAGTTTCTAGTTTCAGTTTCTTATCTTGTGTATCTGATAGGTGTGTTAACTGCCTTTAACTACCCACTAGTATTTAATCTTAGCGCCCTGGTTTGTAAAAGAGAATTACTCCCTCCGTCTCTAAAAGATAGGCAGGTTTGTGTGTAAATTTACACACAAACCTGCCTATCTTTTAGAGACGGAGGGAGTATTGATATTTGTTATTTAAAAAGAAACTAGTTTTCTGTTTCTGTATTTTCAAGTGTTATATTTGTTGTTATTGTGGATTCAGAATCCAAAACACACCTTGTAGATTCAAGGCTATTTCTTATCGCTACCGCTGCGCCAGTTTCATCAATTTCTTTGGTTATTCATCAATCTCATCCAATGTCGATCAACTTTGCTTAACTTCACTCATATTCCTTAAATTTTTATTACTGAATTTTCATATGTAAATTGAAATCTAGGTGGAATCTCAGCCGTCTGGGTGCGTTTCTCAGCGGAATCTTGTCTCGCTGAGAATAAGAGACTCGTCTCGGCGTGGACCGAAACCTAGATTCTTGGTGAGATCTCGATCGAAATTGACCATAACTGGAGGTTTTGAAAGCGACTTATGTAAATTTATAACTATATATACAATGAGATAAAAAGAACTACAAAGAGACCTCTAACTAGATAACATATATATCGAAGATATCAATTCACCATAAATATTCAAGAAATACAACATAAATTTTCTAGTTACAACCTCCATCTCATTGGAAGCTCGGGATTTTTTTTTATTTATTTTTTTTGTATCCTACTTTGTTCGGTCTAATTAACTCGACCTCACCGGATGCTTAGAGACTTGAATTCAATCATCTCCAACTCTGTTGAGTCTAACTCAATTCCACCTGATGCTTAGAGATTTGAATGCATTCGTCTCCGACTCTTTTTGGTCTAACTCAATCCCATCAAATGCTTAGAGATTTAATTTGAATTTATTTATCTCCGACTTTGTTTGGTCTAACTCAATCTCACTGAATGCTTTGATATTTCAGTTGATTCATCTCAGGCGCCTTTAGTCGACCAAACTCAATTACATTGGATGCTTAATTAGAGGTTTGAATTTATTGGATACTTGAAGATATCTCATTGGATGTCTCGAACTCCGTTCGGTCTAACTCAATCCCACTGGATGCTTTGAGATTTAAATTTGTTCCCATCAAATTGTGTTCGGTCTAACTCAGTCTCATTGAGAATAAATCGGTTCTACCTCAATCTCATAATAAATCGAGAAAGAGAAAATGAAATTTTAATTCATTACGGTGTAAATTACAAAGCAGACAAGAGCTCTTTTTCTTTCTTTAGTCTAAGACACAAAAGAACAATGATCCTCAAGATTTTTATCCAGCCAATAGAAAGACAAGAGTATATGATCCAAAGATTATAAATGCATCCTTATGAATTCATACGGATTACCACCTAAAATATCGTCTAGAACCATCTAAATTTGCCGCAAATAGATTGTTGTGGCGCGGTATTTCCCTCCAAAACTTTCACCAAACTCTCTTTTCCCTCCACCGAAAAACCCTAGCCATATAATTAATTCTCTCTCTCTCTATTAGTCTTTCCTCTTCACTCCAACTCGCTGAGGCATTACCCAAATTTGTCTCCACAAGAGAAATAGTAAGACGAAATAGCTGTGGTTCTTTGTTCTTCTTTCACTGTCCGTCTATCTCTCTTATATCTCGACAGTGATGAATTATTTTTGAGTTGAAATATAAGGTTTTAAAGGTATGATTCTGTTGTTTTTTCTTCAATTTATATCAAATCAAAGTTAGGGTTTGCACAAATCTCTGTTTAATTAGAGATGTTGGAGTTAGGGTTTCTACAAATCTCTGTTCAAATTAGAGGTTTCTAGAAATCTCTATTAAAATTAGAGATTTTGGAGTCAGGATTCTTACGAATATCTGTAATCTCTTCTTCTTTTTTTTTTTTTTTTTTTTTTTTTTCTGTTTTCTGTAAATCTCGATGTGTTTGTGCGATTACTTTATTGTGAAATTTGGGTGTTTTGCTTTGCTAATCTTGTGGTTTATTGTTATGCTGGTTTATGAAGTGGGTTTTGTTTTAATAGGAAATTGAAGTTTTTGATTTGGAATTTTGAATTAGGTCTTTTAATTTTTGTATTGGATTTTGATTTCATATGAGAATTTGCGTTTTTGTGATATGGATTTTAGTCATAGAGATGAAGTAACATTTCTATTTGTGTGATTTATGTTCATACTGACTCAGTCGAAAATTTCTTGCATATTTTGGTGACTTTGTCTTGGTATGTCTGAGTCTAAAATAAGTATGTGATCAGAAATTTCTTAAAATCATGTGAGTGAAGCAGATGATTATAGCAAGTTGTGGTTTGAGACTTCTTGGTTTTTCTCTTGTTTAATTTGGATTTGATTGGACCTAATTTGTAATTTCATGTTTTTTCATCTACAGATGCTTAGCTTTCGATTTTAAATCTTTATGCGCGCATCCTAACGATTTTGATTTGTATTTTTGGGCATAAATTTGAATCATTTTGATTTGTAGGGATTGGGTCCATACTCAAATAGTATTAAAAAGACTAAGAAGGAGATCAAAGAGATAGCCAAGAAGATCAATGATTTATGTGGTATGCTCTCTCTTTTTTACCGTTTTTACCTAATAGTTCATGAAATTGATATACTAGTTGGAAAAATTGAGCTTCTTTACCCTGTAGAACTTGTTTGTATATCAATTTATAGAATTGGATGCATACTGTTTTAGAGTTGTGGATGATGGTTGAAGAAATGAAGTTCATTTTTTGCTCTTTTTGGGTTTCGGGGGACAGGGACTGAGGAGTCTGACATGGGTTTAGCTTCCCCGAGTCAATGGGATCTTGTTTCTGATGAGCAAATGATGTAGGACAAGCAACCACTTCAGCTATGTGTCATTGGGTGCATGTGTATATCCAAGTCTTTAGTGAGCTAAGTATGTCATTAATTTTATGATTATCTGTTTCTTTCAAGTTTAAGTGCTTGTTATCTTTTGGTCCTATCAAAGCAATGTACGAAGCATACTTGTAGTGTTAGTGTATGTCACAGATTATATCCATATACTAAGTTGCAGTAATCAATGGTCATAACAAATGTTGAATGGTTCCTAGTTTTCTTATATGATGACTTATTTATTCTTTTCGTCAAAGAAATTTTGCTGCTATGTCGATCCATACAAGTATCTCAGCTGAACGGAGGCATTGCTACTAGGTTTACTTGTATAACATGCTATCTACGAGATAGAATTGGATGGACTAAAAGCAATATTAGTCTGTAGCGAACAACATTTCACTTTGGAAAATTTTTAGCACCCCCTGTTTGAAATCCTGGTTCGTCCGCTGTCCTTGTTTGTGGTCCAAGACCTGACTCAAGGTGCTAATTTTACAGGAAATTTGAGAGTTGTGGATTTGGTTTTTCTTTCCAGCTCTTGTTTGCTGATATTATTTCTATACAATTCTTCTCAAATGCAACAATAGAGACTGCAAAATCATGTTGGTATTCATGGCGTAGGGCTCGATAATTTAGATTTTTCAATGTGTTCTCTTATTCCGATATACATTCCTGTGTTAACTGATTTTTGGTTCCTTTAACTGAGTCTGTGTTGTGAACTGAAGACACCAAGTAAATCCTAATCTGGAGCATATATGCATTCACATATATTTAGAGAGCATATTTTTCCTACATTCATCACCTAGATCACTTTGTCTGTGAATCTACATAGTTTTGTCTCCCGATAATAGTTTTTTAAGTCCTACTGGAGTGTCTTCACTGGTATTAAGCTACAATACCTGTCATAACTTCTGTGTTTGATGTTAGTCACTATATACCCAATGCGACTAGTTACTGAACATCTACTTTCTCTCATTTTCGGGGTTGTCTTTATATTGGTTCTGAATTTCTTGTTCATGTCGACTGCACCTGAACTGTAGGAATTATGGACCTAAAGGTATGGTTAACTCAAGTGATATTCATGCGCTGAAGGTACAGTCGAGTATAGAATGGTCAGTGGGTGATCATGGTTAACTGTTGATTGGAAAAGCTACCCCTTTGTTTTTTGCCGTGGTTGAAATTTTATCACTTAAAGGAAAGAGGATGTCAGCTTTATAACAGCTTAATCGTGATTCGTGAGGTTTAGTTTTCTAATGATTGAAGAATTATAGGTCTGAAAAGTCATGACTATGGGATATTTATTACCGATTGCGTTACGGGGACACTTGGATGGGGATATATCGGAAGCACCGAGTGAATTATGTATGTTTTTTAAAGTGGGGGGGTGAGGTGTTGGGAGGCTATGACTTCTGTTAGAACTTTTTTTGTGGCAAAGTTGAACTATGAAACTACTTTGACATCGGGTACTTGGCATTTGACAGTTCATATTTTTAATCTTTGTAAACTTATCTTTCATAATTCCTATTTTTAATATCTTTTGTAAACTTTTAAGAGTGTTTCAAGGCATTCGTTATAATTTAACCTGAGTGCCCTAAGGATCTAAGTTTTACACATTTCACTGTGAAGTTTTTTGTACATCCCATACCTAACAGTGACTGCCATCTTAATTTTTGTACCTACTGTCGGCTGGATAAGGAATCTCGAAAGGGAAGAGTTGTAGTCGAAATTCCTCAACTTAAAACCACATTTTCTAGTTTTCAAAAAGACTGATCAAGAATAAGTGAGATAGCAAATCGAATTACTAAAATTTGGCAAATTCTTATTTTAATTAATATGGAAACTCGATGAAATTTCGGAGGATACTTTTACCCTTCCCCTTGTATTTTCTTTAATCTAACTTTGGTTACAACAAGTAATACTCTAGGTAACTTCTTGCTATCCGGATTATAATCAAGCGGAAAAAATCAAGTAATTTTTTTTCTTCAAGCAGGCTCTTTACAAAAGAACGAGAAACATAATTGCAAAGGGTCTCGAACATGTAATAATTCACAGACGTACTCATTCGAACCATTTGATCTAGGTAGTCTTTTTGATACAGAACTAATAACTTTTAATTTAAATGTCAACAGGTGTTTTAACCATTAACATAATCTAGTTGGTGTATATGGTTTCTCAAACATCTGGCAATCGCAGTTGCCGGATTTAGTTTCCGAAGGCTTAAGCAACTATGCAATCGGGTAACTGTAGAAGCTTAGTTTCCGAAGAGCGGTTCGAGCAACTAATTTGGCATTCGTTGGTGTTTTTAGTTGCTTAGATGTGTGAGGCTACTAGTGCATTATGTGTAGTCGGCATATCTTTGTTGCTGAAGAATTTGGAAACTAACGAAAACAATAGTTGCGATTTACGTGTTGCCAAACTATATAGCAACTAACAGTTGCCTTCCCCTAGTTTCGAAAGCATAAGAGTACTAATGTATTTCATATAGTTGGCATATATTTGTTGTTTGAAGAATTGTAAACTAATAAAAATATTAGTTGTGGTCGGATTGTTCTCGAAATATATGGCAACTACTAATTGCCTTTTTGACTAGTTTCGAAATCATTTGGAAACAAATTTTTTGGAGCAGTTGCGAGATTTTAGTTGCCTTTGCTAGGATTTTTTGTAGTGCATGAAATTTTATTTGGTTCATCACCTCATTACACATCTTTTCGTGTTTTTGGATGTCTTTGTTTTCCTCACCTTCGTCCATATAGAACCTATAAAATGAAACCATCATCTTCTCCTTGTGTATTCATTGGGTATAGCCCACAACACAAAGGATACAAATGTCTTCATAACCAACTGGTCGCATCTACATAAGTAGGCATGTAGTATTTGATGAGACTACTTTTCCTTTTGCAACGTTAAAAGCACCATCTCAGGCATCCACTTCCTCCGGTCAGGTATTATCTCATTTGCACATTATTTCTTCTATTCCTATGTCTGGTAGTTCCAATCAATCATCTGAAGATCATACTCAAGGAAAGGAGGTACATGATGTTCTTTCACCTTTACAACAAGTGCAACTTTCTGAAGATAATACTTTTCAGTCTACTCCGTTGTCGCCTACATCTACTTCCAAGACGTATTGCAAGACTTACCTTCATCATCGAATACTCAAGGAAATACTAAGTCTCAAGAAAATTCTACATTGCCAACTAATATTGATTCACAGTCTACCAATGCTCCAAGAACTACAGTTCTCACCCTATGGTTACTCGATCTAAAGATGGAATTTTTAAACCAAATACTTCCAAGTATGCTCTTATCAGTGATTCTCTCCTCGAACCAACGTGTTATTCTCAATCTCAAGATGATCCCAACTGGCGTCAAGCATCTGATGATGAATATAATACTTTAATCAAAAATGGTACGTGGATATTAGTACCTTATCATCCTTCCATGAATCAAGTTGGATGTAAATGGGTGTATCGCATAAAACGCAAAGTCGATGGTAAAATTGAGCGATTCAAAGCTCGTCTTGTAGCTTAAGGATATAATCAATATTAGGGTGTTGATTATGGAGAAACTTATAGTCCCGTTGTGAAACCTTGCACTATTCGTATCATTCTCACTCTGGCATTGTCTCATAATTAGTCAATTCATCAATTGGATGTTGTAACGCGTTTTTGCATGGTAATCTTGAAGAGGAAGTCTACATGAAACAACCTCCAGGCTACACGGATCCTAATTTCCCAACATACGTCTGTAAACTTAAAAAATCACTTTACGGACTTAAACAAGCACCACGTTCTTGGTATCACAGACCCTGTGCTTTTTTGCTTCAACTTGGGTTTAATGCTTTTAAATGTGATTCCTCACTGTTTATTCGACGGGATGTTACTGGCATTGTTTTTCTATTGGTTTATGTTGACGATATCATACTCACTGGATCCAATACTGCAAGCTTGGATTCTATTCGTACATCTCTACACAAAGAATTTGCAATTAAGGATCTAGGTTCTTTATCTTACTTTCTTGGAATTGAAGCAACTCGTAATTTTTGGCTTATTTCTTTGAGTAAAAGGTACACTCATGATATTCTTATTCGAGCAAAAATGGATGGTGTTAAGCCAATTCAAACTCCAATGAGCACTTCTGGAGATATATTATCTGATCGAAGTACTTTATTAACAGATGCAACAGAATACAGAAGTATTGTAGGAGCATTACAATACTTGACATTCACCCGTCCTGACATAGCTTATGCTGTCAATAAAGCTTGTCAATTCATGCATGCACCAACAGAATTTCATTGTGCATTGGTTAAACGAATATTAAGGTATCTTAAACATACATCTACTTATGGAATTCTTCTCAAGCCAATTGATAATCTTCAGTTATCATTCTCTGCCTACACGGATTCAGATTGGGAAGGTTCTTTAGAATATCATCGTTCTACCTATGGATACCGTGTCTATCTAGGTGGTAATATTATTTCTTGGAGTGCCCGTAAACAGAAGACAGTATCTCGATCTAGCACTGAAGCTGAGTATCGAGGGCTTGCAATTGCCACTGCTGAAATTATGTGGATTCAATCTCTTCTCAAAGAATTACATATTTCTACACAATCTCCACCTATTCTGTGGTGTGATAATCTTGGAGCTACCTATCTTACTGGCAATTCAATCTTTCATGCTCGGACAAAGCATATAAAAATTGATTATCACTTTGTTCGTGATCAAGTTGCTTTAAAACTACTTGATGTTCGATCATTTCATCCAAAGATCAGATAGAAGATATTTTTACCAAGCCACTTCCTAAGGATCGTTTCAATTCACTAAGATTCAAGCTAACAGTTCAAGATGACCCGTTACGCTCGCGGGAGGGTATTGGGACAACGTAATACTCAAGGAAAGTTCTGTATAAGTTCTAGAAATATGCTTCTAGAACTCTGTTATACATAGAAGTTCTTGTAACTTAGGAAACTCAGTATACTTGTGTTGCACGTCGCTTTTAAAAGTCGTACATATATAAATACACAACTCTCTTGTATATTTTGTATTCATTCATTAAGGAATCAATTATTCAATCAAACCTATTGTCTATCTCCTCTTCTAACCCTAATTTGTATCAAGCTAAACCTATATCTCAACTATTAACAATCTTGGGAGGGGAGGAAACTCAAAATAGCCCAATAAAAAAAAAGAAAAAGATACTCCCCACCAAGCATTTGGGAAAGTAGTTAATAAGGGGCAGACACTCTTTTACTACAGTCTCATTCAACGGTTCCTTTCCTTTCTCTCACACCTATCGATTAAATAAGAGAAACACCAAAATACCCGATTCACTCTGTCTGCTGCTGCTTCACTATTACTACTTCGAAATCCAGAAGAAGAAAGGGTTTCATTTGTTTCTTTGGCAAAATCAATCAATCAATCTGGTAAAGCATTTCTCTGTTACCCACCAATTTTGTTCAATTTAATTTAATTTCTAGGGTTTTTATTTAGGGGTTCAAAATTGCATCTAATTACTCCATTTTGCGGGAGATAATGTTTCTCATCAGTAATTTTAGATTTAATTCATGGTAATATTTTTTTGGTATACTCAACAAACATTGTAATCAACCCAATTTACAATTTTGAGAGAAATCCAATAGAGGTATAGAATTTTGTGAATTGGGTTTGAAAAATGGTCGGAAGTAGTTCATGGGTTCAAGTTTCATCTCGCCCTACTGTCTTATCGTTGACGCCAGGAATTACATTCCCAACAGACTCTTTGTCATCTGTATCGTCATCCAGGAGTGTTTTTTACCTCATTTACCTAATAGGTCATTAAAGAAATTAGCCAGGGTACAGGCAAGTTCTGCTAATAATGGGAAAGATTCTCGAACCTCATCATCATAGAAGAAGAATCCGTTAGCGGTTGTTTTGGGTATTCCAGGGACTTTATGGTAGCAGACATTGCGTCCATTAAGTGATTTCGGATTTGGAAAGAAGAGTGTGTGGGAAGGTGGTGTTTGGTTGTTTGTTGTTTCCGGAGCTGTACTTCTTGCGTTGAGTTTGGCTTGGTTGAGAGGTTTTCAGCTGCGCTCGAGATTTAGGAAGTATCAAGCAGTGCTTCAGTTTACGGAGGCTTGTGGTATTAGTACCGGTACGGCTGTTAGGATCAGAGGGGTGACTGTTGGAAGTGTCATTCGGCTCAACCCATCATTAAAAAGCATTGACGCAGTCATTGAGGTGTGTTATTATCCCATTGTAATTGTAATTTAAATGTTAATGTTCACATATTTGCATGAAGTATGTTGTTGAAATTATGAAGCAGCGAGTGAGTTTTCATCATTCTATTTAACAGGTTGAAGATGATAAAATATTCATACCCCGGAACTCACTGATTGAAGTGAATTAGTCTGGTCTTCTTATGGAGACTATGATTGATATTACCCCTAAAGATCCGCTTCCCATGCCTTCGATGGGGCCACTTGATACAGCATGTGCTAAAGAAGGTCTAATTGTATGTGACAAGGAAACTATTAAGGGAAGCAAGGGTGTAAGTTTGGATGAATTAGTCGAGTATATTTACACGTATTGGGAGGGACATGGAAGTAATTGGTGTTCACAAAACCTTTTACTTGGCTGAAAGGGTGGCATCGGTTATTGAAGAGGCAAAGCCGCTGCTTGCAAAGGTACGTTTCATGATCAAATTTTCACATGTTTTGTGGGACAGTCCATAGACTTCACTCAGTGATCAGTTCTATGGCTAATCATGACTTTCACATCTTCCATTTGGTGTCTTGCATCTTTCGATTTGTGAAATTTATGTCGGTTTAGTTGCTTTCAAATTTTCAATGCATACTCATGGAAGGCCTTGGTCTTTGGTGTAGTGATATTTCAGATTGAAGCCATGGCGGAGGATTTAGAACCTTTTTTATCTGAGGTTCGTGATAGTGGTCTTCTTAAAGAAGTCGAAGGTTTAGCAAAAAACCTAAGCGCAGCAACTGAAGATATGAGGTAAAATTACCTGTTGTGACATAGATTTTGACCCTGGTTGAAGTCTATGGAATCCAGATTTTTCCTGCTATAGCCTACCTAGTGTTATATTGTCTTTATCCTCTGCAATCCAGATTGCAAGTAATTGGTTACTTTCTTATTAATAGAATTTCGGTGTTTATTATTTCAAAAATAATTTCTGTCTCACACATTGTGAATATGATAACTTTTGTGTTTCTTCATATCTTTCTCTAATCTGCTTGCTTAGTTTATGTTTCTTCTTGTGCTTTAGGAAAATGCTTCATCAATTATGACTCCTGAGAACACTGAGGGAATTCGCAAGTCTATTTACAGCTTCTTATTTACTCTGAAGAATATCGAGGTGTGTGGTCGACTTATTACTGTACCATAAAAGCATTGAAGTGGTGGTCATTGAGGTGTGTTATTGTTTATCTCTTATTATAATTTACCTAACACTCACATGTTTGTTTATCTCTTTTTATAATTTACCTAACATTCACATGTTTGCACGAAGTATGCTGTTGAATTTATGATGCAACGAGTGATTTTTCACCATTTACTAGCAATGAGATTCTATTTAAAAAGTTGGAGATGATAGAATATGCATAACCCGTAACTCACTGATTGCAGTAGTCTGGCCTTCTTATGGAGACTATGATTCATAATTTTTCCTCAAATTCCGCTTCCAATGCCTTAAATGGGGCCTCTTGATACAGAGTGTGGTAAAGAAGTTCCATCTGTATGGGACATGGAATTGATAAAGGGACACAATGGTGTAAGTTTGGAAGAATAAGTCAGTATATTTACCTGTTTTGGGTGTGACTTGGAAGAAATTGGTGTTCACAAAACCTTTGGATTCGCTGAAAGGGCGGCATCGGTTATCGAAGAGGCAGAGTCGCTGCTTGCAAAAGTAAGTTTCATGAGCATTTCTTTTCTTCTTAATCTCTTGTTTATGAAAACGCCGGTGCGGACAATCGGGTTCACAGTAGTGCTGCACTTCATGCTCATGGTATTTGACAAAGAGCAATTGTGTACGATCCTTCTGCACCTAATAAAGATGAACCAAGGCAATCTTCTCTTCTAATCCAATGTCGGCGGCGACTGCAGCTGAACCTGATGCTGAAAACACTTATAATAGTTTCCAAGGACTTCTTGCACTTGCTCTTACTACTGGTTTGAATGCGGATAATGAGACTCTTGGTTCTTGTAGAAAATGTGGTCGTGTTGGTCATCTTTATTTTCAGTGTCGTAATTTTCTCAATTTGAAAGAAGATAAAGAGAAAGCAGCGGCAATTCTTCAGGTTGGTCTTGGTTCTGGTTTGGATAAATTTAAGGTGAATGGGGCTAATGAGTCCTCTGAATAGAGTTCTGAAGAGAGCGAGAGTTCGGATTCTGATGTTGGTTCGGAGATGGAGAGGTTAATTGCTGCACGCAGTGGGAAAAAGGGTGTTAGTAAGTCTAAAACAAGGTATGTGAGTAAGAAAAAGGATGATGACTGGATGAAGATGAGGAAGAGAGAAAGAAGCGAGGTAGGTCGAAGAAAAGGAAAAGTAGGAGGAGGAGCAGCAGTGACACGGATGACGATGAAAAGGAGGAAGGAGAAGAAGAGGAGACATGACGATTCTTCGGATGAAGATGATAAATGTCGCCATCGTCATATGAATAGTAGGAAGGAAAAGAGGAGGAGGAGAAGTCATCATGATTCAGATGATTCTGATTCGTCTGAAGAATCTATAAGTCGTCCATAAGGGTAGACATAGGAAGAAGGCACTCAGATGATTCGTGGATTGGGAGGTCCAAAACGCAATCTCGAAAGATTAGTAAACATCGTCGCCATGAAGTTGTTGCTGCATGATAAACACTGTGTAGGTAATTTCAAAAGGCATTGTATGTCGGTATCTTAATTTCATGGATGATTTTGCTTGCGACTGCTGTAACACTTTGAGATGCTCGTTTCTGTATGTGATATTTGTTTACTGTGGTGTGGACCTCTTTGGCTTTGTTTTGGTTGATAGAATCGCCTTTCTGATAAACTCGGGTTGATACTTAGTACTCATATATGGAATTCACCATTCTCTGTAATTTTTATTTATTTTTCTTTCTTTGGGTTCAAATGTCCAAACATCATAACCAGGATCATTGATTTGGTGAAAAAAGAGTTTGTTAACATTCTGATTTAGCACCGAATGAGTTGTGTCACGTTACACAATTTGCACAAATAAGAAAGAAAATGGAAAACTATAATCATGAGATGAACTTCATTTCCAGGCGATACTTTGTTTTACTCCACGGTTGTATTATGCTTTTGCAAATGTTTCAACATCGTCTCACACTACAGGTTTTAACTAAATACTTAATCCCTGTAAAAGAATATTTCTTTCTTCCAAAGTTTAAGTTTAGTTTGTATGTAATAAAGAGAATGCTTTATGTCTCTTGCTTGTGACAAAACTGCATAGTTGGGGAAGCAATCATGAAAATTAAATCTTTCATCGTCTTCAATTTGCCTTCAACAGCTTTGCATTGTATTTTGATCAATTCCACTAGCCCAAATTTGATTTTTTGCTTACTTCCTAGAGCTCAAAAATCTTCATTATCTAACCCTCGTCCACACACTCGCCACGGGCATACTTCCTGGAATACAAATCTTAGAAACGGAATAGAGAATTAGTGACTTGAGAAAGAAAAAAACACTGGGTGATTAACAGAATTCATATGCAGAAGAAGCGATTTAAATTTGAAAAGAAAGCATTTATTGAAAAATAAAGTGTTTGAGTACGGACCTTAACCTCAGGAGATATCTTGTAGGCCTCTTCTCCTCCTTCTTTACATCTATCAAACAGGGCACTACCAGAACTAATAAACAATTCCTGCAGTGAGGTGAGGCGTAGCATCTGCTCCTGTGAAGGCAGATACTTAAGATTCTCACAATGTTTTATTTCCAACTTGGTGAGAGAAACCAAATTACCCAACCACTCTGGTAGAGCAACCAAAGATTCAAATCTGGATATCTTGAAACGTTGCAAGGAAGTGATGTATTGAATTTGATTCGGCAGACATTTGAGGCTGGACCATCCAATAAGTTTCAAATCAATTAGCGATGGAAAATAAGTGCCAGTTACAGTTCCCTCTCTTCCTTCGATACCGGCATCAGGAAACGGAATGGATTCCGGATCTTGAAAAAGTGAAATAATCTCCAGATATTTAAGATTGGGAGGCATTCAATGCCACTTTTTTTCTTGATTATGGATTCAATAACTCTGAAACACTTGTGACTTTCACCGAATACGATACATAATGATAGTAGAGAATTGAATCCCCGTAAATCTATGCGAGAGTTTAAAAGACCGCGAAACCACAGAGTCACTCTTTTCAGAGAATTGCTAGGAAGTACTTGATCTGAAAAATAATTATCCTGATCGTCGTCCTCAACATCTATGTTGGGACTAGTAAATCCTTCAAAGTTTTCGCAATTCCATATTTCCAGCCGGCGAAGAATGTTATTGCCTCTAACCAATTCCAGAGGAAGAGACACAAACTCCTTGCAATTAAAATTTCTGATGAAGGTGAGAGATGACCAATTGCTTTCCACCAATTGACTAACTAGATTCCCGTTGCAAAAATCGAAGGATGATGTTTTCAGAGATGGAAATCGGTTTGGCATGAGTGTTAACTTTAGGCATTTCTCGAGACTCAACTCTTCCAGGCGAGGAAAACTAGAAGATGGTGGTGAAACTTGATCCGACCATTCTTCTAAATTTTTCATACCATGCATAGTGAGAGATTCCAGACAAGGAAAAGAAGAGACATTGGTATTGTTACTACCACCATAGAACTCACTTCCAATACTTTTCACGGCTTTAAGTCCGACAATCCTCAAAACCTTGAGAAAAGGAAGTAACCCAAACGCAGGAAGAAGTTCACATTTCTTGCAACCTTCTAGAACGACATGCACTAAATTTGGAAGTAAACTCATCCAAGTTGGGAATTTTGAACCAAAATAGGTGTAAATTCCCAATCTTTTCAGATTATGGTGAGGTTGGAGACCTTCTAACACATGAAGATCCTCATCACATATATCCTCCTTACGTGTGTCTCCATAATAGTTCATCCAGTGCAGTTCCAACAGAAGCAGGTGTTTTTTTTTCTTTTATACCTCCTCTTTCGGCTTCTTTTCCGTTGTTTAAACTCTTAAGACCAAAAATTTTTAGGGTACCACTAAGAAGATTCAAATCTCTCAACTCTTCAATACCATATCCTTCATTCGTATTTCCCACAGCAAAAACCGGTAAACAAATAAGAGAAGTTAAAAATCTTGCGTTTTTTAGCATCAGGTATTCCCGGTAGTATCGGTGGTCGAATACAAGATGACTCAACTTAGTTAGCTTTGTCATCCCTTCAGGAAGCTCTGTTAAATTATAGCACTTCTTGAGAATCAACATCTGCAAATTATACAGGGTAGTGATAGAGCTTGGTAATACTTTTAAATCATCGCAGTTTGAGAGATTAAGATACCTTAAGTGTTTTAACTTGGCAATTGATGGCGATAACTCACAAATCGAACTCCAGCTCAAGTCCAGCACACGTACATATTTGAAATTCATAAAAATCTGTTTAGCATATGGATTAATAGTAAACTTCAATGTAATAGAAATGAATGCCCGCAGTTTCTTCACTTTAGCCAACGTTGTAGATAATTGCGAAAATTTCTCATGGTCGTCGGCATCATATAAAGCATTTGGAAAGACCAAACTTAGACGACGAAGTCTACTGATATCCTCTTCTCTAGTCTTGTTAAGAAATATCACGGTAGATTCACTCTGCGCGACAGATTGTGCCAGATCATGTACAAGATCATGCATCTTACATGATTTTATAATTCCAAACTCATTTTTTTCCTCCACTTGAAAGAATGAATTACTCAACAAACTAATAAAATATTCATTACCCAAGGTTTCCATTTCCATGCTTGGTCTTGAGTGACCAAGGAACCCTTCCGCCATCCACATCATAATAAGTGTTTTTCTCTTGATAATGTAATCCTTGGGGTATAGAGAAAAATATTTAAAACATTGTTTTAAATGTGGTTCGAGATGGTCGTAGCTCAACTTCAATACCCTTATAACCTTCGATTCGCCTGCCGGGAGGTTCCAGATCTCGTTGTTTTCAATTAATTGCCAGTCATGCTCAGATTTTTTGGAAAACATCAAACGCCCAAGAACCTTGGTTGTTAACGGAACTCCTCCACATTTTCTAGCAATGTTCTTTCCGAAATTGATTAACTCTGTTGTCTTTCCTACACCTTCAGGCCCAAAAGCAATTTTCTCCAACATAGTCCAACAATCTTCATCAGACAATGTAACCAAACTACACCTATTGATAAGAATCAAAAGTCAAGTATAGATCAAGATTTTAGCATCTGTCTATGTACAACAAACGAGTAAATATGCCAATCAGATCAATCATAACAGCAAACAAGAAATTGCATTGCAATAAATATCAAGCATCTCCCGCACAATAAAGAAATGAGATCTATCAAAAGATATACTAGTATATGCGAATCATGGTCACCTCGTGCATTCTTACTTTCTATCCTAGTGCAAAAATGTTTAAAAAAAGATCGTCTTTCATTTGAATCAGAAATTCATACCTATACAAGGAACTCATCGGTGATACAACTTCATTGCTTCGCGAGGTTATGATAACTTTGCTTCCTTGTGCTCCAAGGAGCGACAGATCATTTAACATATCGTCCCACTCATTCTGACCATCATTCCACATGTCATCCAGCACAATCAAGTATCGCTTATTTTGGAATTTGTCTTTGAGAATATTCACCATGACATCCAAGCTTGAATATTCTTCCTTCTTGCCATTGATAGATTCCAAAAGCTGATTATAAACCTGGAACTGGTTAGAGTTGTCTGATACACATACCCATAGTCTTATTTCAAAATGTTTGCTTACAACATCATCACCATAGATGATTCGAGCAAGTGAACTTTTGCCAACTCCTCCCATAGCAACAATGAGAATAGTGCGATAAATTTGTTGATCCAACAGCAAATCTATTATGTCCGATCTCTCCTTTTCTCTTCCAACAAACATTGAAATATCTTCAAGCGAGTGAGTTTCTCTGTTTTTGGAACTACCCTTATTATAAGTACTCTCAGAAACATTAAAAAGAAACATGTCTTTATTCTTTGAAACTTGATCTAATACTTGGTTAAGATCTTTAATCTTATGAGCTATTTTGTGACGAAACATAAGAGGATTCGAGCACGAGAAGAAGTTTTTGACCTTGTTTCTTTTGCGAAGTTCAATTCCTCTTTTGTGAGCTTGGTACTCAAACTCATCTAGTATATCTTCTGCTTCATAGACTACATCTTTCAGATTCTCAAGCCAAAGCTTGACCGTCTCTTTTTCTACTTGTTGCCTCTCTGCATCAGTTAACACAGCATGAATACTGCGCAAAGTTGTTTGAAGTTTTGACAGCTCATCTCGGACGCCCCAAACAAGAGAAATCTCATCGGAGGCAATTGAAACCAGCTTTCCGATTAAAGCCTCGCTCACAGCGCTGATAAGAATTTCAGCCATTTGTTATCTCTCGTAAAAATATGAAGAACAGGAATTAGATTTCAAGATTGTTTGGAGAAAGATGGAGCTATTGCAAAGGAAACACAAACCTTTTAAAGAAGATTAGAACGTTGACTAGCCATGTGAAGACACGGTTCGATTAAACCATATAATACTGCTTTTTTTTTGTGATAAGTTGGCACGTTAGAACTTAGTACACCTATATCCAAAATATAGTAATACTCAATTAATTAGCAGATTGTCTTAATTTGAAATGTCTTTGTTGCTCTTTCGAAACCTCAAGGGACAATAGATTTTAAATTTTAATACGATATCGTGGTTCCAGTGTCTTGTAGATTCCACATGGAGAAGATAATGTCAGATCCGATCTTCTTGTGAGAACTCAATTTTCATGAATCTACAACCCATTGAATGCCATTTGAATTTCGACCTGTAGATACTCTTTGCACCATTACTGGTGGCTAACCAATAGAATTGTTTGACGTTTGCACTAAAATTAGCTTCTAGTTTATACTGATTTGGGGATATAAAAAACAATTAGGAGATATTGGAAAAGGACAAAAACGGGATCCAAATATCAAATCAGGGTCACCCCTTATCTAAGTATTTTAAGTAATTCTTAATCTACCCTCACTAATCAGGATTAGTGATTAATAATAATTAGTAAAATATTAAGATTATTTGATAAATGATTAGTGTGTATTATTATTTGTGTTTGGTTGAGTGAGGTGAGAGTAGAAGGAGTGAAAGAAAATTTGAGAGGGAAATTATTTTGGTGAAAATGGAGGATGATTGTGAAGAGAGAATTGTTGCTAAGAGGTTTAAAATTTGATTTTTTTTTTCTTTGAATCCACCATTTTTTGCAGCTGAAAAAGCTTGGTGCCGGCATGGATTTGGTATGAATACCATGCCAGAAGCAGCCATACCAGCATGGTATTCATACCACGTCCATGTTGGCACCAAGCTATTCCGTTTTGAAATTTTTCTGGTTTTCATTACTTCCGGCATAGTTAGTTAATTCTCGAGCATGCCGGCACTGTTTTCCGGCATAGTATGTTGCTTAAATTTCTATGCCGGCACACGATGTAAAGTATCGAATTGCATTTTTTTTTCACTTGACTACCGGCATTGATAGATTTCTATCGAGCATGCCGGCATATAGTTACGGCATTGAAGTTTAGTTACCAAGCATGCCGGCAAAGGTTTTCATCAATTCCGGCATGGTCTTCATCACTTTCGGCGATATAAAAAAATTATTTCCGGCATGGGCTTCATCATACTGGCATGGTCTTCATCAATACCGACATGTCTTCATCACTACCGTCATGGTCTTCATATGATCCGGCATGGTTTTCATCACTTCCCAATGTAAAAAAAAAAATCGTTTTCAAAGTGAGGAGCCGGCAGAGAAGGAGAAGAGAATTTGAAAGGGAGTGGGGAAAATTTATAATTTGAAAGGGAATGGGGAATATTTGGGTTTCAAATCTCTAACCCTAAAAGAGATTAATAAGAAGTGAAGATGGAAATGGGGGATATGATTTTGTTTTTTTTAATAGTTTTTAGATTTTTTGTGGTCGCAAGATTTCCTACAACCACACCCCTCCAAGATTATTCACTACTCTAGTCAAATTCCATGATCGATTAACAAAGTTTTATTTATCTTTTTTGATGAATCTTACAAAAGTAATGAGAATTACAAAGAAATCAAAATATCTCTGGACTTTCTCTCTCCTATTTGTTCTCCTCTCACTCTCTAAAAGATCTCTCTCTCATCTCGACTTTGCTTGGTCCTTTATATAGGATATTACATAGTGGATGACAGCTAAGCCAACCTTTATTTTTGGATCTGATCTGCGTCGTTCTCGCAAGCTTATAAGGGTTTTCTTCGCAAAGTAATCCTGATCTTCGCAGAACCTTCACACTTTCCTTATGACTAAGCTGACGTCACTCGCTACATCACTTCTCTAGCACTCTGCGATGACCTTCGCAACCATCCTTCAGTTAAAACTTCGCTGGGATATAACTGTTGCGATATTCTGTTCCTACATCTTGCCTCTTCTCATGTCTTCTCTGCGAAGAAGAGAATGATATTAGAATTTCTTTCTTTAAATGCCGCAACCGCTCATTTTTCCCTATCTTTTTCCACCGACAACTTTCCGTGAATTTAGCGTAACCGTCTACACGTGTTTACTGTTCCCCTTTTTTTACCGGCTCATTCAATTTCAACCGGTCATACTTTTTGCCTATTTAAGGTGAAAATAGATGGGAATATTATTTTCTTCTTTTACTTCATATTTCTCGTCTCCAAGCTCTCTGTAAATCTTCATCCTCTGCAATTTTCTTCATCTTTGATTCTTACAAGCTTATCTATCTGCTACTGCTTTCATGGATTCATCAAGATTAGTTTTGCTTTTTTCTTCTTCAACTTTGCTGGAACTGATCTTATTTTGATGACTTCTTTAACTAACTTTATTATTTTGTCTAATTCTCAAACTGATTCTGTTTCAGCAAGGGCACCTCTTCCACCAAATTCACAGTCCCAAACCCTAAGGTTCCCAAACGCTAGCAACATAAAGTTGTTGTTGGCAAAAGAAAGCCTACGAATTCCACGGTAATAAGAAACATCTTTTCTTTAATAACAATATTGTTGCCTCTGTTTCTTATTTGAGTTGATATTCGTAGGATGATGAAGGTACCAACATATCCAAAAAATCTCGCAAAATAAAGACTGTTACTTCTTCTCTTTCATTTCCTGATTTCGAACCTGCACCTTCCCTTACAACTTCGCCAGCTAAACCCTTACTACTTACTGCTACGTTTCATGAAAACATTAGTTCAGATACCATCCCCTCAACTAGCCCTTCTGCAAATGAAATCCCTTATTCTCCTCTCACAAATGCCACAAAGGTGGATTCTGTCGCAACCCCATTTGTTGAGTCCTTTCAATCTTTGCCTGAGAAGAATGTATCTATTGTGAAAGATGATTCACTTCCCATAACTTCAATCCTTACTGCTTCTTTTTCTGAAACCCTTTCTGCTAAGAAAGAAAATTTAGGAGGAGTGGATATCGCTTTTAATATTTTATCTGATATTCTTGATGATGCTCGAAGATCCTCTGTTGATCATCTCAAGATTAATGTCTGTGAAACTTTGGGTAGATATTTTAGTTCTAAAAAAAGCATCTTCGCAAGCATCTTTAGAAGAAGAAGTTGAGTCTTTGAAGGAAAATCTCCAAGCTATGACTTTGGAATGTAATGATCTTCGCCTCAAAAATCAAAAGCTTGAGAATGTTTGCTAGATTGCGAGAATCTTCGCAGAAAAAATGATGAACTGAAAGGTATGATATTCTTGTTTTCATTTATAGCTTATCTTCTTTGTTAATTTTACTTCTTTTGTATTCACTTTTCTTGTTCGCACGTTAAGTTCTAATTCAGAAACGAATAATGGAGAGATACGACTTTCAGTATGCTGCTGAAGAAGCTCGTGCTAACAATGAAGCTTTGTTGAACCAATATAACCAACTAGATAATCTTTACTCGTATTCTGTTGATCAAATTAACAACCTTTCTAACGAGAATTCCCAACTAATTCAAGAACAAGAAGTATCAAGTAGCAAGTTATCCCAACTCTCTTATTCATTAATTAAAGCTAACTTGAAGATTGAAACTCTGTCAGATGAAAATGGAACCCTGTCTCAAGAGAAGCGAATCCTCCTAAACAAAGTAGCGATATCTTCGCAACAACTTAATATACGTCAAAAAATATGTAATGAACAAGAGCGATCTCTTCGCTCATTAAGAAGTGAACTTAAGGAAGTAACTGAATCGTCTATCGCTGAGAAGAATAAACTCATCCAAGGTAGAATAGATTTGAGTGTAAAGGCAAATCAACTTAAAGAGCATCATACTCAATTAGAAGACTCTCATGCTTCCTTAGCGAAAGAAAATGCCTTACTTATCTCTAATGAGAAGAATTTTCGATCTCGCTTGAAAAGTTTGATTGGGGATAATTTTGATGGTGCCATGAATCACTTGGAGAATAGTAGTTTGGCTTTAGCTCAATATCTTATTTCGCAGAAGGAAGGTAGTCATAAAAATCTGACTGCCTCATCCATCTTTACATGCTTAATTACTTTCACAATATTCCTCTTCTGTGAATTTCGCTACATCAATCTTTTGTGTTTTTCTTGTTCGCAGAGTCTGAAAAAAAGATTCATTCTTCTATATCTTCTTTGGAGTCGAAATTGGCCAAAATTCGCAAGAAAAATGCGACACTTGTTACCGCTCTTTCCCATTATCGCGATCGGGCCGAAAGAAGATTTGACTATCTTCAGCATTTCAAAGATATCGAAAGTAGGAATCACCAAAAGGCACTTCTTCGCCAAGTTCATCTCAAGGCTGAAGTTCTTGTGAATGGCATCTTACTAGATAAATCAGTTCCTCCTACAAAAGTTATACCTCTTGACGTAGATGCTGATGAAGTTCCTCACGAACCTGATAGTGATTTCGACTTCGAAAGTGATTATGAAGATATTTTTAAAGATGATGAAGCAAATGACTCTATTAAGGAAATTAATGCTGTTAATAATCAGAGGGGAGAACAAGTTAATACAGACCAACAAAAAGAGAAAGCTTGCGCAGATGAGATGATTTCAGAAAGTCATCCACCAGCCCCTCTTGGCGAACCACATGTTGAAATCTGAAATTCTTCTAGTTACTTAAGTTGTTTTATTTTTGCTTTACTTTTCTGTCAAACAATGTACTTTCATGAATCCTGAAATTCGCTTATCTCTTTAATACCTCCTTATTCGCGAGATAGATAATGCATCTTCTCTATCAATTGCCATACTTTCCTCTCATTATCTATCTCGCGAAAACTGAATCTGTCTCCTGCACAATACTTAAATATTTAGTTTGTATAAATTCATTTGTGTGTCAATATCGCAGGCATGTTCCTGCAAAATTTCGCTTTCAAATATATCTTGGAATTTTCCAAAATTCCATTCTGTAATGTGGTCTTATTTTTCCTTCCTAAGTAAAGGTCTTATCTTGGCACTCTTTATATTTGCGACAAAATCGCAGGACGTCTTTACATTTTCATGTATTGACCCATTGATATTGTCTTATCATTTTCTTGCCTCAGCAGGATATTTTTTCATGCGATAATATGACAGGCCTAAATGTTCTTGCGAACGTAAAGCCTCATGACATTGCCGTCTTGCGACGAAATCGCAGGACATCTTTACACTTTCGTGCACTGACCTATTGATCTCGTCTTATCTTTCTCTAGTATTTTTGCCTCTTCAGGGTTGTTGCAAAAATATGACAAGTCTTAATACTCCCGTGAGTAAAAAGCCTCATGACATTTGCGTCTTTAGAAACTTATCAGCTCCCTAATGGAGGGTGCCGCCCTTATCATCCCCCTGGTTGCCCCTTTAAGGAGACGTACCTCTACCATACAAGGTTGGCTCCTCCCATCCGGTCTTAACAACAACCAATTGTTTTCGTAGCCTCTTATCCCTTTTGCCTATATGGCTTATGGTTACGAGACTGACCCTAAGTGGAGTTTTCTTCGGGCCGAGTGCATCATCTGCCAAGACTTGGCCGAGACGCTTCAAACGCCCAAGGCACTCTTGGCTCAACCGTGTACCTCGGTGCCTTGATCGAATTCTGCACTCCTTAGGAGAGACCTTCTTACCTTAGTCTCCCAACCTAAGTCATAATCTTAAGATGAGAATCCAAGACGCCTCTCTGGATGGGTTTAATAATCCCAAGTCTCCATGACCCAGGTTCCGGGGCGGTGTAACCTTTCCTTGAGCCATGTAATAGGTCTCCCCTTCAATGACGTACTTTAGGTCTAACATTTGCCTCTTGCGAAATTTTATTCGCGAACTAGGGTGTACGCCAAAGTTGGATGCCTCTATCTTTTTCGTTTATTCTCGTATTTTCTTTTATTTTCTTTTGTAAAATTCATAAATCTTGCGAAATTATCGCATATGTTTCATCTGTTCTTTCTGATACATTTTATGCGAAAGTATCGTATAGTTGTTTCGGTAAAAGTAATATCTGCAAAATCATCACATTTTTCATTCTGTAAATATAACTTCGCAACTATGAAATTTCTTTGCGCCAAATCTTTTATGGATAATATTTCTTTAGATATAATCTGTTCCATGGCCTATCAAGTTTACGACAAGTGTCTTTTCCCTTAGGATCCATTAGTCGATATGCCCTTGTTCCAACTATTTCTTTAATAATTAAGGTTCATCCCATTTCTTTTCTAATTTTCCATCATTTCCTCGCTGATACGCTGGTATTTCTCGCAGAACCAAATCTCCTGGCTGAAATTCTCTTATCTTAACTCGCTTATTGTATTCTCGAGCTAATCTTCTCTGATAGTTCTCCATATGTTGTAGGGCCTTCTCCCTCTTTTCTTCTAAATCATCAAGTTTGATAAGATCATATCCGCACTTAGATTTTTCTCCCAGCTTTCTCTTTTGTAATGTAAATAATGACTTCAGTTGGTAACACCGCTTCAACTCCATATGTTAAACAAAAAGGTGACATTCCTGTAGCTTCTCTCCTGATTGTGTTATAAGCCTCAAACTGCATAAGGTACCTATTCACACCATGCTTTATTATGTCCTTCTAGATTCTTCTTCAATGTATTTGCAATTGTCTTATTTGTTGTCTCTGCTTGTCCATTACTTTGTGGATATAATGGTGTGGATTTCCAATACTTTATCTTAAATGCATTAAGCAACATTTCTATATTCTGCCCTTCGAATTGTTTTCCATTATCAGACACCAACTGTGCAGGAATTCCAAACCTACAAATAATGTTTTCAAATATGAAAGTGAAGACATCTTTATCGCGGATATGATGTACTGCCTTTACTTCTGCCCACTTTGTGAAATAATATGTTGCGACAATCAAATATCTTCATTTCCCTGATCCTGGTAAAAATAGTCCCACAATGTCTAGACCCCATTTTCCAAAAGGCCATACACTTGTTGAAGATGATAAAAATGCTCCTGGTGCATGTATTCTCTTACCGTGCTGCTGACACTCTTCGCAATGTTTTGATATTTCTTTCGCATCTTCATGCATGTATGGACAATAATATCCTTGTGTTTTCGCTTTGTATGCCAAAGATCTTCCTCCAATATGATTACTAGCATCTCCATAATGTAACGCTTTCAGTATTTCCTCTCATTCTTTTCATGTCAAGCATCTAAGTGAGGGTCCATTAAATGACCTTCGATACAATGCCCCATCTCTGAGTTCATAATTTGTCGCACGACTCTTTAACTTATGTGCCTCTAATCTATTCCTTGGTACTTCTCCTCTCTCCAAATATGTATGAAATTCAGTTTTCCAATCTGTGACTTTATTTACCTCTTTATTTTCCACACCTTCTACTATCATCACATCTTCTTCTTCTTCTTCTTCTTTATTGATTGATTGATGGTAAAATAAGCGTCTGTATCTTTATGCATCTTGCAGTCAGATCTACCATCATGCTTGAGATAAAAGCGAAGGCATCCGCTAACCTGTTATCCCTCCTTGATATGTGCCTTCTTATCTGCGATATTTTCGCTGACAACTCCCCGACAAGCTTTCTGTATTTCTTCAATGAAGGTTCGTTTGTAGTGTATTCTCCTTTTATTTGGCAAATGACTAACTGCGAATCGATAGAGACTCTTAAATTTTCTAGTTTCATTTCTATTGCGAGCCGTAAAGCATGCACCGCTGCATCATACTCCGTTTCGTTGTTAGTAGATGCGAACTCCAATCTAAAAGAAAAGGCCATCTTTGTTCCTTCTGGTGAAATCAAGACAATTCCAATTCCCTTACCTTCTCCATTTGATGATCCATCCACCAATATTTCCCATCTATCAGGTTTTGTCAACAGGTCTCTTGGATTCCCATGTTCTTCTTTTATATCCATCATCTCTTCCACTGCTTCATCATTTATTAATGGAAATTATGCTAAAATATTCGCAACAACTTGTGATTTCGACAAAGATAATATTTCATATTTAATCTTAAAATGCCCCACGGAGCATTCCACCTCTCAATCCTGCCCGACCTCTTTGAATTTGTCATTACTGATTCGATGGGCACCTCTGTTAATACCCTTATTCTATGGGCTTGAAAATATATGAAGCTTAAAGGCCGCATAAACTAATGCCGTATAGTTTTTCAATCTTCGAATAGTTCTTGCTATGCTGCATTAAATGTCTTACTAATGTAATAAATTGGCTTTTCTACTCCAGCGTCTACTCGCAACAAAAATCGCACTTAAAGCATGCGAAGTGGTCGCAAGATAACCGCGTAGCTCTTCCCCCCGGCTCGCTTTTTTGTAAGATGGATATATTCATCAAGTAATCCGTTATCCCTTGCGGTGCTTTCTCATTCATCTGTTCATCTAAATTTCGTTCCCTTCTTGAGTATATCAAAGAAATGCTTGCATTTGTCTGATGATCGCGAAATGAGCCTTCCCAGCGAAGCTAAGAGTCCATTTAATTTCTGTACATCTTTCACCGTCGCTGGTGTTGGCATGTCGCGAACTGCTCGCACCTTCTCTGGATCAACTTGTATTCCTTCTTTTGACACAATATATCCTAAAAGTTTTCCTGATGCAACACCGAAGATACATTTTTCAGGATTTACTTTGATGTTGAACTGCCGCATCTGTTCAAAAATTTCTTTCAAATCTTGCACATGATCTTTAGCTTCTTTGCTCTTCACCAACATGTCATCCACGTACACTTCTAATGTCTTATGAATCCATTTCGCAAACACCATCTCTACCATTCTCTGATATGTCGCTCCAGCATTTCGCAAACCAAGCGACATCTTCGTGTAACAATATAATCCTCTTGGTGCAAAAAAGGCGGTATGCTCCTGATCTTCTTCAGCGAGAGGAATTTAACTGTAACCCTTATATCCATCTAAAGAAGATATTCTATCATTCCCTGCCGCTGACTCAACTAATTGTGGGATGTCTGGCAAAGGAAATCTGTCCTTTGGACAAGCTTTATTTAGATCAGTGAAATCTATGCAACCCTTATCCCATTATTTTTCTTTGGTACCACTACCATATTTGCAATCCATTCTGGGTATTTTGATTGCCGTATAATTCCTGCATTCAACATCTTCTGCAATTCTTCTTCTATTTGAGGATGATATGTTGTTGCTATTTTTCTTATTCTCTGCTTGAATGGTCTTATATTTTTGTTAATTTCCAAATGATGACACGCAACCGAAGGATCTATCCCATATATTTCGTCCATGTTCCATGCGAAGACATCCTTAAATTCTCGCAATAGATTAATTGTTCTTTCTTCTTCATCTGCATCCATCTTAGTTCTGATCTTTAACATCTTTGGATCTTTTTCAGTTCCAACATTCACTTCTTTTGTTGGTTCCGCCGATGTGTAGGCCGTCTTTGATTCTCCTATTGGTGTTTTCTCTTTTACCATTTTTATCGGTTTGTCTCCTCCTTGCGTAATTTCGCTTGGTATTCCTTTTCCTTCTTTTGCTTTTATCATGTAAATTCTAAATTCTTCTTCTTTCTTTCGCCATTTTCCAGCGAAGTTTTCGCTTCTTTGCACGTCCTTCATAATTTTCTACTTCCACTTGATTACACATATTTGCATCATTATCATCTCCTCTGATTTCACATACTCCACTAGGCATAGGAAACTTGATACACTGATGTAATCTGGATGCTACCGCTTTAATTGCATGTATCCATGGTCTTCCTAATGGCATGTTGTAAGGTGACTCCATATCCACTACACATAATGTCACGTGTGTTTCAATTTCTCCTAATAGTATCCGCACCACTATTTCTCCTTTAGGTTTTGTTGTAAATTTACCAAATCCATGGATATGATATGTTGAACAAGCCATCTCTTCATCTTTGTACCCCATCCCTTTGAATGCATGGTAGAATATTATATCGACTGAACTTCCTGTATCTATTAGAGTTCTATTGACCGCCCATTCTTCTATAGACTTATTTGGTTCATCTTTCTCTTTTCGTGTTGCGCATCGTGATTACCAACAGAGCCGATGATTTAAACTTTCTCCGTATTTCCCGTATTGTGAATGTAATTTTTTTCCCACTCCTTCAATGGTTGCATTTTTTCTTCTGTTATAATTTTCTTTCCTTCAAACTCTCGTTTATGTATTCTTCCTTTGAGATTTTCATGAAACTCATTAATCATTGTCTTTGTAATTAAGTTGCATTCCAATTTCTTGCCGTCTTCTTTGATTTTGATTATTTTTTCCTCAATCAATTTACTGACTTGCTTCATCATCTCTTTTGATTTCAATAACTTGTTATACACCTCACAAATTCTTCATCAAATACTTCAAATTATGTCAAATCATAAGACCCTCATTCAATCTTATTTTCAGATGGTTTTGATTATTTTCATCCCTGTTTCTAGCGCCAATATGTGGTTGCAGGATTTCTTACAACCACACCCCTCCAAGATTATTCACTACTCTAGTCAAATTCCATGATCGATTAACAAAGTTTTATTAATCTTTTTTGATGAATCTTACAAAAGTATGAGAATTACAAAGAAATCAAAATAGCTCTGGACTTTCTCTCTCCTATTTGTTCTCCTCTCACACTCTAAAAGATGTCTCTCTCATCTCGACTTTGCTTGGTCCTTTATATAGGATATTACATAGTGGATGACAGCTAAGCCAGCCTTTATTTTCGGATCTAATCTGCGTCGTTCTCGCAAGCTTATAAGGGTTTTCTTTGCAAAGTAATCCTGATCTTCGCAGAACCTTCACACTTTCCTTATGACTAAGATGATGTCACTCGCTACATCACTTCTCTAGCACTCTGCGATGACCTTCGCAACCACCCTTTAGTTAAAATTTCGCTGGGATATAACTGTAACAAAGTTTTATTAATCTTTTTTGATGAATCTTACAAAAGTAATGAGAATTACAAAGAAATCAAAATAGCTCTGGACTTTCTCTCTCCTATTTGTTCTCCTCTCACTCTCTAAAAGATCTCTCTCTCATCTCGACTTTGCTTGGTCCTTTATATAGGATATTACATAGTGGATGACAGCTAAGCCAGCCTTTATTTTTGGATCTGATCTGCGTCGTTCTCGCAAGCTTATAAGGGTTTTCTTCGCAAAGTAATCCTGATCTTCGCAGAACCTTCACACTTTCCTTATGACTAAGCTGACGTCACTCGCTACATCACTTCTCTAGCACTCTGCGATGACCTTCGCAACCACCCTTTAGTTAAAACTTCGCTGGGATATAACTGTTGCGAGATTCTGTTCCTACATTTTTATTTTGAGGGAAGGATATTTTAGTATTTTCATACCCAAAAATCACCCCTTAACAGACACTATTGGTTGGGGGAAGTAATCTATATCTCCCAATTGGTTTTTATATCCCCAATCGCGCGTTCTTAATCATCCGTGGTAATAATGTGAACCAAGAAAAACACACAACAGAGCCATCTTATAAGATACTTTATATGTAGTAGGAGAAACCTTGCTGTAGCTACGATTGTTAAGAAATTAATTAGAACGTGACAGGCCAGCTAAAAGTCTTTGATCGTGGTTTAGTTTATATTTAGGCTAACGCGTTAAAAATAAAATAGCAATATTCAGTTGCAAGTAGGTGCTACTTGCTTAATTAAGCATATTTAACTCTATATTTAGTTTGAAAATCAAGCCTAAGTTGTTGTATGCACATGTGGATGTGATTGGTTATAGTTTTTTGTTTGGATTAGCGCGCTCAACATAACATTGCAAAATATTCATTTGCAAGTAGTGCTACTTGTTTAATTGAGCTTAATTGATTAATTCTTTGCAGAGTTCAAGAGACAGATCACTAATCTCCTTACCATCATGATAGGCACAACGACTTCAACAAACATGGGGGATCTATGACATTGTGACCGGCACATCTAAATTTGCTGGATTATTTGGTGACTTATTTATTCGGCACACGATATGATGTAAGCAATTAGAATCATCAGAAGAATATACGTATTATTAAAGGTACAAGTTGAGTGCACGTACGTTGCATGTCAACTAAATCTGTGTGTTCTATTTGTGCATCGTATGATTCACTTCGCAGAGACACACTATACTAACCAAATAACTTCATGATGTCGAGCCTCCATGATCAACTGCTGCAACTTATATTTACTACCATCTAGAGTTGATTGCCATTTTGAGATTGAAACTCAACAATGATGCGTATCTGAGATGAAAATCGATGAAATGGCAGCTCGACCTCGGCTGTAAACAGCATTGTCTCAACTATCACAGTAGATGGAGCTAAAAGAAGTCTTGAGTGATAATTACTGTTACAGCCTTGACGAAATATGGCTTAATTATCTAAACGCGCTCGCCGGGATTTTTTGCACTACCGTTTACATGCACATAAGTGCGCCCTCTAGGCCCACTTGCTAAGAGAAATATGAGGCCCCTCTTTCGGGATGAGTAGGTGAATTGGGCAGTTTATATGTGGTCTTTCTTCAACAGCATGGGAGATTGAGAGGGCAAAGCAGATGGTAAAAGGCTAAAAGCAGAAATCTATCACACAAACGTTGGTCGATTTTTCATAGACTCAAACACAACCTACTGTTTCATCTCGCCCTACTGCCTTATCGTTGACGCCTGGAATTACATTCCCTAGTGAATATTTGTCATCGGTGTGTCGTCGGCCAGAAGTTTCTTACCTCGTTTACCTAATAGGCTGTCAAAGAAATTAGCCAGAGTACGGGAAAGTTCTGCTAATACTGGGAAGGTTTCTCGACCATCATCATCCGAGAATAAGAATATGTTAGCGGTTGTTTTAGGTATTCCAGGACGCTATGGAAGCAGACATTTTTTTTTTTTTTTGATCGGTAAACTGTGGAAGCAGACATTGCGTCTGTTAAGTGATTTTGGATTTGGGAAAAAGAGCGTATGGGAAGGTGGTGTTAGGTTGTTTGTTGTTTCCGGAGCGTTACTTCTTGTGTTGAGTTTGGCTTTGCAGGGTGGCTTTATAGATATGCATGGGATATAATTGGTGCAAAACTTACAAATGCAGTTCAATATTGCTGGAGGAGAGGATTTATACACTCGGGTTTGAATGCTAATTTTCTAAACTACTTCCTAAGGTGAATAATGCTAAACAAGCAATGCAATTTAGACCAATTGGTCTAATGAACTTTACCTAAAATATGGGCTACAAGACTGGGGAGCATAATTCATTAAATAGTGTCACCTCAACAAGGAGCTTTTATCAATGGCAGAACTATTCAAGAACAAACCGCACTTGTTTCTGAAATGATTAATGAGTTTGATATCAAAAGAAGAGGAGGTAATTTTAGGCTAAAGCTTGATATAACTAAAGCATATGATTCACTTAGCTGGAAATTCTTATTCCAAGTATTGAGTAAGTTTGGATTTTCAGATAAAGGAATTCATCGGTTACAAGTTCTGTTACAATCAGCTAGATTCTATGTTTTGGTGAATGGAGGAAGAGAGGGTTATTTTCAAGTAGGAAGAGGCTTAGACACGGTGATCCACTATCTCCACTCTTAATATTTCACAGATGATACAAGGTGGAAGTTTAAAAGCAATGGTAAATAGAAATGGCATTCAACCTTCACACATATTTTTTGCAGATGATATTTTTCTATTTTGCGTTCGAGAAAGGATGAATGTAAGAAAGTTAATGTCAGCTCTTAATTCTTATCAAGAAGCTTCAGGCCAAAAGATGAACTTGGAAAAGAGTAAATGTTTTATTGGAGGCACAAGTGAAAGAAGGAAGGTACAAATTTCAGAAGAATGTTGCATTCCACTGGTAGAATTTCCAGATAAATATTTGGGGGTCATCTTAACTCCAGGGAGTGTGAAATCATATCATGTATGAGGGTGTGTAGAGATGATGCAGGACAGATTTGCAGGATGGAAGGGAAAGTTACTTTCATTCCAAGAGAGGTTGATTCTAGTCAAATTTGTACTATGCAGTTTACCAATCTACAATATGTCAGTCTATAATTGGCCTAAAACATTTTTGAAGGAATTCAGAAAATAATCAGAAATTTTTTATGGTCTGGGGACCCTGCAACAAGAAAATGTGTCATATTAAAATGGAATAAAGTGTCTTAATCAATAATTGAAGGAGGCCTGGGCTTTAGAAGAGACTTGAAGTTATTAACAAAGCCTTACTAATTGATACGTATTGATCTCTATACCTTGGTAGCTATTACTTTAAAGGCGGAATTCAGAATAATAATAGACGAGAAACTTAGAAAACAGAGCACAAGTAGTAATTCGAAGAAAATATCTTCTCTAGATTATGAACAAGAAAACGATTACAATTCTCTCTTTGTGTTACGCTCACAATCTCTCTAAACAGTGGATCAACCATAAACTGTTTGTTAAGCTTGCAAAAGTATCGTTCCAAGCTTTCTATAGGTTTTCTGTGTAAACCTTATTCTCTAGGTGCGTCTATATCAAGAACACAATAACTAGAATTATGTTTAGTTATGAGCTAAACATCCCTATTTATAGGCTTGGTTTGGTTTCCCAAACCTCTTACGAATCTATTTCCTTTTTTAGGACTAATTCCTTTTCTAGGTATTACCTAAACTAAGAATACTGCTCAAAACAATACTCCTTCCTAAACTAGGAATTTATCCTAAACAAGGAATCCTTCCTAATATAAAATTTTATCCTCAATTCGTCTTGAGGATACTAGTTCTCAGGGGAAAGCTAGATACACATGTATCATGCCCCCCCCCCCCCTCCCTCAAGAACTTGGACCCCTGTGAAAGTTATATTTGTAGGTTAGGGAACTCGTGAGTTCCTTTCACTCTGTTGAACCATCTCTCCTGTGAAAGTTATATTTGCTCCCTTCTATGTAAAACCGCATCTCGATCCCATAAGTAAGGACTACCAAGTACAACTTGACAAACATCCAATGGAAACACGTCGCATGTAACCTCGTCAATGTATGACTCATCAAAAGCAAACTTGAACGCAATCGCTCGCAACCTCGTAGCCTACCTTCCTTTTGAAGCCACCCTGAAGGATAGGGTTTTGGATGTTTGAAAGTCTTCAAACCCAACTTCTGTACCAAAGAATGTGAAAGTAAATTCTTCTGACTTCTTGGGTCAATAACAACATCTATTAGTGTTGTCTTAACCTGCATCTAAACCGTGAAGAATCGTTCCCTAGGATCATCTTTTGTAAGTTCTTCTACGCCACCTGCTGATAGGTGTAGAATACACCGTATTTAATATCTAGTATTTATGCTTTCTTTGCGAGTTTTCTTGTAAATTATGTATCTTATGTGTGCTTTTGAGTTTATTAGGTGCAATGGAGTCATTTGGAGCAAAAAGACCAATTGGAACTCGTTCAAATACAAGATTTCTACTTTTCATTGTGTAGAGGACGAGAAGATGAAGACAATGGCAAAAGAACGAGTCATTCTGAGCTCGTATGAAGGAGTTATGAGAAAAATGAGAATCGGAAAGGAAAGGGCAAGATGGTCATTTCAGGGCGAACGCTATCCGGAGCTGACCCAAGGTTAAGGGGCTCTCATTCAGTGGTACCCCTTATCACTAATCAGTGGGCATTACTAACACCGGGTAGCCCTTATCCAAAGACGGTATAGCCGGGTAACACCCGGTTGGCCTGGTCCTACCCATTACCCGCATCCGGATCCGCACCCACTCACAACCTAACCATACATCTCGAGAGTTTCTCATTCAATTCATTCATTCAATTGAATTTAAAGCCGACTGCTGCCGAGAGAAATCGAGGGAGAGATCGGGAGGTAGGCCGATGAGATTAGGGTTCGTTTGAGCACGATCTTCTGTCCGCGGGTGGAGATAAAGCTGTGGAGATGTAGAAGGTGAAATCGATACATAGAGAAGAGAATCTGTGACGAGTTGTTGTTGTTGAATACAAAGAAGAAATCGAGAGAAATCGATGGGTTAATGGCGACCGAGTTCGATTATACCGTAAATAGAAGGTTAGGGTTCGATTGGAAGATGGGTTGGTGGTGGATTGACGAAAGGTAGAGATCGAGTTTGAGATGGTAAAGAAGATGGGTTTGTATCTCGCTATGAGATGAAGAACAGAGATGATCGAGACTGGATGATGTGAATCAAAGAGCTAAAATTGATTTAAGGGTTTGAAGACCCCGATGCTAATGATTGTGGAGATTTAGGGATGAATGCAAAGGAGGTGAGTGCAATGGAGCAGATGGTCGAGATGGAATGTGAATGAGCTACAGTGGAATGTTTGAACCTCGAATCGAATTGGTTTATGGCTTGAGCGGATGGTTAGTTGGAGCTTGGTGAGAATTGTAGGATGACCCCGAGATGCAATTGGTCATAATGGTTGCTTGAGATGAAACGCAAGTGCTATGGACCAAGTTAGCTCTTGCCAAGTGAACTGAAATGTCTAGACTATGTCCAGGGAAGAGAAGCTGGGGCAGAGAGTTGTAATACAGGGACTATGACACAGTGGTACTGAAATGGAGGAGAAGCTGAGCTGCACTTGAATTGCTGCTAGGTTTAGATGAATGTGCAGGGGAGATTGAGCTGGTGCTAGTCTGGGTGTGATGGTGGTACTTGGATTGAAATATGAGCAGAACCTGAGATGAAGGCATGGAGATAGGTCATGGGTTCTAGCAACATGAGCAATTGCAGATGAAGATTGAATTACACAGGGAAAGTGCAGGCATGAAGCACAAGGATAGTGCAGCTGCAGTTGGAGATTGGAAGTTATGCACTGAAGTTGCAGGGCCATCATGGTTGTGCTGAGGTAGTGAAGCACCAGGATTGTGCTACAACAAGTTTGGCCTGTGCAACATGGCCTAGGCCTAGACCCAGACGGACTCGACTCAATACCCCGACTCAATGCCCCGACTCAATGCCCCGACTCAATGACCGACTCGGTGATTGACCGAGTCTCGACCGACCGGGACCCGGCCGATCCAACCCGCTGACCGGTGACCGGCTTGACTTCACGGTCACTCGAGACACTTTCCGGTGACTTTTCCTACGGGATTCGGACATAATCCCGTTTTCCGGCGAGCGCTTTTGGGACAAAATTTCTACACGGGTTTCTCACCATCGTGGGCCGGGTGAATTTCCAACTAATGGACTTTGAAGACAAAACCTAGTTTTGGAAGGAGCGGAGCTATATAAAGAGAAGACTTTTATTATCTATGGGATATCTTTTATCATATAACGTTTTATTATTATCTCTTCTACTTTATTCTAGGGTTTTGAAACATGAGACTTCTTTTTCTTCTTGTGATGAACTCCATGAATATGAGTACCTAAGTTTATTATTGGTTATGGAATAGTTGGATTTCACGTAATATGATTCTTTGATTCAATATATTAGTTTTGTCTCATATCTATCGTTTGCAATTCTCTCAAAATATTGTTTTATGATTGATTGATTGTTTTGTCAAGTTGCAAATTGGTAGAACTTCTAATCACATCTATTGCTAGTTTAGGGTTTATTATACGCAAAAGTGATATTCCTTGGATACAAGTAGCATAATATGATTATAGTTTGTAGTGATATATTCTTATGATCATATGTGAATCGTAACCTTTGTTAAATTGAATTAGTGCGCTTTCCACGTTCAATTGCTTTGATTGGCCTGATTTCATAGAACTTAACGCATCTAGGGAATTAAACTTGATTAGTGCTTTTACACGTTAGGTTGTTCCTTTAGGTAGAATTCATATTCGCATCTTTTAATGTGTTTGTTGATGACATGAGGAGATTTGCGGGATATTCTTGCGATCAAGGTATTCTAGGGTCTTTGATAAAAGTTGAGATTAAATATCAATTCTAGTTATTGTGAAAAGCATGTTAGTGAATGAAAACGAAATCCTTAACCAATATTTCTTATCCTTGAATTTATTTGTTTACTTTTCTTTATTTGCTTTTATTTTATTTTATTTACACAATCAGAAATTCTTCCGGGTGTTTTATATAGGAAACCATAACAATTTGACAACCTAGACCTCTCTCAGGATCGATCCTTTCTTGCCCTTGCTATATTTATATTTTGAGTAGTAAGAAAGTGTAATTATATTTGTGTCGCTTACGACAAATGATCAAATTTTGGCGCCGTTCTTAGGGAGGCAGCGATTGTCAATTGTTTTTGGTTTCTTATTTTTGTATTTAGTTTTTGTTTTATTTTTATTTTTATTTTTATTATTTTCTGGGTTTTAACCTTGGTTTGAGAATCTTATTTCAGGTGCTTATTTCTATGGAAGGAGCATATTGGAACAACGGATACGGTTTTCAACAACCTCAACAATATGATAACTACCAATTCCATGGGTATAATCAAAACCAATTCATTGGTTATGACCAATATTCCATGGAACCTTGTGGTTTTCCTCAACAACCTTATGGTGAGTATGTGTGTGAACAACAACAAGGATGGGAGGATTCTTATGCTCTTGAACAAAAGGTCTCTAATTTTATAGATAAAGTTTCCAACTTTTTACAAGAGGAATTTCAAAAAGCTAAAGAGACTACAAACGAGCAACTCCAAGAACTTCGTGAAGGTATGGATAGCTTGCGAAGAGGTATTGATCAATATAAGGAAGATATGGATAATTCTTATGTGCATATGGTTTGTGATGAATATTTGATTGATGCTAATGTTGAAAAAGGCCAATCCTTGGGCACTTTCGTGGATAATTGTGTAGTTAACTCAACTCTTGATCGTAATAATGATCATTCACCTATTCAAAAGGATGAGTTAGAGATTAGCAAAACTAAATTCAGCGAGAACAATCTTATGTTGACTATGATAGTGACGGTGATTATGATACATTGCTTGAAACAACTCATGGTGACATCTCCGAGGAGTCTTTTTGGGATCAAGATGAAGATAAAGAGGAACATGACGACTCTTGTGTAGATTACTCAAGCATTGATCTTAATAATGATCAAGAGCCTATTCAAAGGGTGGATCTTGAGGATGATGCATTTTTGAGTGTTCTAAAAAAGTTTCTTATGATAAAATTTGGATCCGCAAAAGAGTATGTGCCTTACAATAAGGAGGAATATGTTGAGAATGAAACCGGTTTAACCAATATTGTGGAAGACCCAATTGAGCTTGCATATGATTATAATGAAACTGTTTATGTCGATACTTTGGTTAAGGCGTAAACGGACGAAGAATGGTTGCAAGGTTTGATAGAGGACCATGATATACAAGAGGTGAATAATTCACTTGAGTTTTTCAAGGATGAAGAGGATTCCGTGATACAAGAGATTGTGAAAGGTTTATCTAACCCTTTGCCTATTGTTTCTTCTCCTTTACCTCTTATTGGTTTGAATTTATGTGCTTCAAAAATATTGTTGAATGATTTTATATCTCGATATCCGCCATTAGAGATACTTGATTCTCATACTATGCAGGTTATGGAACAAGAAACCGTGGAAGTACCCGACTTCTATATTCTTTATACACTTCCAAGTGTGGACAAGAATAAGTGTGGGGGAAGCTTTTATCGGTTCGTAGCTTCACTTTTGCTTTCTTGTACTAATATTTGTGTGAAGCTAGTGTTTGCAAAACAGGTTCTATGGGTGGATCCCCAACTTTTCCGATTATTGGTGTATGGGGAATGAATCTTACAAGAAGCTAGGTCGGGCCGTCGACTTTAAAACAAGCGCTTAGTGGGAGGCAACCCACCGGTTTTGTATCTTTTATCCTTTTGTTTTTTATTTTTGTTTCGTTTATTTATTCTTTTTTACTGTTTTTATATCATATTTGAATCCCCATGTTTAATTTCATTGAGTCCGTAATCTATCTTAGAAGAGAATTATGACGAATACTTTTTCGTCAGAAAATTTCAGACTGCGCGTAGTTCAGTCCAGAGACCATAACTGTCAGACCGTTTATCAAAACACTGTGAAATTTTGACACTGTGTAGAAAACACGTAGATGAACAACTTTTGTGAAATGGAGTTTTTCCAAATTCCTTACCAATTTGCACAGTTTTTTGCGTTTTATCTGCTGTTACGTCAGAATTCAGAACTTTCGGTTTTACACATTGAGGACAATGTGAAGTTTAAGTGTGGGGGAGCATTATATGTTTGTATAGTTTGAACTTGTGCCTTTAGGATGACACCATTAGTGGATGGAACCATTTTGAATGCAGGAGTTGAGGAATCAATTAACTAAAAGGGAAGAATATAGCTCAGAAATCACAAATTAACATGATAGTTGTTACCATATCTCGGAATATCACCATATCGCATTCTATTTTTATTTTTCCATATTTATCTATTGTTCTCTAAGTGCTTTGGTGGGTCACTAAAAATCGACGTGTTATTACTGCTAGGATGAAATAGAGTGGTTGAGTTACTAGAAAAAAATTTTGAAAAAAAAATAAAAAAAAATGAAAAAATATATGAAAAGAAAAAAAAAAAAGACCGACCAATTAGACCAAAACGGAATAAAAAGACACTTGGGAATAGCAGTATGTGTGAAACGTAGTCCCTGTCTCCGTCGCCTAAACAAGCGTGGAATGCGGGATCCAAGGCAACTATCATGTACTTGCCGACAAGAAGCATGCGCTTGGATCCAAAAGATCTAATCATGCCGTCTAAAAAAAAGAGAAATTGGATCCAGTTTGATCCAATCATAAAAAAAAATATATATATATATATTGTGTTGAATAAAGTCACTTTTGGTTCCCTTGTATATGCCAATTGATTTGATGTAGCATTCAGCATTAAGTAGCTCAATCCAATAGGATTAGGTTCATCTTAGCAGTGACCTTCATACAGATATGGGAAACATCAAACACTTGAGAATATTCGCCAACATCTACATCTATATCCATCTTCTTAATCTTTTCATTGTGATTGTGGTTGTTAGTTTCCGAGCATTGTGGCTTGTTCGACTATCTAATTAATTAGAGTTTATTTACTAATGTATGAATTGAATTTGCAAGGTACCTCCTCCTGTAGTCATTTTGGATTCGTTCATTGATTTGTCACGAATAGACGGAGTTTGAAATATAGGTTTTGTAGGTATATCTCTAGTAAACCTTCACGAGACTATAACTCGTCCACTAGGGACACCTAGGGGTTTAAAGGCTTGTTATTTATGCTAAAAGTGACCGTAGCCTCGCTTGACACGGAGTTGTTGTATTTTATTGTTTTGTTTGATTTGCTCGAGGACTAGCAAAGTCTAAGTGTGGGGAATTTGATAGGTGTAGAATACACCGTATTTAATATCTAGTATTTATGCTTTCTTTGCGAGTTTTCTTGTAAATTATGTATCTTATGTGTGCTTTTGAGTTTATTAGGTGCAATGGAGTCATTTGGAGCAAAAAGACCAATTGGAACTCGTTCAAATACAAGATTTCTACTTTTCATTGTGTAGAGGACGAGAAGATGAAGACAATGGCAAAAGAACGGAGTCATTCTGAGCTCGTATGAAGGAGTTATGAGAAAAATGAGAATCGGAAAGGAAAGGGCAAGATGGTCATTTCAGGGGCGAACGCTATCTGGAGCTGACCCAAGGTTAAGGGGCTCTCATTCAGGGTACCCCTTATCACTAATCAGTGGGCATTACTAACACTGGGTAGCCCTTATCCAAAGACGGGTATCTTTGGGTAACACCCGGTTGGCCTGGCCCTACCCATTACCCAGATCCGGATCCAGACCCACTCACAACCTAACCATACATCTCGAGAGTTTCTCATTCAATTCATTCATTCACCTGAATTTAAAGCAGCGACTGCTGCTGAGAGAAATCGAGGGAGAGATCGGGAGGTAGCTGATGAGATTAGGGTTCGTTTGAGCACGATGCTGCTGCTGGTGGAGATAAAGCTCAGGGAGATGTAGAAGGTGAAATCGATACATAGAGAAGAGAATCTGTGACGAGTTGCCGCTGTTGAATACAAAGAAGAAATCGAGAGAAATCGGATGGGTTAATGGCGACTGAGTTCGATTATACCGAAATAGAAGGTTAGGGTTCGATTGGAAGATGGGTTGGTGGTGGATTGACAGAAAGGTAGAGATTGAGTTTGAGATGGTAAAGAAGATGGGTTTGTATCTGCTACAACAGATGAAGAACAGAGATGCAGATCGAGACTGGATGATGTGAATCAAAGAGCTAAAATTGATTTAAGGGTTTGAAGACCCTGATGCTAATGATTGTGGAGATTTAGGGATGAATGCAGTGGAGGTGAGTGCAATGGAGCAGTGGCCTGAGATGGAATGTGAATGAGCTACGTGGAATGTTTGAACCGAATCTGAATTGGTTTATGGCTTGAGCGAGATGGTTAGCTGGAGCTTGGTGAGAATTGTAGGATGACCCCGAGATGCAATTGGTCATAATGGTTGCTTGAGATGAAACTGCAAGTGCTATGACTGAAGTTAGCTCTTGCCAAGTGAACTGAAATGTCTAGACTATGTCCAGGGAAGAGAAGCTGGGGCAGAGAGTTGTAATACAGGGACTATGACACAGTGGTACTGAAATGGAGGAGAAGCCGAGCTGCACTTGAATTGTTTGCTAGGTTTAGATGAATGTGCATGGGAGATTGAGTCGGTGCTAGTCTCTGGGTGTGATGGTGGTACTTGGATTGAAATATGAGCGAACCCGAGATGAAGGCATGGAGATAGGTCATGGGTTCTAGCAACATGAGCAATTGCAGATGAAGATTGAATTACACAGTGGAAAGTGCGGGCATGAAGCACAAGGATAGTGCAATTTACAGATTGGAGATTGGAAGTTATGCACCAAGTTGCAGGGCCATCATGGCTGTGCTGAGGTAGTGAAGCACCAGGATTGTGCTACAACAAGTTTGGCCTGTGCAACATGGCCTAGGCCTAGACCAGTCAGACCCTGACTCAATGCCCTGACTCAATGCCCTGACTCAATGCCCTGACTCAATGACCTGACTCGGTGATTGACCGAGTCCTGACCGATCTGACCCGGCCGATCCAACCCGTTGACCGGTGGCCGGTTTGACTTCGCCGGTCACTCGAGACACTTTCCGGTGACTTTTCCGGCGGGATTCCGGCCATAATCCCAGTTTTCCGGCGAGCGTTTTTGGGACAAAATTTCTACACGGGTTTCTCTCCATGGTGGGCCGGGTGAATTTCCAACTAATGGACTTTGAAGACAAAACCTAGTTTTGGAAGGAGCTGAGCTATATAAAGAGAAGACTTTATTATCTATGGGATATCTTTTATCATATAACGTTTTATTATTATCTCTTCTACTTTATTCTAGGGTTTTGAAACATGAGACTTCTTTTTCTTCTTGTGATGAACTCCATGAATATGAGTACCTAAGTTTATTATTGGTTATGGAATAGTTGGATTTCACGTAATATGATTCTTTGATTCAATATATTAGTTTTGTCTCATATCTATCGTTTGCAATTCTCTGAAAATATTGTTTTATGATTGATTGATTGTTTTGTCAAGTTGCAAATTGGTAGAACTTCTAATCACATCTATTGCTAGTTTAGGGTTTATTATACGCAAAAGTGATATTCCTTGATACAAGTAGCATAATATGATTATAGTTTGTAGTGATATATTCTTATGATCATATGTGAATCGTAACCTTTGTTAAATTGAATTAGTGCGCTTTCCACGTTCAATTGCTTTGATTGGCCTGATTTCATAGAACTTAACGCATCTAGGGAATTAAACTTGATTAGTGCTTTTACACGTTAGGTTGTTCCTTTAGGTAGAATTCATATTCGCATCTTTTAATGTGTTTGTTGATGACATGAGGAGATTTGCGGGATATTCTTGCGATCAAGGTATTCTAGGGTCTTTGATAAAAGTTGAGATTAAATATCAATTCTAGTTATTGTGAAAAGCATGTTAGTGAATGAAAACGAAATCCTTAACCAATATTTCTTATCCTTGAATTTATTTGTTTACTTTTCTTTATTTGCTTTTATTTTATTTTATTTACACAATCAGAAATTCTTAGGGTGTTTTATATAGGAAACCATAACAATTTGACAACCTAGACCTCTCTGTAGGATCGATCCTTTCTTGCCCTTGCTATATTTATATTTTGAGTAGTAAGAAAGTGTAATTATATTTGTGTCGCTTACGACAGCCGATCAAATTTTGGCGCTGCTTGGGGAGGCGCTGATTGTCAATTGTTTTTGGTTTCTTATTTTTGTATTTAGTTTTTGTTTTATTTTTATTTTTATTTTTATTATTTTCGGGTTTTAACCTTGGTTTGAGAATCTTATTTCAGTGCTTATTTCTATGGAAGGAGCATATTGGAACAACGGATACGGTTTTCAACAACCTCAACAATATGATAACTACCAATTCCATGGGTATAATCAAAACCAATTCATTGGTTATGACCAATATTCCATGGAACCTTGTGGTTTTCCTCAACAACCTTATGGTGAGTATGTGTGTGAACAACAACAAGGATGGGAGGATTCTTATGCTCTTGAACAAAAGGTCTCTAATTTTATAGATAAAGTTTCCAACTTTTTACAAGAGGAATTTCAAAAAGCTAAAGAGACTACAAACGAGCAACTCCAAGAACTTCGGGGTGAAGGTATGGATAGCTTGCGAAGAGGTATTGATCAATATAAGGAAGATATGGATAATTCTTATGTGCATATGGTTTGTGATGAATATTTGATTGATGCTAATGTTGAAAAAGGCCAATCCTTGGGCACTTTCGTGGATAATTGTGTAGTTAACTCAACTCTTGATCGTAATAATGATCATTCACCTATTCAAAAGGATGAGTTAGAGATTAGCAAAACTAAATTCAGCGAGGAACAATCTTATGTTGACTATGATAGTGACGGTGATTATGATACATTGCTTGAAACAACTCATGGTGACATCTCCGAGGAGTCTTTTTGGGATCAAGATGAAGATAAAGAGGAACATGACGACTCTTGTGTAGATTACTCAAGCATTGATCTTAATAATGATCAAGAGCCTATTCAAAGGGTGGATCTTGAGGATGATGCATTTTTGAGTGTTCTAAAAAAGTTTCTTATGATAAAATTTGGATCCGCAAAAGAGTATGTGCCTTACAATAAGGAGGAATATGTTGAGAATGAAACCGGTTTAACCAATATTGTGGAAGACCCAATTGAGCTTGCATATGATTATAATGAAACTGTTTATGTCGATACTTTGGTTAAGGCAGAAACGGACGAAGAATGGTTGCAAGGTTTGATAGAGGACCATGATATACAAGAGGTGAATAATTCACTTGAGTTTTTCAAGGATGAAGAGGATTCCGTGATACAAGAGATTGTGAAAGGTTTATCTAACCCTTTGCCTATTGTTTCTTCTCCTTTACCTCTTATTGGTTTGAATTTATGTGCTTCAAAAATATTGTTGAATGATTTTATATCTCGATATCCGCCATTAGAGATACTTGATTCTCATACTATGCAGGTTATGGAACAAGAAACCGTGGAAGTACCCGATTTCTATATTCTTTATACACTTCCAAGTGTGGACAAGAATAAGTGTGGGGGAAGCTTTTATCGGTTCGTAGCTTCACTTTTGCTTTACTGTACTAATATTTGTGTGAAGCTAGTGTTTGCAAAACAGGTTCTATGGGTGGATCCCCAACTTTTCCGATTATTGGTGTATGGGGAATGAATCTTACAAGAAGCTAGGTCGGGCCGTCGACTTTAAAACAAGCGCTTAGTGGGAGGCAACCCACCGGTTTTGTATCTTTTATCCTTTTGTTTTTTATTTTTGTTTCGTTTATTTATTCTTTTTTTTACTGTTTTTATATCATATTTGAATCCCCATGTTTAATTTCATTGAGTCCGTAATCTATCTTAGAAGAGAATTATGACGAATACTTTTTCGTCAGAAAATTTCAGACTGCGCGTAGTTCAGTCCAGAGACCATAACTGTCAGACCGTTTATCAAAACACTGTGAAATTTTGACACTGTGTAGAAAACACGTAGATGAACAACTTTTGTGAAATGGAGTTTTTCCAAATTCCTTACCAATTTGCACAGTTTTTTGCGTTTTATCTGCTGTTACGTCAGAATTCAGAACTTTCGGTTTTACACATTGAGGACAATGTGAAGTTTAAGTGTGGGGGAGCATTATATGTTTGTATAGTTTGAACTTGTGCCTTTAGGATGACACCATTAGTGGATGGAACCATTTTGAATGCAGGAGTTGAGGAACCAATTAACTAAAAGGGAAGAATATAGCTCAGAAATCACAAATTAACATGATAGTTGTTACCATATCTCGGAATATCACCATATCGCATTCTATTTTTATTTTTCCATATTTATCTATTGTTCTCTAAGTGCTTTGGTGGGTCACTAAACATCGACGTGTTATTACTGCTAGGATGAAATAGAGTGGTTGAGTTACTAAAAAAAAATAAAAAAAATGAAAAAATATATGAAAAGAAAAAAAAAAAGACCGACCAATTAGACCAAAACGGAATAAAAAGACACTTGGGAATAGCAGTATGTGTGAAACGTAGTCCCTGTCTCCGTCGCCTAAACAAGCGTGGAATGCAGGATCCAAGGCAACTATCATGTACTTGCTGACAAGAAGCATGCGCTTGGATCCAAAAGATCTAATCATGCCGTCTAAAAAAAGAGAAATTGGATCCAGTTTGATCCAATCATAAAAAAAATATATATATATATATTGTGTTGAATAAAGTCACTTTTGGTTCCCTTGTATATGCCAATTGATTTGATGTAGCATTCAGCATTAAGTAGCTCGATCCAATAGGATTAGGTTCATCTTAAGTGACCTTCATACGAGATATGGGAAACATCAAACACTTGAGAATATTCGCCAACATCTACATCTATATCCATCTTCTTAATCTTTTCATTGTGATTGTGGTTGTTAGTTTCAGAGCATTGTGGCTTGTTCGACTATCTAATTAATTAGAGTTTATTTACTAATGTATGAATTGAATTTGCAAGGTACCTCCGCAGTCATTTTGGATTCGTTCATTGATTTGTCACGAATAGACGGAGTTTGAAATATAGGTTTTGTAGGTATATCTCTAGTAAACCTTCACGAGACTATAACTCGTCCACTAGGGACACCTAGGGGTTTAAAGGCTTGTTATTTATGCTAAAAGTGACCGTAGCCTCGACGACACGGAGTTGTTGTATTTTATTGTTTTGTTTGATTTGCTCGAGGACTAGCAAAGTCTAAGTGTGGGGGAATTTGATAGGTGTAGAATACACCGTATTTAATATCTAGTATTTATGCTTTCTTTGCGAGTTTTCTTGTAAATTATGTATCTTATGTGTGCTTTTGAGTTTATTAGGTGCAATGGAGTCATTTGGAGCAAAAAGACCAATTGGAACTCGTTCAAATACAAGATTTCTACTTTTCATTGTGTAGAGGACGAGAAGATGAAGACAATGGCAAAAGAACGGAGTCATTCTGAGCTCGTATGAAGGAGTTATGAGAAAAATGAGAATCGGAAAGGAAAGGGCAAGATGGTCATTTCAGGGGGCGAACGCTATCTGGAGCTGACCCAAGGTTAAGGGGCTCTCATTCAGGGTACCCCTTATCACTAATCAGTGGGCATTACTAACACTGGGTAGCCCTTATCCAAAGACGGGTATGCTGGGTAACACCCAGTTGGGTCGGTCCTACCCATTACCCAGATCCGGATCCAGACCCACTCACAACCTAACCATACATCTCGAGAGTTTCTCATTCAATTCATTCATTCACCTGAATTTAAAGCAGCGACTGCTGCTGAGAGAAATCGAGGGAGAGATCGGGAGGTAGCTGATGAGATTAGGGTTCGTTTGAGCACGATGCTGCTGCTGGTGGAGATAAAGCTCAGGGAGATGTAGAAGGTGAAATCGATACATAGAGAAGAGAATCTGTGACGAGTTGCCGCTGTTGAATACAAAGAAGAAATCGAGAGAAATCAGATGGGTTAATGGCGACTGAGTTCGATTATACCAGAAATAGAAGGTTAGGGTTCGATTGGAAGATGGGTTGGTGGTGGATTGACAGAAAGGTAGAGATTGAGTTTGAGATGGTAAAGAAGATGGGTTTGTATCTGCTACAACAGATGAAGAACAGAGATGCAGATCGAGACTGGATGATGTGAATCAAAGAGCTAAAATTGATTTAAGGGTTTGAAGACCCTGATGCTAATGATTGTGGAGATTTAGGGATGAATGCAGTGGAGGTGAGTGCAATGGAGCAAGTGGTCTGAGATGGAATGTGAATGAGCTACAGTGGAATGTTTGAACCCGAATCGAATTGGTTTATGGCTTGAGCAGATGGTTAGCTGGAGCTTGGTGAGAATTGTAGGATGACCCTGAGATGCAATTGGTCATAATGGTTGCTTGAGATGAAACTGCAAGTGCTATGACTGAAGTTAGCTCTTGCCAAGTGAACTGAAATGTCTAGACTATGTCCAGGGAAGAGAAGCTGGGGCAGAGAGTTGTAATACAGGGACTATGACACAGTGGTACTGAAATGGAGGAGAAGCTGAGCTGCACTTGAATTGCTGCTAGGTTTAGATGAATGTGCATGGGAGATTGAGCTGGTGCTAGTCTGGGTGTGATGGTGGTACTTGGATTGAAATATGAGCAGAACCTGAGATGAAGGCATGGAGATAGGTCATGGGTTCTAGCAACATGAGCAATTGCAGATGAAGATTGAATTACACAAGGATAGTGCAGCTGCAGTTGGAGATTGGAAGTTATGCAATTGAAGTTCAGGAGGCCATCATGGCTGTCTCTGAGGTAGTGAAGCACCAGGATTGTGCTACAACAAGTTTGGCCTGTGCAACATGGCCTAGGCCTAGACCAGTCAGACCCTGACTCAATACCCTGACTCAATGCCCTGACTCAATGCCCTGACTCAATGACCTGACTCGGTGATTGACCGAGTCCTGACCGATCTGACCCGACCGATCCAACCCGTTGACCGGTGACCGGTTTGACTTCGCCGGTCACTCGAGACACTTTCCGGTGACTTTTCCGGCGGGATTCCGGACATAATCCCAGTTTTCCGGCGAGCGCTTTTGGGACAAAATTTCTACACGGGTTTCTCACCATCGTGGGCCGGGTGAATTTCCAACTAATGGACTTTGAAGACAAAACCTAGTTTTGGAAGGAGCGGAGCTATATAAAGAGAAGACTTTTATTATCTATGGGATATCTTTTATCATATAACGTTTTATTATTATCTCTTCTACTTTATTCTAGGGTTTTGAAACATGAGACTTCTTTTTCTTCTTGTGATGAACTCCATGAATATGAGTACCTAAGTTTATTATTGGTTATGGAATAGTTGGATTTCACGTAATATGATTCTTTGATTCAATATATTAGTTTTGTCTCATATCTATCGTTTGCAATTCTCCGAAAATATTGTTTTATGATTGATTGATTGTTTTGTCAAGTTGCAAATTGGTAGAACTTCTAATCACATCTATTGCTAGTTTAGGGTTTATTATACGCAAAAGTGATATTCCTTGGATACAAGTAGCATAATATGATTATAGTTTGTAGTGATATATTCTTATGATCATATGTGAATCGTAACCTTTGTTAAATTGAATTAGTGCGCTTTCCACGTTCAATTGCTTTGATTGGCCTGATTTCATAGAACTTAACGCATCTAGGGAATTAAACTTGATTAGTGCTTTTACACGTTAGGTTGTTCCTTTAGGTAGAATTCATATTCGCATCTTTTAATGTGTTTGTTGATGACATGAGGAGATTTGCGGGATATTCTTGCGATCAAGGTATTCTAGGGTCTTTGATAAAAGTTGAGATTAAATATCAATTCTAGTTATTGTGAAAAGCATGTTAGTGAATGAAAACGAAATCCTTAACCAATATTTCTTATCCTTGAATTTATTTGTTTACTTTTCTTTATTTGCTTTTATTTTATTTTATTTACACAATCAGAAATTCTTCCGGGTGTTTTATATAGGAAACCATAACAATTTGACAACCTAGACCTCTCTGTGGGATCGATCCTTTCTTGCCCTTGCTATATTTATATTTTGAGTAGTAAGAAAGTGTAATTATATTTGTGTCGCTTACGACAGCGATCAAATTTTGGCGCCATTGCCGGGGAGGCAACGGTTGTCAATTGTTTTGGTTTCTTATTTTTGTATTTAGTTTTTGTTTTATTTTTATTTTTATTTTTATTATTTTCTGGGTTTTAACCTTGGTTTGAGAATCTTATTTCAGGTGCTTATTTCTATGGAAGGAGCATATTGGAACAACGGATACGGTTTTCAACAACCTCAACAATATGATAACTACCAATTCCATGGGTATAATCAAAACCAATTCATTGGTTATGACCAATATTCCATGGAACCTTGTGGTTTTCCTCAACAACCTTATGGTGAGTATGTGTGTGAACAACAACAAGGATGGGAGGATTCTTATGCTCTTGAACAAAAGGTCTCTAATTTTATAGATAAAGTTTCCAACTTTTTACAAGAGGAATTTCAAAAAGCTAAAGAGACTACAAACGAGCAACTCCAAGAACTTCGTGAAGGTATGGATAGCTTGCGAAGAGGTATTGATCAATATAAGGAAGATATGGATAATTCTTATGTGCATATGGTTTGTGATGAATATTTGATTGATGCTAATGTTGAAAAAGGCCAATCCTTGGGCACTTTCGTGGATAATTGTGTAGTTAACTCAACTCTTGATCGTAATAATGATCATTCACCTATTCAAAAGGATGAGTTAGAGATTAGCAAAACTAAATTCAGCGAGGAACAATCTTATGTTGACTATGATAGTGACGGTGATTATGATACATTGCTTGAAACAACTCATGGTGACATCTCCGAGGAGTCTTTTTGGGATCAAGATGAAGATAAAGAGGAACATGACGACTCTTGTGTAGATTACTCAAGCATTGATCTTAATAATGATCAAGAGCCTATTCAAAGGGTGGATCTTGAGGATGATGCATTTTTGAGTGTTCTAAAAAAGTTTCTTATGATAAAATTTGGATCCGCAAAAGAGTATGTGCCTTACAATAAGGAGGAATATGTTGAGAATGAAACCGGTTTAACCAATATTGTGGAAGACCCAATTGAGCTTGCATATGATTATAATGAAACTGTTTATGTCGATACTTTGGTTAAGGCAGAAACGGACGAAGAATGGTTGCAAGGTTTGATAGAGGACCATGATATACCAGAGGTGAATAATTCACTTGAGTTTTTCAAGGATGAAGAGGATTCCGTGATACAAGAGATTGTGAAAGGTTTATCTAACCCTTTGCCTATTGTTTCTTCTCCTTTACCTCTTATTGGTTTGAATTTATGTGCTTCAAAAATATTGTTGAATGATTTTATATCTCGATATCTGCCATTAGAGATACTTGATTCTCATACTATGCAGGTTATGGAACAAGAAACCGTGGAAGTACCCGACTTCTATATTCTTTATACACTTCCAAGTGTGGACAAGAATAAGTGTGGGGAAGCTTTTATCGGTTCGTAGCTTCACTTTTGCTTTACTGTACTAATATTTGTGTGAAGCTAGTGTTTGCAAAACAGGTGCTATGGGTGGATCCCCAACTTTTCCGATTATTGGTGTATGGGGAATGAATCTTACAAGAAGCTAGGTCGGGCCGTCGACTTTAAAACAAGCGCTTAGTGGGAGGCAACCCACCGGTTTTGTATCTTTTATCCTTTTGTTTTTTATTTTTGTTTCGTTTATTTATTCTTTTTTTACTGTTTTTATATCATATTTGAATCCCCATGTTTAATTTCATTGAGTCCGTAATCTATCTTAGAAGAGAATTATGACGAATACTTTTTCGTCAGAAAATTTCAGACTGCGCGTAGTTCAGTCCAGAGACCATAACTGTCAGACCGTTTATCAAAACACTGTGAAATTTTGACACTGTGTAGAAAACACGTAGATGAACAACTTTTGTGAAATGGAGTTTTTCCAAATTCCTTACCAATTTGCACAGTTTTTTGCGTTTTATCTGCTGTTACGTCAGAATTCAGAACTTTTCGGTTTTACACATTGAGGACAATGTGTAGTTTAAGTGTGGGGGAGCATTATATGTTTGTATAGTTTGAACTTGTGCCTTTAGGATGACACCATTAGTGGATGGAACCATTTTGAATGCAGGAGTTGAGGAATCAATTAACTAAAAGGGAAGAATATAGCTCGAAATCACAAATTAACATGATAGTTGTTACCATATCTCGAATATCACCATATCGCATTCTATTTTTATTTTTCCATATTTATCTATTGTTCTCTAAGTGCTTTGGTGGGTCACTAAAAATCGACGTGTTATTACTGCTAGGATGAAATAGAGTGGTTGAGTTACTAGAAAAAAAATTTTGAAAAAAAAATAAAAAAAAATGAAAAAATATATGAAAAAAAAAAAAAAAAGACCGACCAATTAGACCAAAACGGAATAAAAAGACACTTGGGAATAGCAGTATGTGTGAAACGTAGTCCCTGTCTCCGTCGCCTAAACAAGCGTGGAATGCAGGATCCAAGGCAACTATCATGTACTTGCCGACAAGAAGCATGCGCTTGGATCCAAAAGATCTAATCATGCCGTCTAAAAAAAAGAGAAATTGGATCCAGTTTGATCCAATCATAAAAAAAATATATATATATATATTGTGTTGAATAAAGTCACTTTTGGTTCCCTTGTATATGCCAATTGATTTGATGTAGCATTCAGCATTAAGTAGCTCAATCCAATAGGATTAGGTTCATCTTAGCAGTGACCTTCATACAGATATGGGAAACATCAAACACTTGAGAATATTCGCCAACATCTACATCTATATCCATCTTCTTAATCTTTTCATTGTGATTGTGGTTGTTAGTTTCCGAGCATTGTGGCTTGTTCGACTATCTAATTAATTAGAGTTTATTTACTAATGTATGAATTGAATTTGCAAGGTACCTCCTCCTGTAGTCATTTTGGATTCGTTCATTGATTTGTCACGAATAGACGGAGTTTGAAATATAGGTTTTGTAGGTATATCTCTAGTAAACCTTCACGAGACTATAACTCGTCCACTAGGGACACCTAGGGGTTTAAAGGCTTGTTATTTATGCTAAAAGTGACCGTAGCCTCGACGACACGGAGTTGTTGTATTTTATTGTTTTGTTTGATTTGCTCGAGGACTAGCAAAGTCTAAGTGTGGGGGAATTTGATAGGTGTAGAATACACCGTATTTAATATCTAGTATTTATGCTTTCTTTGCGAGTTTTCTTGTAAATTATGTATCTTATGTGTGCTTTTGAGTTTATTAGGTGCAATGGAGTCATTTGGAGCAAAAAGACCAATTGGAACTCGTTCAAATACAAGATTTCTACTTTTCATTGTGTAGAGGACGAGAAGATGAAGACAATGGCTAAAGAACGGAGTCATTACGAGCTCGTATGAAGGAGTTATGAGAAAAATGAGAATCGGAAAGGAAAGGGCAAGATGGTCATTTCTGGGGCGAACGCTATCTGGAGCTGACCCAAGGTTAAGGGGCTCTCATTCAGTGGTACCCCTTATCACTAATCGATGGGCGTTACTAACACCGGGTAGCCCTTATCCAAAGACGGGTATGCTGGGTAACACCCAGTTGGGTCGGTCCTACCCATTACCCAGATCCGGATCCAGACCCACTCACAACCTAACCATACATCTCGAGAGTTTCTCATTCAATTCATTCATTCACCTGAATTTAAAGCAGCGACTGCTGCTGAGAGAGATCGAGGGAGAGATCGGGAGGTAGCTGATGATATTAGGGTTCGTTTGAGCACGATGCTGCTGCTGGTGGAGATAAAGCTCAGGGAGATGTAGAAGGTGAAATCGATACATAGAGAAGAGAATCTGTGACGAGTTGCCGCTGTTGAATACAAAGAAGAAATCGAGAGAAATCAGATGGGTTAATGGCGACTGAGTTCGATTATACCGAAATAGAAGGTTAGGGTTCGATTGGAAGATGGGTTGGTGGTGGATTGACGTAAAGGTAGAGATTGAGTTTGAGATGGTAAAGAAGATGGGTTTGTATCTGCTACAACGAGATGAAGAACGAGTAGATGCGGATCGAGAGTGGATGATGTGAATCAAAGAGCTAAAATTGATTTAAGGGTTTGAAGACCCTGATGCTAATGATTGTGGAGATTTAGGGATGAATGCAGTGGAGGTGAGTGCAATGGAGCAGTGGCCTGAGATGGAATGTGAATGAGCTACAGGGAATGTTTGAACCTGAACTGAATTGGTTTATGGCTTGAGCAGATGGTTAGCTGGAGCTTGGTGAGAATTGTAGGATGACCCTGAGATGCAATTGGTCATAATGGTTGCTTGAGATGAAAGCGCAAGTGCTATGATGAAGTTAGCTCTTGCCAAGTGAATCGAAATGTCTAGACTATGTCCAGGAAGAGAAGTCAGGGGCGAGAGTCAGTAATACTGAGGACTATGACACAGTGGTACTGAAATGGAGGAGAAGCTGAGCTGCACTTGAATTGCTGCTAGGTTTAGATGAATGTGCAGGGGAGATTGAGCTGGTGCTAGTCTGGGTGTGATGGTGGTACTTGGATTGAAATATGAGCAGAACCTGAGATGAAGGCATGGAGATAGGTCATGGGTTCTAGCAACATGAGCAATTGCAGATGAAGATTGAATTACACAGGGAAAGTGCAGGCATGAAGCACAAGGATAGTCACTGCAGGTTGGAGATTGGAAGTTATGCACCGAAGTTGCATAGGCCATCATGGCCGTAATGAGGTAGTGAAGCACCAGGATTGTGCTACAACAAGTTTGGCCTGTGCAACATGGCCTAGGCCTAGACCAGTCAGACCCTGACTCAATACCCTGACTCAATGCCCTGACTCAATGCCCTGACTCAATGACCTGACTCGGTGATTGACCGAGTCCTGACCGATCTGACCCGGCTGATCCAACCCGTTGACCGGTGACCGGTTTGACTTTGCCGGTCACTTGAGACACTTTCCGGCCAACTTCCGGCCGGATTCCGGCCATAATCCCAGTTTTCCGGCGAGCGCTTTTGGGACAAAATTTCTACACGGGTTTCTCTCCATCGTGGGCCGGGTGAATTTCCAACTAATGGACTTTGAAGACAAAACCTAGTTTTGGAAGGAGTGGAGCTATATAAAGAGAAGACTTTTATTATCTATGGGATATCTTTTATCATATAACGTTTTATTATTATCTCTTCTACTTTATTCTAGGGTTTTGAAACATGAGACTTCTTTTTCTTCTTGTGATGAACTCCATGAATATGAGTACCTAAGTTTATTATTGGTTATGGAATAGTTGGATTTCACGTAATATGATTCTTTGATTCAATATATTAGTTTTGTCTCATATCTATCGTTTGCAAATTCTCGAAAATATTGTTTTATGATTGATTGATTGTCAAGTTGCAAATTGGTAGAACTTCTAATCACATCTATTGCTAGTTTAGGGTTTATTATACATAAAAGTGATATTCCTTGGATACAAGTAGCATAATATGATTATAGTTTGTAGTGATATATTCTTATGATCATATGTGAATCGTAACCTTTGTTAAATTGAATTAGTGCGCTTTCCACGTTCAATTGCTTTGATTGGCCTGATTTCATAGAACTTAACGCATCTAGGGAATTAAACTTGATTAGTGCTTTTACACGTTAGGTTGTTCCTTTAGGTAGAATTCATATTCGCATCTTTTAATGTGTTTGTTGATGACATGAGGAGATTTGCGGGATATTCTTGCGATCAAGGTATTCTAGGGTCTTTGATAAAAGTTGAGATTAAATATCAATTCTAGTTATTGTGAAAAGCATGTTAGTGAATGAAAACGAAATCCTTAACCAATATTTCTTATCCTTGAATTTATTTGTTTACTTTTCTTTATTTGCTTTTATTTTATTTTATTTACACAATCTAAATTCTTAAGGTGTTTTATATAGGAAACCATAACAATTTGACAACCTAGACCTCTCTGTGGGATCGATCCTTTCTTGCCCTTGCTATATTTATATTTTGAGTAGTAAGAAAGTGTAATTATATTTGTGTCGCTTACGACAGCGATCACCTGCCATTAGAGAGAGCTTTTGATTAGGTTCTGTTAGTCCTTGGACTTCTTTTGGAACTTGTGCGACTAGTGTTGCCATCATGGCTTCTTTCTTATGCAACCCTTTTGGTTTTAGATTAGGATACTTCATCCAACACTTATCAACAACATGCCCTGTTTGTTTGCAATGATTACAAACTAAACGTTCTCGGTCGTTATACTTCCCTTTCTCTTTGCTACTTTCATCTCCTTCAGTGACGAAACTTCCAGACTTCCCCTTGACGTTTTCCTCAACATCAGTTTTCTTAAGCCTGCCTTCAATGGCATTATCTTTTATGCTTGCTTCGAAGATTGTATCCACCGATAACATCTTCAACTCCTTCTGTATATACACATGGAACCCGGAAATATATTTCATATAGATAACACAATCTCCCAAGGTTAAAATCCAAAATCATAGCTTGATTCTGAAATTCTGAAGTATATTCTTGCACGGTTTAGTTGTATGACTGCTTAAAGTTGTACCACTTGAACCATCTCTCCTCAAGGTAGCCAACCGGATAAAACTGTTTCCTTACAACTACCTTGAATCTTTTTAACGACAATACTCCCCTACTTAGGTTTTGTCTTTGATAAGCTTTCCACCAAGTTAGAGCATGCTTTTGTAGCTTCAATTCCGAGAAAGCAATCTTTTCCTTTGAACCATATTCAAAGAAAGAAAAATACGTCTCTAGACGTTCAATCCAATCATCCAATTTTTCTACATCGGCACTCCCATCGTAAAGTGGAATATCAACACGAAAATCAATTTTCAGATTCTTACCATGAGGTTTAGTTGATGTAGTAATTTTAAGAAACTCACTTTTCTTCTTTTCTTCATCCTCATCTTTTTCCACTTCTTCTTCTTCTCAATCGTCTTCTTTCGAATCATCTTTTTCCGAAGCTTCACCGAAGGTGTAATCTTTTTATTCGTCTTCGGCTTGGGTGTATGAGAAAGAATACATTCACTCAGCTCCTGAAGGGTAACTTGAATTGACTTCATGTATGTTTGCAGCGTAGACACCTTTTCTTCCATAGTTTGTGGTTCGCCTTCCTTAGGATCATCATCTGACTTTGTCATCCTTGATCCCCTTGTTTTCTTAACGTCTTCTAGCTTCTCGAGTACCTCACCAAGCTTTATGTAGAGAGATCTAGTGAAAACCATAATAGACGAGAAACTTAGAAAACAGAGCACAAGTAGTAATTCGAAGAAAATATCTTATCTAGATTATGAACTAGAAAACGATTACAATTCTCTTTTTGTTACGCTCACAGTCTCTCTAAACAGTGGATCAACCTTAAACTGTTTGCTAAGCTTGCACAAGTATTGTTCCAAGCTTTCTCTAGGTTTTTTGTGTAAACCTTCTTCTCTAGGTGCGTCTGTATCAAGAACACACTAACTAGAATTTTGTTTAGTTATGAGCTAAACATCCCTATTTATAGGCTTGGTTTGGTTTCCCAAACCTCGTAGGAAGCTATTTCCTTTTGTAGGACTAATTCCTTTTATAGGTATATTACCTAAACTAAGAATACTGCTCAAAAAAATACTCCTTCCTAAACTAGAAATTTATCCTAAACGAAGAATCCTTCCTAATATAAGATTTTATCCTCAATTCGTCTTGAGGATCACTAGTTCCCGGGGAAAGGAAGATACACATGTATCACTAATGAAGCTTTTTTGGAAAATGCAAAATGGGACAGATGAATGGGAAAAATACCTTCAAGCAAAGTTCAAAAATAAAAAAGGAGAATGGATATCCTATTACAAGAAATCATTTATTTGTCCAAGGATTAAATGGGTATTGCAGATGTGCAAGAAAGTACAAGGCGGCTAGTAGGGAATGGTAAGGAGATATCAGTTTGGAATGACAAATAAATGTTGGATAGACTACTAAAAGAACATTTTTCGAATAATGCCTTCTTACTTTAGTTTCCAAAAATGAAAGTACCAGACCTACTGTTAGAAGGGGAATGGGTTATTCCAAGTGAGCTATTAGAAATGATTGATATGGAATAACTCAGTGCATAAATGGAGGGAGTGATAGAAGGATATGGACAAGAACTATCTTTGGAGATTTCACTGTTGCAACTGTAGTAGAAAGTATAAGACAGAAGTTCCCTACACTATAGTGGAAAAAAAGGGTATGGAATAACTCAGTGCATCTTAATATTTTCAAGTACTGATTGAAACTAGCTAGAAATATATGTTCTTCAGATGATAATATGAAAAAGAGAAAATTTAAGATGGTGTCTAGATGCATTCTCTGTAAGAAGCAGGAAGAGACAAAAGAACACATATCTTATGGTACTGTAATTTCAGTGAAATTATTTGGAGAAGGTTAGGAGGTATTTTTTACTTCATCAACCCAAGATCATTTGAGAAAAAACTCAGGTTGGAAAAACACAATATCCCCGCAATAAAAGAAATCTGGAAAGTGGCTTCTTTTATTACTATGAGAAAAATATGGTTCTTAAGAAACAAATAATTATTTGAAAATGGTCAATGCAATGTGGAAGAAATCAAGGATAATATCCTACAGCTAACCTCAGAAAGTGAAATAAGGATGAAAGCTCCAATGTGGAACAACTCTTATGACTTACAAGTGCTAAAATCTTTTGGCCATAAAAGCAGACAAGAGAGAACTGCAAGGATTGAAGAAGTCTTCTTTCATCTACCAAGATCAAACCAAATATTATTTTGTTGTGATGGAGCATCCAGGGGAAATCCTGGAATATCATGTTACAGATTCATTGGAAGGGGCAGTTCTGGAGAATTTGTCATAGCAGTTTCAGGTGGTTTGGGTGTATCAACAAATTACTTTGCAGAGGTGTTTGCAGTTTTGAATGTTGGTGAATGGGCAATAAGTAAAGGGCTCCTTCAACTCTGTTTTAGGACAGACTCAATCTCAGTAATTACTTCTTTTCAATCTAATAAAGTTCCATGGTTTGCATTAACAAGATAGGACAAAATATGTGCAAGTCTGCTTTCCTAGTCTTTTATACATATTTACAGAGAAGTTGCCGACAATCTAGCAAAGAAAGAAGCAAGTCTTGCAAGCGGAGAGAAAATCATTTTTGACACATAACCAGCATTTTTGGGTAGTTTGAAAAAGCCATACCAACTATATTACCTCTTCTATTAGTGTTAAGCCTAGAATAAATGCAATGTTTTTATGAGTTTAGTTGCTTGAGTTTGTTCCTCTGGAACTTTTGTAAACTTTTTGTAAATTCTTTGGTTTTAAATTCATTGTTAAGCAAAAAGGAAAAAAGGATATGGGTCAAACTCCAAAGTTATGGGTTTGATTCCCGTGCGGTTAGATCGGAAAAAAAAAAAAAAAATTAACATTGGGCGGATATATCAATCATACAGCACATGATTCTCGTCGTAGGATAATCCCCACCAAGCATCTTGGAAAGTTAACTAGATGACCGCCGTCACGATTGGGGTGGGTCGACCGAAAAAATACTCCCTCCGTTTCTGGAAAAGAGATACTTTCACTTTTCCAAAAACAGAGGGAGTACAAAATACAATTGATTGCATAACGCATTATACACGATAATAATTGGAGAAAAAAAACTATAGTCCATGACTGATTGCATAACGCGTTATACACGATAATAACCGGAAAAAAGAGACTATAGTCCATGACCAGAACCGACTCATCCTATTTTTTATGGCAAGGTACATCAAGGTAAAACCTTTCAAGATGTCATTATCAATCAAGCAAGAAACATATAATAAGTAAGTTGTCCACACGAGGCAAGGAAATTTCTCTAAATCTTTCAAGATGTCATTACACGTGTATTAAATCCCAATTTGGCGTTCATATTCAATGCCAATTATCGGTTAGCAGCTAATCCAGAAGAAGGGAGGGAAAAAAAAAGAGTTCACCAAAGTTACCCAATTAGGGGCTTGTCTGAAAAAAAAAAAAAAAAAAGGCCATGTTCTGAACGAGGCACAAAATCAATATTACAAGCTATAGGAGTAATCGTCTCGTGGGCACGTTGCTGATCCATAAAAAAAATGATAATTTTGTGGTCGTGGTACAATACTACACGTGTGCTTCCAAAGAAAATAATAGTACTACGTGTCACATGAAATAAGACCAATCTAAATCCTACGGTCTGCAGAACTTCTAGCTAGAAACCCTAATATTCCTTTGAAGTTTGAAGGCTTCAACTGTTCTGCTGCTTTCCCTTTCAAATTATTTCTCCCTCACCCTCTCTCACATAAAATGAATTGATTACTATGATTTCCTAGATCTTTGTTAAATGATAAACGTTGTTCAAATGATGGAAATTTGAGAATCGTAGCGGTGTGTACATCTCAATTTTGGGTTTATTGTAACTGACATTGAAGAAGGTGGAGGTGCTTCAGGCGGAGGAAGTTGACGATGGTTTGTCTGTAATTTGTAAATATTGATAATTTGATGTATCTTCTGTATGATTTGTATATGATGATTGGATTATGGTTTTGTGATGGCGGCGCTGTTGTAATGGTGGTGATGGTGTTTTTAGAAGAAAAGTGGCGGCGGTGACGATGTTACTGGTCACGGTGGTGGTGGTGTTTTACTGTAACGGTGGTGATGGTGTTGTTAGAAGCTACGGGAGGGTTGTTGAAGATCACATGAGATTTTGATTTTGGTGGCGGTGGCTAAGGTGGTGTTGATGGTGGTAGTAATGGTGTGGGTGGTTCTGTTGCGGCGGAGGTGGTGGTAGTAATAGTATCTCAAAATTGAGTTCTAGGGTTTTTCAGAAATATATTCATGGAAGAGCTTTTTTGGTGTGAAAAAGAGATTGGGTTGTTGGTGCTAGTGGTGGTGGCGGTGGAGGTGATGGGGTTCGAAGCGAGTTCTGGCGCTGCTGCTGTTGGAGATCGGTGATTTTTCTCCAGAGGAAGAAACCGAGAAACAAAAGATACGAAGGAGTTCTAGGGCTATTTTCGTCGAGTGACCAAAAAAATAGCCGGACGGAAATCAAATCTTTTTATGAAATTAGAATTTTTTGTTAGGTTTCATTTGACAAAAAGTGGTCATATAAGGGTCTCCCTCCCTACGGGCCCTCCGGTCGGTCGGCCCAATAAGGGGCAGACACTCCCTCAGTACATTCTCATTGAACCTAATTTGGGGCATACAAAAAAATTTGGGGGCATATGGAATAAGACAAAAAAAGGGTGCTAATAGTATTTTTAGGGTGGCCCTTATCCCCCTCTTTTCAAAAATGCGAAAATACCCTTCTGAGATTAGTGTTAAATTAGTGTTAATTTGATTAATTAGTTGTTAATGATTGTAGTTAGTTTAGTGTTAATTTAGGATAATAATTATCTTTTTAAAGATAATTAGTGACTTATTTTAGACAAAGAAGAAGAAGGAAAGAAGAAGGAGAGGAGGAATTTTTTTTTTTCTTTTTCTTTGTGATCTTTGTGATTATTGAGAGATGTGTGATACAAATTCGACTGAGGAAGGTGAATCTTCATCACGTAAAGCTAACATATCAATTATGATGGAGATCCGGAGATGGCTTATTTGTTGGATTATGGAAATGATTTTACCCAAACTCAAACTAAACTTTTTTCTCAAGCTTAAGATGATGACTTTTTGGAGCCAAATCCCGAAGATGAGTACATGGATGAGGAACCCAATGCTAATAATACATAGGTATGGTTGTAGACGTTGTTTAATGTCCGTTTTGTAGCTTGAATTCACCAAAAGTTTTGATTTTTGTATGTAATTTGGCGCAACAGAGTTAGGTTCGGCAGATAATTTGTATGTCGAACCTTGATAAATAAGAACAGTTCGGTTTGTACGATTGAATTCTTTATAAGCCGAATTTTCATAGAATTATTTTCACACCAAATAAATTCCATGGTTCGGCTTAACGAGGATGTGCTAATGAGCCGAACTTCAAAGATCGGCTTTCAAATAGTATTGCGAATGGGCCGAACCTAACCCCAAACGATAGTGAAGTCTACTAATGGAGAACATCAACGTCCAAATTAAACTCACTCAAATCAATGATATATTATCTTCATCTTCAAGATAATGAAAAGATGAAAACAACGCAAAAAGAATGAGGCCATTCCGACATCGGACGAAGAAGTTATGGCTAAAATAAAATCTAAAAACTTGAGAGTACAGAGATAAGTTCGGCTGATAACTCATCATCACGAGTTAGCCGAACCTGGAGCCTACAAAGCAAGATTTTCGAAGTGTTTACAGAGATAAGTTCGGCTTAAAAGTAATCTAATCGAGTCAGCCGAACCTGACAACCACCTGGGGTAAATTTCATTTGTCAGGTTCGGCCGGGAAAGGTTGGCAAGGTATTAGCCGAACTCGACACTTTGTGATGGGGCAAAAATTGACTTATATCTAAGGAGAAACGGTTTTGAAGTATTCTAAAGCCTAACTTTGAGAGCTCAATATAAGAAAATCCTTAAGAAGAGATCTTTCAATCTTTATCATCTATTTACACCACATTTTATCATTCATAATATCTTCCACGTCATAAAAAATACATCCAAAGGTCTAAAGCGACATGCATCAATTTTGAGAAGAAAAATCAAGTTAGAGGTTCGCGATCACCACCATATTCATCATCCCGTCCTCCCCTCCACCACCATCTTCATCATCACCTCATACTACACCCTTATTTTCATCATTATCAACCTCTTGTTCTACAGGCAAACATCCACCCGTGTCATTTCGCCTTTTCCCTGCATGCAAGTTTTTGGTGCCACCACCTCGAGGTTTGGGAGTTCTTGAATTAGAAGGAGTCACTTCCATTGTTCTCCTTTTAAGCTTCTCTTTGAATTTTCCCGGATGGGTGCTAAAACAAATGATACACCTTAATTAATTTTCCAAACTAAATAAATATAACTCTACTAAACAATGTGATAAGTCACCTATAAATGGACAAGTTTATAGGAAACTATTGGCCATACACAGAGTAAAGTTCAAGCACATTCGATACTTATCAAAATGAGCCGAACAATGTGCCCAACAGTTCGGCGCATTATCATACAAAAATATTATAAGCCGAACACAAAGGTTCGGCGCAATCTATTTTCAAAACATAAGCCGAACTGTTCTTCGTCTGTAAAAAAAAAACGAAGTTCTATTTGCTAAATTTCAGCCGAACACTACTCCGAACTTCCAAAACCCACAGAGGAATCATCGATTACATGTCAGAAATCAACGAAATACGAAAAACCAAGCAATGGGTTTGTGGGAAATACCTTTCTATGTGCAATTTTAAAGAATCGGGCTCTATTTCTCGCTCTCCAACACCAATCAATCCACTATCCTCTTCATCACCATCTTTTCCAAAAACCCTAGATTGAGATGCTACAGAAGCAACACCAGGATTCAGCACCATATTTCTAGGGCATCGCTTAACACGAGGTGCCATTAATTTGTTTAATCGAGAACTTAATCGAACAAAGAAATTTTCAGAATTTTGTTTGTGTTTTGGAGAAGAAGATGAGAAGAAGAGTGTGAGAGAAGGGTTAATTAGTTAATTAAGGGATGGGTTAATTAGTGGGAGAGTTTTAGGATTAGAATTTAATTAAGTGGAAGGGTAGTAATGTAATTTAAACTAGGCAGGGGTATTATAGTAACTTAAGCATCATTATGGCAGCCCTTATAATTTTGCATTGGGTGCCATAATATCTCGTATGCCCCCAAATTTTTTTGTATGCCCCAAATTAGGGTTCTTCTCATGCAACGATTCCTTTCCTTTCTCTCACACCTATCGCAGAGAAAACCAAAATCCCTGATTCACTCTGTCTGCTGCTGCTTCACTATTACTACTACTTCCTCTAGAACAAAATTAAAGAGAAAGGGTTTCCTTTGTATCTTTGGCCAAATCAATCTGGTAAAGCATTTCTCTGTTACCCACCAATTTTGTTTAATTTTATTTTATTTCTAGTGTTTTAATCGAATCTTAATTTGGATTTTAGGGCTTCAGAATTGCATCTAATTACTCCATTTTGCGGGAGATAATGTTTCTCATCAGTAATTTTAGATGTAATTTTTGTTTTTGGTCTACTCAACAACATTTGGAATCAACCACCCACTTTCACTATTGAGAGAAAGTCAATAAAGGAAGAGAATTTGGTTAGGTAAAGAATTTTTGTGAATTGGGTTTGAAAAATGGCTGGAAGTAGTTCATGGGTTCAAGTTTCATCTCGTCCTACTGTGTTGTCGTTGACGCCAGGAATTACATTCCCTACTGAATCTTTGTCATCGTCCAGGAGCTTCTTACCTCATTTACCTAATAGGTCGTTGAAAAAATTAGCCAGGGTACAGGCAAGTTGTGCTAATACTGGGCAGGATTCTCGACCTTCATCATCAGAGAAGAAGAATCCGCTAGCGGTTGTTTCCAGGGACTATTTGGAAGCAGACATTTCGTCCATTAAGTGATTTTGGTTTTGGTAAGAAGAGCGTATGGGAAGGTGGTGTTCTGGCTCTATGTCTCTTGCTTGTGAGAAAAATGCCAAAATGCGTACTTGGGAATGTATGGAACTTAAAGACTAAAAGATCAGTTCACAAAAGAAAGCTGCTACCAATGGTAGAAAAAAAATGAACTTTGCAAATCTGAAGTACGCCATTCCAAAACTGACAAAAAATGAAAAGAAAGAGGAGGCCTGGTATCCCTTTGCCAATCTATCTGCAGAGAACTTGGTCTCACGGTGGCGAAAATCCAACTCTGTCACATCTTGAAATCACTGACCAAGGCAACTTTTCAGATTTTAAAAGCAGCAATTACTGAACCTGAGTTGGATTGAACTAGAATTTAATCTAAACCTTTGTGGCAAATCCATTCAGAGCGTAAATGATAGCTACAATTTCAGCGTTAAAGTCAGTAGCACCTCCAATATCCCCAGCAACAGCTCCTAAGATGACGTCTACCAAATTTCTGGTAATGAATCCACAGCTTGCAGTACCTGGATTAGCTCTAGCCGAACCACCACAGCAAACAATCATCCAATCGAGAGGAGGAAGATCCCATGAAAGCAGTGTAACAATCACGGAGCTCACTTTTTTACAGTTTAACCCAAACAACATTAGGATTTGAAGATCACACACTCCACTCCACATACAACCATTATCGGATCCCCCCTTTTATTTGTAAACACGCAAACCTTCATTTTAACTCGAAGGTTGGACTTTGTCAAAAACTATCCTATATGGAAGGAAAGTAACAAACGCAGTTTTCAGAACACCAATTTCACTCATCACCAAACACCCCAGATATCTCCATTTTGCTGATCCGGTTTCTGCACCGTAACGATTTGAGTAGTGCACCTGACTTAATTATAAAAACCTTAGAATCTTCAATATCTGCACAAAATTCGTAAATCATAGGTTTAGACATCAAATAGGTGGGGCTTCATACACTTAACAACTCATTTAATTGATGAAGAGACTAAATTAAGATTCTTTAAGTCTGCCTTGATTACGTTAGAAAGAGAAAATCAGAGCATGAATTTGAATTCGAAAGGAAAACATTCATATCAAATGATTGATTTTCAAAATTAAAGAAACGGTTTGATTACGAACCTCGGGAGATAACTTGTTGGCCTCTTCTCCTCCTTCTTTACATCTATCCCCCAGGACACCACACAAAAAGAAAGTCATTTTTCGTAGTGAGGTGAGGCGTAGCATCTGCTCCCGTGAAGGAAGATACCGGAGATTTGTACAGCTAACTATTTGCATCTTCCTAAGAGAACTCAGATTACCCAACCACTCTGGTAGAGCCACCAAAGATTCATATTCAGTTATATGCAGACGTTGTAAGGAAGTGATGTATTGAATTTGATCCGGAAGCCATTTGAGTCTAGACCATCCATGAAGATATAATTCACAAAGCGATGGAAAATAAGTATCAATGACAGCTCCTCCTTCTTTAATAATGACATTAGGAAACGGAAAAGTTTCCAGCTCTTTGATACATGAACTAATATCTTTGTCAGAACCAATACGAAGATATTTGAGTCTGGGGAGGTATTCGATGCCACTTCTATTCTTGATTATGGATTCCATAACACTGAGACACTTTTGACTATCACAGAATTTGATACGTAATGATTGTAGAGAATTGAATCCCCGTAGATCTATGGAAGAGTTTGAGAGACCGCAATTTGACAAGACCAATGTATCAAGAGAATTGCTAGGAAGCACTTGATTAGGAAAACAATTATCCTTGTCGTCGTCCTCCTCCTCAAGATCCATGTTGGGACTAGTGAATCCTTGAAAGTCATGACAATCTTCAATTTTAAGCCGACAAAGAATGTTATTTCCCCTAACTAGTCCTAGAGGAAGAGACACAAGCTCCTCGCATCTTTTAATTCCAATCGAGGTTAGAGATGCCTGATTGCTCTCTACCAATGAACCGATTAGCTTCCCATTCCAAACTTCAATCTTCAATGTTTTTAGAGATGGAAACCGGTTTGGCATGAATTTTAACTCGCGGCAATACCGAAGATTCATCTCTTCAAGGCGGGGAAAACTTGAATAAGCAGAAGAAGATGATGAAACTTGATCTGACCATTCTACTAAATCTGCCATATTACCAATATTGAGATATTCCAGAGAAGGGAAAGAAGACGCATTACTGCCACCATAGAACTCACTTCCAATCCTTTTCACGGCTGTAAGTCCATTTATATACAGAATCTTAAGATAAGGAAGTAACCCAAATGGAGGAAGACATTCACATTTATTGCAGTCTTCAAGAACCACATGCACCAAATTTGGAAGTAAGCGTTTCAGGCTCATCATCCAAGTTGAGAATTTTGAACCAAAATAGTTGTAGATTACCAATGTTTTCAGATTCCGATGAGGCTGGAGTCCTTCTAACACATGAACATGTAAATCATCACATATATCCTCCTTGTTGAGTCTCTTCCAGTGTAGTTCCAACCGAAGTATATGTTGTTTTTCTTTGATACCTCCGTCTTGAGCGTCTTTTCCGTTGCTTATATTCTCAAGATTACCAATTATCAGTGTACCACTGAGGAGATTCAGGTCTCTCAACTCATTAATACCATATCCTTCGTTCTTATTTCCAACAAGATATACTGGTAAATTAATAAGGGAAGTTAATAATCTTGCGTTTTTTGGCATCGGAGGACTCCAACCCCCGACTAGATTGAATATAAGATGACTCAACTTGGTTAGCTTTCTCATGTCTTTAGGAAGACTTTTAAGCTGAACACAATCTTTGAGAATCAATATCTGCAAATTATAAAGAGTAGTAATAGAGCTTGGTAATTCTCTAATTAACTTGGATCCTGAGATATTAAGATACCTTAAGTGTATTAACTTGGCAATTGATGGCGGCAACTCGTTGATCGAACTCCAACTCAAGTCTAGAACCCGTACATGTTTGAAATTCATGAAAATCTGCATTGCGTAAGAATTATCAATAAACTTAGAAGCAGTAGAAATGAGTGCCCGCAGTCTCTTCACCTTAGCCAACGATGTAGGCAATGGTGATTGGTGAGAATTCAGAATTTTCAAATACCAAACTTACACGCCGAAGTCTACTGATATCCTCTTCTCCAATCTTGTTAACAATTTTTATCGAGGATTCACCCTTTGCAACGGATTGTGCAAGATCATGTACAAGATCGTGCATCTTACATGATTCTATAATTCCAAGCGAATTTACTTCTTCCTCTTGGAAGAATGAATCACTTAACAAACTGTTAAAATAATTGTTGCCCAAGGTTTCCATCTCCATGCTTGGTCTCGAGTGACCAAGAAACCCTTCTGCCATCCACATCCGAATAAGGTTTTGCCTGTTGATAATACAATCCTTTGGATATAAAGAACAATATCTGAAACATTGTTTTAAATGTGGTTCGAGATTGTCATAGCTCAACTTCAATACACTTATAACCTTTTTTTCGCCGGCCGGGAGGTTCCAGATCTCGTTGTTTTCAATGGATAGCCAGTTATGCTCAGATTTTTTGGATTGCATCAAACCCCCAGTACCTTTGTTGTTAATGGCACTCCTCCACATTTTCTGGCAATATTTTTTCCGATCTTGATTAACTCTGTGGTCTTTCCTGCACCTGCAGGCCCAAAAGCAATTTTCTCCAACATAGTCCAACAATCATGCTCCGACAATCGAACCAAACTATGCCTGTTGAGAAGAATCAAAATCAGTATAGATAAAAATATTAGTATAGAAAACAAAAAAGTAAGCATGCCAACCACGATCAATCATAACAAAGTAAAAAATGTAATTATCAAAACATCTATATATATATGCAAATCATGATCACCTCATGCGATACAACAATTGATTCGTATTTGCTATCCTCGTGCAAAATTTTAAAAATACATAAATTGTGTGTTTCTTTTGATCAAATATTCTTACCTGTACAAAGAACTAATGGGTGACACAACTTCATTGCTTCGCGAGGTTATGATCACTTTGCTTCCTTGTGCACCAAGAAGCAATAGATCGTTTAACATATCGTCCCAATCATTGTGATCATCTTTCCACATATCATCAAGCACTATCAAGTATCTCTTATTTTCGAAATTCTCCTTGAGAATGTTCACCATCACATCCAAAGACGTATACTCATCCTTCTTCCTGTTGAAAGATTCCAAAATCTGATTGAAGACCTGTAACTTGTTAGAGTTGTCGGATACACATACCCACAACCTTATGCTAAAATATTTTCTTACAACGTCATTGGCATAGATTATTCGAACAAGTGAACTTTTGCCAACTCCTCCCATTCCAACAATGAGAAAAATGCGATAAATTTGTTGATCACTGGAGCGGTGGAGCCATCCAATAACAAATTTGTTATTTCCGATATCTCCTTTTCTCTTCCAACAAACATGGAAACATCTACAAGAGAGTGTGTTTCTCTGTCTCTGGAAGTACTCTTATTATTAGTACTCTCAGAAATATTAAAACTGAACTTTTCTTAATCATTTGAAATTTGATCTAACCTTTGGTTAACAACTTTAATCTTATGAGCCATCTTGTGGTTAAACCCAAGAGGATTTGAGTAGGAGAAGAAGTTTTTAACCTTGTCTCGTTTGCGAACTTGGATCTGTAGTTTAAGAGCTTTGTACTCAAATTCCTCTAGTATGTCTTCCGCCTCAGAGACCACATCTTTAAGATTCTCAAGCCAAAGCTTGACTGTTTCCTTCTCTACTTGTTGGCGCCTCTCTGTATCCGTTAACACAGCATGAATACTGCGGAAAGTTCGTTGAAGTTTTCAGTTTTGACATTTCGTCTCGGACACCCCATACAAGAGAAATCTCATCTGAGGCAATTGAAACCAGCTTAGCGATTAAGGCCTCGCTAACAGCACTGACAAGAATTTCAGCCATCTGTTATCTCCGGAAACAATAGGAAGAAAAGAAATTAAATTTTTGTTTCTGGGAATAGATTAGAGTAATCTCAAAATTGTTGTGATAGAGATGGAGCTATTGCAAAACAATCACCTTTTGAAGAAGATTAGAGCTTAGAGTTATATACTTTAGATCTAAGAGTTTCTCCAATGGAATGTATGTGAAGATAAATGTCTAAGTCCACGTAGGATAAACATTCATTTTCCCTAAAAATCTTCTCCAACCGAATTTTTTAAATCAATGTGAAGATGACATGGCTTAATTTTTGTTAGACATTGTCAAGGTGAATGTCAAGTTTTAGACATTCACCTTGACAATGTCAAGCTATCCTAGTAAGCTTTTGCTTCCTAAAATTAATTCGAATATATTTTTTTTTTTTGAAAGTAAGGTAGATTAAGAGAAGAGAGACTTCTAACCATTTGGTTCAGTCTCGTTTAAGGCTAACTCTGTTTGAGTATGCCCAACAATGGCTGAATTTGATGGATTAGTAGTATCTGGTAGTACATGATCAACATAATTTAAATTGTTTGCATCATAAGCTTTTACATAATCAAAAGTAAGTCTAGGAATGATAAAAAGAGGTGCCGATTCTTCCCAAATTTGATTGACTGTGGAATTTCTTCCTTTTTTTGCCAAAATATCTGCTGCTCCATTTGCTTTCCTGTCCACAGCTTTGAAATCCAAAAAAGACACTAACTGATTTACCAATTTCTTTACTTCATCTAGAACTGCAATACACTGCCACTGGATTGAGTTGCTTTTTCCTTGAACGTACATAATTGTTGCTAGATTGTCCCCTTCAATGACCAAATTTTCAATCTTCTTGTAACGGCCCATTGACAAAGTGTGAAGCGAGTTACCGTTCGCTTCTTCTGCTGATGAAACTCTGAAGCTTCCAATTCCTGCTGCCTTGAAATTTCCTGTAAAATTTCGCATGATAAAACCAAAACCTGCATTAGTCTTTAGTGTAATAAAACCTGTTTAAATCGAATATATTAAATAGCCCTCTTTAGTGTAATAAAATCTAGAGAAATGGGTCATTTGTCCAAAAAAATTTAAAACACGGTTTAAATAGACGAGTAAAAAAAGATTTATTAATTGGGGGATATGAAAATTAATTGGGGGATATAGCTACAAGACAAAATAGGGATCCAAATAGCAAAGCTGGGTCACCCCTTATCTAAGTATTTTTTAAATCCTAATATACCCCTCACTAATCATGTTTAGTGGTTAATAATAATTAGTAAAAAACTTAAGTATTTGGGGATAGATTAGTGTGTGTTTTTATTTTAATTTGTGTGAGTGAGGAGTAGAAGGAGAGAAAAAAAAATTTTGAGTGGAATTTTTTTTTTGAAAATGGAAGATGATTGTGATGAGAGAATTACCGCTAATAAGAGGTTGAAAAATTGGTTTTTTTTTTCTTTGAATCCACCATTGTTGCAGCTGAAAAAGCTTGGTGCCGGCATGGTATTCAACAAAAAACCCATGCGGGCAATTGTTGGAAATGTTCATAAATTGTTTGCCACGATTTTTTTTCTGGTTTTGATGTTGATTTTTTCGGGTTTTGAACAAAACCGCATGGTAATCATGGATTCGAGCATGCCGGTACATGTTCCTAAGATAGTATTTTGCTTAAATTTCTATGCTTGAACAGGTGAAAAGTATCCGTAATGTTGATTTTTTTTTCACTTGACTACCGGCATTGATAGGAAATTCTCGAGCATGCCAGGTATCATGTTCCGGCATATGGTCTTCATCAATTCCTAAGATGGTCTTCATCACTTCCGTTTTGAATTTTTTTGTATTAATCACGTCGGTCTTCAGCATGGTCGATTGATATGAAGACTATGCCGGGTATCATGATACCGCATGGTCTTCATCAATTCCGGCATGGTCATCATCACTTTCAAAGATGATTTTCATCACTTCCGAATAAAAAAAAAATGGTTTCCAAAGTGAGGAGAAGAGAATTTGATATAGAGTGGGGAGAGTTTAGAATTTGAAAGGGAATGGGAAATATTTGAGTTTCAAAGCTCCACCCCTAAATAAGATTAATAAGAAGTGGAGATGGAAATGGGGGATATGATTTTTTTTTGATTTTAAGTTTTTGATTTTTATTTTGTGGGAAGGGTATTTTAGTATTTTCGCCCCCAAAAGTCACCCCTTAGCACACACCATGGGTTGGGGGAAGTAATTCATATCCCCCAATTAAAAAATCTAAAAAAAAGTACGGGTGAAATATCCAAAAAAAAATAGCAAGGATAAACTGGATTCATCCTGGCTTATACTTAAAAAAATAGCAAGGATGAAACTGGATGCATCCTGTGTAAAATAAAAATAAGAAAAAAATATTTGAAAATGGACAGGATGAAACTAGTTACATCCTCGCGTATTTTTAAATTTTTGTCCATTTAAACAGTATCTTTTTAATTTTTGGCTATTTAAACAGTATCAAAACCTAAGTGTCTTTTTCACCCAGGAATTATTGATTTTGGTCTTTTTGACCAATTTTGTGTAAAATTTAACATTTAATAAAAATAAAAAATTCATTTAATTCATAGAAAATCACCAACACCACCATTGGAGATGAAATGTTTTTTCCCCCTAAATTTAAGGACAAATTGGAATGAGGATGTCTTGTTTGGGTTGCCACCTAGGAAACACACACAACCATCCTTGGAGAAGCTCTAAGGATAGCAAGAGCACCTCTGTCCTTTTCCTTCCTCCGCATCTATACTTTTACAAATAGTAATATACTACCTCCGTTTTAGGGAAAGTGATACTTTCATTTTTTTATTTTTGCCTAAAAATAGGTCAATTTGAAAAAGTGAAAGTATCACTTTTCCTAAAACGAAGGGAGTACTCAATTAATTAAGACCACAAAAATCTTTGACAATCCTTTTTCAGCGGTCGCGATTGCTGTTCAGTTTATACACTATTTAATTCGTGTAAGATAGCAATATATATTTGCAAGTGGGCGCTGCATGCTTAATTAAGCTTATCTAACTCTAGTTTGAAAATTTATCCTAAGCTGATCTTTGCAGACACAGAGTAAACCCATGTGGATGTGATTGCTGTGTGGTAGTTTTTGGTTTTGGTTAGCGCGCTGAATATAAGATTGCAGCAATATTCATTTGCAAGTAGTGTTACATATTTTATCATTAACTCTTAATTTGCGGAGTTTAAGGGATAGGTTCCCTAATCTCCTTACCATCATATTCTGCACGACGACTTCAGAAAACATAGAGGATGACGTAGTGACCCGCACCTAGAGGTATAAATTGGGCTGTGCAACCACAAGCACAGCCCAACACTGCACGTGATTTAGCTCAGCACGGCATAACATGTTAATTTCATGAGACGGGATGGGTTTGACTAATATGTTAGCACAGCACGCGGCATGGATAAGCACGTGGCATGACACAGCACGTTAAGAAAGCATGTCATAATATGTATATAAAATACTGCACAATATGGCACAGTACATCATATTTGGTGTATATTTCACAAAACAACCTTTATTCTAGCCAATTATTGACATTTTATTATCGCTATGTTGACTTATTTCCCTAATAAAATATATAATACCTAAATATTTGTAAAACATTTATTTATATTGGAAAATATAAAATAAATGTGTCCGGCCTAGCACGGCACAACACGTTTATTTTTGTGGTACAAGCCCAGCCCAGCATGCCTTCTAGCACAGCACAACACGGCATGTCATAATCCCCGGCACAGCATATAACACGTGATTTTGTGGATTGGGATGTGCCGAGCGGACGCATTTTACACCTCTACCGGCACCTCTAAATTTGCTGGTTTATTCTGTTCGGTCATAGTGGTTAAGTCTCACTGATCTAAACAGCAACTTAATAGTGTTTAAGTGTCGCTGATCTACACAGCAACTTAACAACGGCAAAAATCACTTCAAGGCCGAATGAAAAATTTCCTTGAACTATTCTACCAGATGAATGACTACATAAAAGCACAATCGAAAGTCCCCAGCTTAAAGCATCTTGACCACAACGATTCTTAGATTATTTTCAGTAAACGATTGGATTAGAATAAATGAAAAATTATCCCTACCTTGAATTTAGAAATAGAAAAATTATCGAGATAGCAAAAGGAAAATTCATAACCTGTTTCGTTTTCCATGTGGGATCTTCCTTTGATGAAATAAAAAAAATTCTGAAGTTTGCAGCTTACGGTTAATTTGTCCGGTTGACATTCAAGAGGTACGAAACTCTCAGTTTCGTCGATACTTCTTTTGTGCAGCTCCCTCGGTTTGTATCGGCAATCAGTGGAGAATTCAGAGACTACTCAGCTTGTGGAACTGGAAAGATTAATAAACACAAGCATCCCAATCCAATATTTGCCCGTGAACCAGCATTTGCTTAATAAACCTAAAATGGTGCAATAGCCCGAAAATTGCGTAATCACTCATACTCTAATTGCGACCATAATCTGCTTTTTGACTCAAACTTTCGCTTTTGACTCAAAATTTTCTTGCTATCCCAAAGTTACCTCGTGATCCAAAATTTGTACGTAAACTTGATTTTGTCAATGTAGCTCAAAATATGTGTCGTGATCTGAAACATGGCTTGTGAATTGGGTTTTTCCTGATCATTCGTGAATTGGAAGTTTCTTGTCACCATATAGCGCTGTTGGCGACCTGAAATCTAACCAGTGGCGGAACCAGAAAATGAATGTAGGGGTGGCTTGAAAACGAATTGGTTTGACTTGGGCTGGCTTAAGCCTATTGTTTAGGCTTGATTTTTTTGTAACCAAAAGCAACTGCACTACAAAACGAAAGCTTTTTTTGGACTTAGGACTGGCTTAAGCCAGCCCTAGTCACAACATAGATCCGCCCCTGAATCTAACTCCTGGCAAAAAATTTGCTAAGGATCCAGAATGTGTCCGAAGGCAATATTAATTTTCTGATTATCTGATATATATACGATGATTCTGTTAGGGTTCAGAGCCATCTACATGCTAATACTGCGGAAACAAAATAGCTAACAAGAAACACTTGATCTCTCGGATTGCTCCATGAACCTCACTACGATCTAGGATAAGAAGAAGAGAAAGAGAACCACACAGATGCAAGCCATAAATCAAAGCAACAAGAAATAAAGTACTCACAGATTTAACGTGGTTCAACAATATACACAATGTGTGTATATTGTCTACATCCACCAAACGGCTACGACTTCTTTATTCACTACGAAATCAACTGAAAATAACACAAGAATTGAATAATCAATTATCGACTCACCACAATGTGACCGAACAACTCTCACAAACGCCATATAAATCCAAAGTAGTGTCTTCACCCATATGAGATAATATTTACTTGTATTATCTACCACAACGAGATGATCTTCTCTCGCACACCCCGACATAGATTACCATGGACGCCTTTAGCTCAACATCAATAATCTAATCCAGCACCACCAAGATGATCTTCTCCTCAACAAGATGTCTTACCAAAATCTCCACATGAATACTCCATAACGACATATCTTCCAATATCGATAAGTATCCCATAAGCACCATAATGATGTACTCCTTACACCATTGATGGTCTCTCACATCCACCACAAGCGGTGGGATGAATTCCTCACATCTCTAATGAGAATTTCTTTGAGAACTCCATAGATAAAACTCATAACCTAGACTTCCTTTTATAGGAGTCACAAACTTAACCAACAAGAATAGGGTTTCCTTAACTTGGCTATTAAGTTCCTAGAATTTAGGATCAAGTAAACAATTAGAGTTATCCTAAAATCCTTGACCGGCTAAGTATTGGAATAAACCAAAACTTCTTGTACGTGCTAAATTTTGAGTTACCTAAAATAACTCAAACATCACCGACTGAGTTTGAGTTTTTCCAAACTTAAACTCTTCCTCGACTGTCCCCACAATTCTCCACCTCGGAGCATGCATTCATGCATGAGACAATCAACTTGTTATCCCTCCATCTTCTGAAAATCGATTGCACCATCACTGGTTGCCTACATATCCTCAATAGGAATCAAACCGAAATGTAGTTCACCCAAATTGTTCCATAGAACCTCCACCAGAAGATTCGACAGGGGTTCACGTCCTAATTCCCTTTTCAATAGGGGCTTTCATTTGGCCTCGCGTATTGTGCTAGCGGATAGGACAGGGGTAACACCCATAGAAAGATTGCGTGAGTTAGAAAAAGAAAATAGATTATTGAAAGCGTCCCTAGAAAAGAGACCGCAAACCGGTAGTACCCAATATTCTGAAAGTGTCGCTTCGCACCGACATGCACGACCTCCACATGAGGGTTGGAGGGGAAGACATGCGCGCAATGCTCAAGACAGGAGACATCGATCATCCGAAAGAAAAACTGTTGAAGATCGGAGGCCAAATCACCGCTATGAAAGGAATCACTTCATCGAAGATGCGGCGCGACAATCTGAACCTAGCAATTGGAAGAACAACAGGCACGAACGGGAGAAATACCTCAACGATCGAAGTAGAAAGGAGTACCTTGACGTGCGAAAGAGGAAGGAGTATTACGACGGAAACCAACGCTCAAAGAAAGACAACCATGAGAAAGCAATCAATGCTCCTAAGTGTCGCCTACAAATGGGAGCTAATAAACTCAGATGACTTATATGGAAGTAAACCCCAATGTATCCCACCATGGATGCAGTCTTCCAGTGATAAATAAGATAAAGACACGCATGCACCACACTCGTGTGAGGATGTGTTACTTGCTATCCCCACAGTTAGGGGCGTCTGGATAAGGACCATACCTGATAGATAAGATAGCAAGATGGAAGTTATATTGAGCGAGGAGCAGCAAAATGGAGCCCAAAACTAGGAGCTCCAGCAACTTGGATCAACAGTTGACAATTGACTTTGGGATGCATATTTCTGATGTTGGACCCATCCGCGCCTCATAAGGTAGGCCTAAACTGTTGCTCAATTTGCTTACATTATTCGCATTTTATAGCATACAACAAATGCACAATTCACATAAAAATGCACAACTCATAAACAAATGCATGATCCACACACTTTGATACTAGCCAGACTCGTTTAGCAATAACACTTGCATAGCTAATATCGGACACAAACTTCGGGCATACTAGCCAGAGCAGTTGAACAATAACTCTCGCATAGCTAGCACCGATCATAACTTGGCTTTGATTAGAGGAAATATTTCAAAAAATATTCCTTGCACGGTCTTAGTCAATACTTGCGCAAATTTGCGAGCAAGCTAAACCGGTTTAGCGCAGGCTCAATAATAGCAAGGACCTTGTTTTATGGGCAATGGAACCCCATCTCAGGGATGTGAGAACCAAACCAACTTGGCTTTGATTAGAGGAAATATTTCAAAAAATATTCCTTGCACAGTCATAGTCAATAGTTGCGCAAATTTGCGAGCAAGCTAAACCTAAACCGGTTAGCGCAGGCTCAAGAATAGCAAGGACCTTGTTTTATGGGCAATAGAACCCCATTCTCATGGAAATGAGAGTTCATTGTACGAGAAAAAAATAAAAAAAGTTGCTAGATCAGACAAATAAGATATAGTGAAGCATTACTCGAAGAACATCACTTATCAAGCCCTCAATGGATGGGTAGTTGTGATATTTTACCACCATCTAAAAGGTGTAGATCACAATTCGGCATCACCATCATTATTGGGCATAAATTGGAGTATATTTACACGGCATCATACATATCTAAGCACAATGGTTTGTACTCCATGGAAGAAATACGCCAGTTTTTTCCGAACTGGGAAGTTATACAATAACTACAGTACGAGAAGAAAGCATTCCATCATTCTAGCATCTGCGGCCTTAAATCACAAGTGAAGACTTAAGTCTTGCACTCATCGCAAGAACAAAATTTCACCAAGTTTTGCATCAATGCAACCACGAATTCTTGTCTCATATATAGCAGTCAGTGCAACAGCTGCCACAACAAAAAAAAAAAAGAAGAGATTGTTGTATTGCAAACAAGAAGACCCGTTGCAGCAGCAAACACATAACTTGAAACTCATGATATAATCATCAAGCATCGTTCATATTCGACTACGGAAAAATCTCGCCCAACAACACCAATGCAACCTTGTTCGCAAGCAGACTACATAATTGTTTCAACACATAGCTTGGGGGCGTCAAGACATCAAATGCGAAATGGCTAATCCAAGATATTTTTCTTAATCCACCAACAAGTTGGGAATTAAGAGGGGGCGATGTTTGGACCATATACATTTGGGCTAAACAACTCTTCAACTCATTCATATTAAGTGGTTTAGACAGTTCTTCGATCCATTCATATGGAGTGGGCTTAACAACTCTTCAGCCCAAATAAAGAATTTGTTGTTTTATGAATTAATTTCTAAGCCCACTGGAAGATATTGACCTAGTTTGTTAGCTTCTAAAGACCAGGTAAGCATTGAAAACCTGGAAGTTGCTGATCCCCAGATAAAGGAGGAATCGATTAGAGACTGTGTAAACATTCAAACTCGGAGGTTGTTAATCCCTATAAAAAAGTAGAGATTAGTTAAAGACCAAGTATGTTCATACCACGGAGGTTACTGGATCCTCATAAAAAGGGGGAAAAGAAGAAGACCAGGTATAACCTGGAAGTTATAAATCCTAAAAATAAGGAAATTAGTTTTGACCAGGGTGAACCTGGAATGCATTTGGTCTAGATACATAGTCAAAATGTATCTAGACGGAAATCGGGTTGATGCAATTCCCCACTACCTATAAATAGAGGTGGAATTTCAACATTAAAGGTACACAATTCTAATCCTTTTCTCTCCACTAAAACCCGTTTAGAGCTCCTTACTCATTGAGGCATCGGAGTGTCCTTGCAGGTACACCCCCTTCTATTCTTCAAGAATATTAAGTAGTCAAGAGCATTGAAGAACCGAGAAGGAATTCTATATCAACAAGCAAATATCACGAGGAAAACTTTGGATCATCTCAACGGTCTACATAACATCCATCAAAGATAAATCTTCCGTCATCCGACGGACAAGATTACATCATTTCTGTACAAATCTCGAGGATTGTTGTAGGAACATTTTTGCTACAACAATGCTCTTTCAGTTAATCATCTGTTATTTGCAAATGATTGTCTGTTATTTTTCCAGGCAGATCAAAGGAATATAGGTCATATTCTGCACATTCTTCAGGAATTTGGATCACTCTCAAGGCAATCCATAAATTTCACAAAGTCGGCAGGCTTTCATTACTGGAGATGTTACTACAGAGGAAAAATTAAAAATTGTGAGAACACTAGGTGTGAAGCAGCTATGTTCTTCAGATAAATATTTGGGGATTCCAATTTTATTGGGTAAAAACAAAGTTAAGGCTTTTTAACCTATTAATGATGCTTTTGAAAATAGACTCCAGGGTTGGAATTCCAAGATTGTAAACCTAGCAGCAAGATCCACCATGGTAAAAGCAGTTTTGAACACAATCCCTTCTCATTACATGGATAACTTTAAAATTCCGAAACACAAAATAAATGAATTGAATACCATTCAAAGAAGATTTTGGTGGGGACATAAAAATAATTAATGCTTAAATTTGATTGCCCTAAAACCGATTATCATATTCTAAGTGTGATGGAGGTTTAGGCTTCAGGGATTTGGAGCAATATAATATGGCTTTAATCACTAAGTTAGCTTGGAGACTTTGCACTGAGTCTGACCAATTGTGGGTTAAAATTCTAAAACCTATATATTTTCTCATTGTGAATTTCTTCATTTGCAAGAAAAACATCAAAACTCCTCTTGGATTTGGAAGGGAATAGAAGAAGGTCTTCAACAAGTTAGAAAACATCATCGATGGAATGTAAAATGTGTTTTTAAAGTGTTGGTTTGGTACGACAAATGGGTAATAGGTCTACAACACCCTCTTGTTCCTAAAGATGATTTCAGAGAACCTGTGAGAGTAGTATATATCTGTGACTTGATGTTACACAATCCAAGAAGGTGTAATATCCCTTTGATAAGGGCAATATTTCCCCAGCACACGGCAACTCTGATCATCAACATGTATCTGAGTCAACAAGGTAGTGACACTTTAGTTTGGGAACCGAAAAACACAGGTAAATTTTCAGTTATATCGGCATACAAAGTCTTACCAGCACATTCCCATAAACATTTTCAGCAACAAAAGATAGTCCAAAAGGAAATATGGAAGCTCATGTGGAAGATTAAAGCTCCTCACAAGATAAAGCTCTTTATCTGGAAATGTCTTAAAGAAATTGTACCGACAAGAGTAATGCTCAGTAGATATAAAAGAGATATAGAAACCACTTGTCCTGACTGTCTCTCTGAGCAAGAAACTCTGAAACACCTGATTATCAATTGCGATTACGCAAGATCTGCCTGGCTTCTCTTGAATGCTAGCACTCATAATGTTCAAACAATTCAAACTTCAGTACAATCTTGAGTAGATATCTGGTTTTCTCAGGATTCAGAGAACGATGGTAATACTATTTTCTTAATGACAACGACTTGGTACCTATGGAAGAATAGGTGTGACAAAATATTTAGAAATAAAAAACCAAGTAACTTTATGACAGTAAAGAAGATTCATAGTATGGTGCAATCTCTTACAAAGTATGGAAATCAGGATAATACTTCCTCCGCAAAAAATTGGATACTAAATGGAACCCCCCCCATAGGAACTACATAAAGATTAACATAGATGCTTCTTATGATGATTGCAAATATGGTATTGGCCTAATAACTTGTAATCATGCAGGAAGTTACCAGGGCATCAGGGGAGATTCTGCTATGGAGGACTAGATGTTGAACATGCAGAGTGCTTGGCTTTCAAAGAAGCAGTTTTATGGGCCAAGTCTCTAAACCTCATCTATGTTATATTTGAATAGGATTGTCTTAATGTAGTAAAATATATTACAAATGCAACCCCTTACGTAAATTGGTGGAGTCAAGGGATTGTAGAAGAAATAAAGTATCTCTTGTCTTGTATATATATATATATATATGTATATATATGTGTATGAGCCAGGTTAGTCATGTTAAGAGAACATGCAATAATATATCATAATCTGGTTAACAAGGATAGAAACTAAAGAGCTTCTTTTGTTTTTTGGAATCCCATCCCTGGTTGGTTTGCTGATGTTGTAAGGGATGAAGAAAACAACATGGTGTTATGTAATTTCATCTAAGTAATATATTCTCTTTCATTTGAAAAAAAAAAACATATGAATATAAGATCATCAGAGAAAAGGGTTTATGCAGAAAAACAATAGCAGTAATGAATCATCATAAACTTGATTGAATTCCAGAAATAGGGTACCTAATTGTAAAGATAGATTAAATCTCTTCCTTTAAATATTTGATCTTTCGTATAAACTCAAAACACACACAAATACATCATATCACATACTTATATGGAATTATACGAGGCGAATACTTCGTTATTTTTGGTATAATCTTCTAAGAAAAATTCAATCAAAGATGTAGTTGGGGGTAGGGTGGGGAGGGGAGGCGACGAGAGAGGGAGAAATACAAAGAAGGAGACTGAAAATACAATTAGACTTAGGTTAATTATATCCTAAATCAATGGATAAGATCTAATACATGTTCTAAAAGCCAGACAATTCACCGAACCGATTTTGTACTAAACCGTCCAAACATAACTTGATGCGGTGTTGGAAAGCTTAAAAACCGCTATCCTTGTACCGAACTGAACCAGGTGCGGCCTTACGACTCCTACCTTTGCATTTAAGTTTCTATCCCTATATAACACTAAAGTAGAACTATTCATGGTCGGTTTCAGCTCGGTTTCCAGCCAAACCAAAACAAAAACCATTACTCTCGGTTTCTAAAATCTTACCATCACCGAGCTATTAACCATCGACTCGGTTTCTTGCAGGTTCTAGACGATTCGATTTATTCCACTCGGTTATGGTGAAATCGATTACAAGATATAAATGACAATGCAAAAAAAAAAAAAAAAGACTTTATCGTTTAACTATTTACATAGGTAACTGACGACAAACAAATCGAAAATAAATTTCAATTACAAAGGTAACTGATAAGTATATCACATATACACCTTGTGTTGGTAAATTCTTCCCTAAGATTGGGTTTCAAACAGATCCAAACAACTATAGCTTCTTCTTGTTTTCAATTGTGCCAAAACATCAACTTCAGAAATGCTCAACTAACTTTGATTCAATCCACTCATTCAGAAATTGAATAACTTCACCTAAACTATATAGACATTGAGCAGACAAAAAAAATTCAGACAATCAAATCCCTTTTTGGTAAAACTCAGATTTCTTTCTATCCAAAAATATAACATATATGAATATAGGATCATCAGAGAAAAGGATTTATGCAAAAAAAACAAAAAACAATAGTAACAATGAATCATCATAAATTTGATTGAATTCCAGAAATAGGGTACCTAATTGTTAAGATAGATCTTCCTTCAAATATTTGAGCTTCCGTCTAAACTCAAAACACACACAATTACATCACATCACATCACATACTAATGTGGAATTATATGAGGCGAATATTTCTCTTTTTTTTTGGTATAATCTTCTAAAACAAATTCAATCTCAGATCTAGTTGGGGGTGGGGGAGGCGACGGGAGAGAGGGTGAAAGAGAAAAAAAGAGACTGAAAATACTATATGGGTTAACTTACTTATATTCATCAATGAGTGAGATCTAATACATGTTAATCTACACTGGAAACTATGTAGAGTGGATAATCGATTTTCGAATGGTAGTTCTGTTCGATTTCAAGCTAAAACCAAGATCGATCATTTATTAACAACATTCACCAAAACCTTTGCATTAGTAAATGATCCAGTTCGGTTTACCCATAATCGGCTCGATTCAGTTCAGTTTTAGGGAAACCGTTACTATGAACTTCCCTACGCGAAAGGGATATTATATTGGGAGCACATGATTATCGTAAGATAATCCCCACTGTTAGAATACGGGCATCCAACTCAAAACCAATTGGCAATGAGTGGAGAGGCCCTAAGGGATTATAAACCGCATGATCCTAGATTGCCCAACAATGTGGGACTAATAATCTCAACACGCCCCCTCACGGGTAGCCTCGTTGGGTCTAACACGTGGAAAATTAACTCGGGTGACGCGGAATAAAGGCGCGCTCAAAGACTCGTTGCAAATATCCTGCTCTGATACCATGATAGAATACGGGCATCCAACTCAAAACCAATTGGCGATAAGTGGAGAGGCCCTAAGAGCATCCACAGTCGGGGAGTATAACTAAAAATTTGGTCGAAAAACCAAGCGCTACGGAGAGGAGTAAAGATCATATACCAGACTAAAACCAAAAACCAAACTATATTTGGTCTTTGGGTTGGTTTTGGTCTGGCGTAACTCACGACTACGCCTGATTGGGGCGGAATTTAAAGTTACGTTTGGCAGTGAGGCGTATGTTTTAATTGCGCCTGATTGGGGCGGGATTGAGAGTTATGCCCGATGGGACGTAGTTTTGAGTTACGCCTGGTACCAGGCCGTTTTATATGATTGCGCCCCATTGAGGCGTAATTTGAAGTTGCGCCCCGTCAGGCGCAATTTTAAATACCGCCTGACTACCGGTGCAATTATAAACTCCGCTTGTTACTGCATGGGGCGTAATTTAAATCTACGCCCCATCTTTCACCATTTTTTTGATTTTTTCCCAGTACCGTTGGGCAATCTCATTTCATGTTTTTTCCGCAATTTCGAATTTTTCCGAGTACCGTTGGGAAATTTGGAACGTTGGAAATTTTGGAACGTTGGCCATTTAAGACCGTTGGAAACTAAAACTGTTGCGGCCGTATATCTATAAATACAGACGAGTTATTCAATCTATCTATGACAACAAGAACAGATTCATTGCATTGCATTGTCTTTCAAACCAGTTTAATAGTTTTTTCATTGAATTCATTCCATTGTCTTTCAAATTAGTTTCCGAGTTTTTTCATTGAACTCGGAGTTAATGGCACCACGAATTCCTCGAGGTCCTAATTTTTCAACAATCGAAGATTTAACGATGTCTAAAATTCATTTATCAATATCTCAAGATCCCGATGTTGGAACTGATCAATCCGAAGTGGAATTATGGAGTCGCATCAAACATGATATTGAACAACTATTACCTAAGAAGCCGAAGCGGCCTTGGACCTCGTGGAAAAAAAATAAAATCAGGGAATAAGCAAAGATGTGGCTTTGTTCTCCGCAAAAGAGGGGTAAATAGAACGTGAACATCATACTGGATGGGGTCCTGAAAGGGCGGTAAGTTTTATACAATTTTGTAACACTTATTTTGTATTGTTTACTTGCACATGAACTAAACTGTTACCGAAAACAATAATAGCTTGAAGAAGCAAGGCTGCGGTTCAAGGATTGTAATGATGGGAAGCCATTTAAGCACGAAGAGTGCTACCCAATTATGTTGGAAAATATAAAATATAATCGACGCTCAACATTTGTGTTTGACACAACGCACGATGAGGAAAATTATGAGAATGACGAAGAGGATGGGGAAGAACATGATCAAGGAACTCAATCCGAGTGCGTTAATGACAGTGAGATAGGAGACATAGAGAAAAGACAATGCGGTAAGTATTCAGAAAAGAAAGAAGCGAAACGACTAAAGAAAACAGGAAGAGAAAAATCAACGGCCCAAAAGGAAATGATGCGACAACTTATTCAAGAACAACAACATTTTAATTCCCATTACGAAGCACAATCAAAATTCAAGATGGAATAAAGAGCAGCCGATTTTACCGCAAAACAAGCTGAGTTAGCGGCAAAACAAGCTAAGGCAGCGGCAGATGATGACTTACGCATCATAATGCAGGATCTCGATAAATTGGATCCCTTACAAAAAGAGTATTTCGAACTTCTAAAGGCGGACATTGTGCGGAAAAAGAGAAACCAATCTTGAGCATAGGCGTATTATGTCTAATAGGTTTAGTAGTTTAATTGTGTTTTAATATTAATTTTTATTCTTGGCAGTTTATTATGTAATTAATTGATTTTAATATTATTTTCGTTCGATTGAATTAACTTTAAAACCCTTTTAAACTACTTAGCAGTATTTAATTAAAATATGACGATGAGTACATAGAGAAGAGATAATACATTTAAAGTAAAATAAAATAAAATGACAAGCATAAATTTTTAATAAAAACAAATCAAATATTTATACCTATCCTTGTGCCCAATTATTTAACTATCCTCGTATTCTGACCATATGTGTTCGATCAAGTCATCACGCAAGTTAATATGCGTTTGTTTGTTACGCATTGCACGACCACGTTCTTTGAGCTCTAATTTGGGAAAGTGCTTCACTATTTTCTCTTGATATAGCAACTGGTGATGGGTTCTGCGTTGTTCATATATATGTGGCCGATCCACCGGGTAGACGCTCATCCTCTACTATCATATTATGTAAAATAATACAGTTTTCATGATATATGCAAGCACATCCGGATCCTACATTCTTGCTTTGGTTGTTTGATGATTCCAAATTGTTGTTGCAGAACACCAAATCCTCGCTCTACATCTTTCCGTGCACCCTCTTGCATCCCTGAAAATTTTATTTTTTTTCCCCTCTGGATGTTTAATGGACATAATAATAGTAGAAATCTCTGGGTATATGCCATCATCGAGATAATACGGCATATCATATGAATGTCCGTTTACCACAAAGTTCAATGGTGGTGCTTTTCCTGTGACTAGACTTTGAAAAACATACGAATGGTTCATCACATTAATATCATTGTTTGAGCCGGGCATACAAAAAAATGCATGCCAAAACCAGAGATCATACGACACCACTGCCTCCAACACAATACTTTCGCTCCCTATACGCGGTGTAAGCCCCTGATTCTGCCGACGGACATTTATCCCATTTCCAATGCATGCAATCTAGACTACCCATCATCCCTGGAAATCCCCTGCTTCTGTTTTGCTTAAGCAGCAGTTCAACATCACCAGCAGTTGATTCACGCAAATATTCTTGCCATACAAGTGGACAATAGTTTTACAAAACCTACGAGTAGCTTCCAAAACAGTAGTTTCTCCAATGCTTAAGTACTCGTCTATTGCATCAGCCGCACATCCGTAAGCTAACATTCGGATTGCTTCTGTTACTTTTTGATGAGGATTCAATCTCATAACTCCACAAGCATCATGCTTTTGAACAAAATAACGATTTACTCCCGCAACTTCTGTAAATATTCGATTAAACAATTGTCGACGCATTCTAAATCTTCTACGAAATACATTAGGTGGAAAGCGCGGGTTCTGGCAAAAGTAGTCTTTCCATAGAAGTTCAGCTCCCTCATCCCGATTTCTCCATAATTTGATACGAGTTTGAGGCCAGCGCGGATTTGTAACAAGGAGTCCCAAACTAACAACCATGTTATTTTTATGAATTGCTACTGCACCATTATCGGAGGAATAAAAACTATTATTATTAGAAGAAGAAGAACCTGAAGAACAATAATTTGAGATGTTCTCGTAGTTTTCCATTATAATCATAAGAATAGGTGTGTTGGTTTGTAGATACTGAAGACGAGGTGTTTAATTTATAACGAAAATCCAAGAGTAAATAATAATAATAAAAAAAAAACAAAAAGTTTTTTTGTGTGAGACTGGCTATACATTAAATTTAGAAAAATAAATTTTTGTCTGAGACATTGAAAAGAGTATACATACTCAAGTAGCCATACTGCACACTCAAAATGGAAATGACCACTCACTGTCACTCTAACAAAGTTTTTTTGTCTGACTGACTATACACTAAAATGAAAAAAACCAAGACATCAACTATCAGTCTAACCTTCACTTGAAATGACTATACACTGTAAAATGAATCTTATTTCATTAACAAATTAACCATTCATATCATCTGTATTCTCCTCTAAAGACGCCGAACGCGGAGGGATAAAAGGCATATTGACTCTGGCAGTGGGATTAACTGACGACATTGTTGAAGCTGATCCTTGTCCCATAGTATTCCAAACTGGTTGTGGTATTGTTTAGGAAAAGTGACTGAATCGAAGGGGAGGTTGGGAATGTGGTGCCATATGCAAATGAGAGAGTTGTACCTCCAACATGTGGTTCTGATGTCTGAGTCTTTCTATTTCCGCATCTTTCGCCCTCCTCATGTCCAATTGCTCCTTTGTTAGATTTAACGTAAAAGCACGTAATTGATGACCGAAATCAGCATGCTCTTGATAAAATGAATAACATTCATCATGTCACATAAAAAAACATGAGCACATATTATTGTGAAATAAAAACATATAATATTGAACGTATACTTACGGGGGATATTTGATGTTGAGGCGGAATAGGTATATGTTCAGCAGGATTTTGAATCGTGTGATTATGAAGGTCACCGGCATACCCATATAATGGAACATCCCAATCGGGATATGTTACATAATCTTTAAAGTTAGTTACCTTTCTCCAATATTGCATATACATATCATACGAAACAACTTGCACAATATCTATTGCGTCGACCCAACCTTCCTCGATTAGGCGTTTTCCTTGTTTATCATCGATATCCCCAACTATTGTATGTAGATTTATGGGAACACCATACGTGGGATGGTTTTGCCTCCAACACCTTTCTCCAAGGTACATGTTATGTTGTACAATTAGTAAGGGAGTATGCATGAAGTAAGTATGTTATTATCATAACGGTGTTATTGCCATCTAATAATAATGCTCTCATAAAAACCATTAAATAATACTCACAACACCATTCCAAGAAAATATAACCCTTGTGCTTGATAGTAAGGAAGTTTTGATTCCCATATCAGATTCAAGGATTTGTCTGCATGATTCCCAAGGTTGCCATGTAACTTGGTCCGCGGTCAACTTATTAAGTAAAGTTCTACAACGAACAATATCAACCACCTTCTTTTTTGGTTTCCACCTACTACTTCTAGGCCATATTGGTTGATCATCCTTAGGCTGGACTATCTCGGGTGCACATATGCCCAAATATTCGTAGCCCCAAAACTAAATCAAAATAGCAAGCAAAAAAATGAATCTTTCTCAACCCAATAAATTAAACATTAAAAGGAAGAAGAAGTATATGAAAAGAATTTACCTCTAATACTTGGAAAGGCCCGCTTAGTGTCTTCCGCTTCCTACCAGCTATACGGAGTGCCGCATACAATCTCGAAAAAGCGGCACCACCCCAATCATAGGTGAAAACTGCATCAAGTTCGTCAAAAGCAGCTAACCATCCCGCATCAATATAGTTCCTTGCATTAGAAAAGAAAAATTGTCCTAAAACATACATAAAAAAGCGGTTGCTACTCTTTTCAAGAATGGCTTTATCATTTTTCACCATCGCACGTAATTTTTTTCGGTACGAAATATGAACTCAAAAATTTAACGTAATTGAATTAGATTTCCATGACGCGCCTTTTGCACAAAGTGAGGCATCTTGGATATCTGGAAAAATATTATCACAGACATATCCAAATTGGTACTTTTCAGAATCATACGGAACATCAACCCCATCTCCAATAATCACTCCTGTCAACATGACCCAATCAAGAGGTGTGAACCCCATCTCACCAAAAGGTAAGTGAAAAGTATTCGTCGTATCCCAAAACCTCTCCACAATATATTCGACCATGGCATGGGGGTTTCGCCCAATTCCATGTTCAATAGTCTATCCCATCCCGCTCTTTCAATAATATATTTGACTCTAGGACTAAGTCTAGAAATAACCTTATAGTGAGTAATGATCGAATGCAGGTTACCACGATGTGTATACTGAGAGTTATTGTTGTCTGCAACTATGACATCCGTAGAAGCGTGTGGTTTATCATCTTCCACGACAGGAAACCTCCCTAACCCGGGAACATCAATCTCCTTAATTTGACCACTAGAGATTAAATTATAATCATCATCGACTCTGATTTTTGTTTCTTGTTCGTCTTTATGCGATTATTGAACCTGGAAATCGACATCTGTACACATACAATAAACAAAAAGTATGCATCACGAGATGAATCAATCAAAACAATAGTCAAATTAACCAAATATTAATCACCCCAAAACAGTAATAATCCTTATCAAAACAATCAAAACAATAGTCAAATTAACCAAACAATAATCACCCCAAAACAGTAATCATCCTAAAACTAGACATAATGAATCACAGAGTGGGGCATAAAAAAATTCTCAAATGCAATTATATTCACCATATGTCTACATTTAGGGTTTAAATTTATTTATTTTTCCCTCTAAATTCAAATTCGATCTAAACCCAATACAAAATTTAAGGACTTGGGTTGATCTCTAATCAAGAAATAATACGATTAAAGGGTGATAATAATTCAATATTTTGATCTTTATTTGCTGAAATTGAATTAACAAAAGACTTAGATCACATACCTCATCACACGGCAAAATTAAAGTTAATCTTTCTTTTGTACGTTGTTGTTGTTGGATACTGAATTTAACAGTAGAGAAGAAATTGACGCAAGGAAGAGAAGAAGGTTTGAAACGAAAACAAAAGATGTGAAACGATGAAAACGATGGAAGGGTTTACAAACTAATTCTGCCCTATCGATGAAAACGAGGAGATGAAAAGGGTTTACAAACGTGCGGGACGAGTGTGCGGTGGGGCGCAATTATGAGTTACGTCTCACCGATACAGGCGTAGTTTAAACATTACGCCCCATCAGGCGTAGTTCCAAGTTACGCCCCATCAGGCGTAATGTAATATTTGCGTCCCACCAGGCGTATTTTGTATTTGCGCCTCGTCAGGCGTAGTTTTGGATTACGTCTCTCCATGAGGCGGTTTTACAAATTACGTTCCACACCAAACGCAACTTTAGACTCCGCCCGACATCAGGCGTAAATTAAAGTTACGTCCAATCCAAACGCATTTAACATCTACGCCCCATGTCAGACGAACCACTGTAACTCCGCTCCACCAAATTTACTCCTCCAACGTAGCGTCTCACCACGGACTAAACCCATTTCTTTTATTTTTTTTTTGGTTTTTAGTCTTTAGTTTTACTCGTCCCACTACAGTTGCTCTAAGGGATTATAAACCGCAGGATCTTAGATTGCTCAACAATGTGGAACTAATAATCTCAACACCCAACAAGCATCCGGGAAAGTAATTAATACGGGGCAGACACTCCTTTACTACAGTCCCATTCAACTATTCCTTCCTTTTCTCTCACACCTATCGATTAAATCAGAGAAACACCAAAATCCCCGATTCACTCTGTCTGCTGCTGCTTCACTATTACTACTTCGACATCCAGAAGAATCTAAAGAAGAAAGGGTTTCATTTGTATCTTTGGCCAAATCAATCTGGTAAAGCATTTCTCTGTTACCCACCAATTTTGTTCAATTTAATTTTATTTCTAGGGTTTTTATTTAGGGGTTCAAAATTGCATCTAATTACTCCATTTTGCGGGAGATAATGTTTCTCATCAGTAATTTTAGATGTAATCTATGGTAATTGTTTTTGGTATACTCAACAACATTTGGAATCAGCCCAATTTTCAATTTTGAGAGAAATTCAATAGAGGTAAAGAATTTTTGTGAATTGGGTTTGAAAAATGGTTGGAAGTAGCTCATGGGTTCAAGTTTCATCTCGCCCTACTGTCTTATCGTTGACGCCTGGAATTACGTTCCCAACAGACTCTTTGTCATCGGTATCGTCATCCAGGAGTTTTTTACCTCATTTACCTAATAGGTCATTAAAGAAATTAGCCAGGGTACAGGCAAGTTCTGCTAATACTGGGCAGGATTCTCGACCCTCGTCATCAGAGAAGAAGAATCCGTTAGCGGTTGTTTTGGGTATTCCAGGGACTTTATGGAAGCAAACATTGCGTCCATTAAGTGATTTTGGATTTGGAAAGAAGAGTGTGTGGGAAGGTGGTGTTGGGTTGTTTGTTGTTTCCGGAGCGGTACTTCTTGCGTTGAGTTTGGCTTGGTTGAGAGGTTTTCAGATACGCTCAAGATTTAGGAAGTATCAAGCAGTGCTTCAGTTTACGGAGGCTTGTGGTATTAGTACCGGGACAGCTGTTAGGATCAGAGGTGTGACTGTTGGCAGTGTCATTCGTCTCAACCCGTCATTAAAAAGCATTGACGCAGTCATTGAGGTATCCCATTGTAACTGTAATTTAAGTTGATGTTCACATATTTGCATGAAGTATGTTGTTGAAATTATGAAGCAGCAGCGAGTGAGTTTCATCATTTACTGACAGTAAGATTCCATTTAACAGGTTGAAGATGATAAAATATTCATACCCCGGAATTCACTCATTGAAGTGAATCAGTCTGGTCTTCTTATGGAGACTATGATTGATATTACCCCCAAGGATCCGCTTCCCATGCCTTCAATGGGGCCACTTGATACAGAATGTGCTAAAGAAGGTCTAATTGTATGTGACAAGGAAACGATTAAGGGAAGCAAGGGTGTAAGTTTGGATGAATTAGTCGGTATATTTACTCGTCTTGGGCGGGACATGGAAGTGATTGGTGTTCACAAAACCTTTGACTTGGCTGAAAGGGTAGCATCGGTTATTGAAGAGGCAAAGCCGCTGCTTGCAAAGGTACGTTTCGTGATCAAATTTTCACATGTTTGTGGGGCAGTCCATAGACCTCACTCAGTAATCAATACTATGGCAAATCATGACTGCAATTTTTGTTTGCATGACTTTCTCAACTTCCATTTGGTTGCTTGCATCTTTCGATTTATGTAAGTTTAGTTGCTTTGAATGCATACTCATGGACGGCCTTGGTCTTTGGTGTAGTGATATTTCAGATTGAAGCCATGGCGGAGGATTTAGAACCTTTGCTATCTGAGGTTCGTGATAGTGGTCTTCTAAAAGAAGTCGAAGGTTTAACAAAAAACCTAAGCGCAGCAACTGAAGACATGAGGTAACATTACTTGTTCTCACATAGATTTTGACCCTGCCTGAAGTTTATGGAATATGCTTTAGCGTACTAGTGTTATATTGTTTCTATCCACTGCAATCAAATAATTGCTTGTTTTCTTATCAAAAGAATTTCTGGTGTTTATTCTTTGAAAAATAATTTTTATGGCACGCATTGTTAGCATGATAACTTTTTACTGGAAACTTAAGTTATCGCCATAATTGCACTCATTAGTCGGCTAATTTATACTTTTCTATCTTTCCACATATCTTACTCTGAGTCTGATTGTTTAGTTTATGTTTCTTCTTGTGCTCCAGGAAGATGCATTCATCCATTATGACCCCTGAGAACACTGAGCGAATTCGCAAGTCCATTTATAGCTTCTTATTTACTCTGAAGAATATTGAGGTGCAAGACCGACTTATTCCTGTACCAGAATAGAACTTATTCATGCTTTTCTCTATTTTACATTTTGCTCACATTCTCCAACCATTTTGCAGAACATAAGCTCTGACATCTCAGGCTTCACTGGAGATGAGCCTACTAGACGAAATTTGAAGCTGCTCATCAAATCATTAAGCAGGTTACTGTGAAGATGGTAGCTGAATGACTGACATCGAAAAACAGAGCTGAGTGGAACATTAGCGTGCAGATAGAAGAGGCTTTTTCTTTTTTTCTGGTACAGAGGTGTGAGAAAGAGATAGAAGTCACCAGCACTATTGAATTGTCTAGTTTTTCGCCTGCAACAATAGGGTACTAGTCTTAAATCATTTTTTAGTTTATTTTGTGTAGGCTTGTGGAACACCATATATTTGTTATGTGGCAAGGGAATGAGAAGAAGAATTTGGGTGTTTCGGATCAAATTCTTTTCATTGGTTTATCACATTGGCTAGACAGGCAGAAAAAGCAGGAAGGTGTGTTCTGAATGAGCACAAGAAAGTCAGGCATGGCACCACACTGTAGCACAAATGTTGGAATATATTACTAGTATTTGATTTCATTGTCAATAGGTATTACACTGTTTTTGCTAATGAATAAGGTCCTAATTTTATGTCATCTAAAAAATCTACAAATTTCCCTGGGACTGCATAGACTCGAACTTCGTATTATTTTTGCATATTATTTTTGCCTTGAGTGCTACATTCAGTTGAATCAGATGGATATCAATGTTGGAACACTAAGCCTGATCCTTGCAACTTCTCTTCCATAAGAGAATCTAGTCGTTCAACCATCTGGGGTGTCAAGTGATTCTCCCAATCACCAATCTCACCTTTTCTGCAGTAGGATTTGTTTACGGTACGTGTTCTCCTTCCATTCTTATTCACATCCAAATTCTTCAGATGTTCGACACTACATAAACTTGATACATCTTCAATCACTCCTTGTCTCTCTTCTTCTAAAGTGAAGCTGCTACCCATGAACTCTGCCAGTCTCTTCAATTGAGTTTTCGGTTCTTTCTTCACATCTTCATACTTCATGAACAACACTTTATGAGGATTCTCTAAACTCTCTTTCCAATACCCAAGTACATGATCCCAAAATGGTCCGAATAATGCTTCTTTCAATTGACAAGGATGGATGATAAACATTGCTTCTGGCAATTGTGCCCTCAGTTGTTTATAAACAGCCACAAAGAGATGAAGACGTCTTGAGGGTTTCTACACAGATGAATAACCTTGCACTTGGTAGTACCGGTCTTAATAGATTCTGGCAAAGAAGGGTAGAAGGTATGGGTAGCTATAAGTCTGCATGGAGAATCATGGGTAGGATTATCCTTAGTACAATGAAGAAGACTATTATCTAGAGTATCATGTTTTTACTCAACAAAAGGAACCAGGTCATGAGGCGAAACTGTGAGCAATGGATGACGGTGATAATTCTTTGAAACAGAAGAACAAGGGTAACGGAAGCAGTTGAGAATGGCGAAGGCGAGTGCTTTCAACCAAATGGTGCCTGATTTGGGTGTTGAGGCAATAACCAGATCAGTATCTGATGCTTTGAAATTCTGTTGAAAATCCTTTATACTGTCTATTACTTTAGCAAAGCACCAAAAACCTTGATATTGATACAGATCATAATGTCCTAAACCACTGCACTTGGGATAATCAAGAGTAATTGCAAGATCATCGTGGCTACTGTTAGTATCATTGTTGGTTTCAGTTTCAGAAGTAGCCATATGGATGAGTGTATGCGTATAAAAAGCTTTATGTTCTGTTGAGCTAGAATTGTTTCTTTTCCCAACCATGTGATTTATAGAGTGAACAGAAGCATTTTCAACCATATACAATATAACTGAAAGTAAGGAGAAAAACGTAGACTCGGTCTTCATACTATTTTTGCCTTAAAAGTGCAAAATTTGCTTGGATCAGACATCCGGTAGGTTTTCAAAGCTTCAAAGTGCGTGCTGGTACCAAGCACTTGAGATCCTGAACCACTCTTGTTTGCTTAGCTCAAAGCAACTGTTGCGTTTGCGTGCTTGCACAGTCTACAAACAACTGCTGGCAGTATGATCGACTATTCGTTGAGATAGCAACTGTAAATATTACTTGTTCCCCTAGCTGGATGAACATTGATGCTGACAATCTGCTTCAGCGTTATATCCATCCAGCAACAAGATCCAAAACAAAACCACTGAAGGTTTTCAAAGCATGACAACAAGTCATGCCAATGTGGCCACCGTATCAACCATCTCTGGAACTTCAGATTAAACCTGAAACTGTTCAGAAAGTTTAATGAGACTGTAAGTCTCAGAATCTGGCCTAGCCCCGCCTAGAATCATTTCCTTCAGAAGATCAGGATCATAAACCTTAGCCTTCACATATGCTTTTATTAAAGCATTGTAGACAAATGTATACTTGCTATACCTTGCTTCCTTCAACTCCTCAAACAACTTCTTTGCATTCTCCAAATCACCCTTATCTGCAAAATTCTCAACCATCAATAGAGTTGTCTCCAACCATGGAGTTGATCTTCTAACTGTTGTACTTGTTATCTGATTCATTCCCGCGTTCAGTGTTTTCAGTGCTTTCTTAAACATTCCAGCTTTTAAGAAACCCAATGCTAGATGTCGAAAAGTTATAGCATTCGCTTTAATCTCATTCCTCTCCATTTCCTTAAATAACTCTGTTGCTTTATCGATAAACCCATGTCTGCAATATACAGATAAAATAGAATTGTACTGCTCTGGGGACTTCAACGTTTTACTTGATTTCAATTCTATCCAAAGCTCTTCAGCTCGGTCTACCTTCCCTATTCTACCAAATGCTTCAATAGCCAGAACATAGCTTTTATACCTGACATGAGGGAGTTCTTTAACAGCACCCAAAATTCGTTCCAGCTCCTTCTCCTTTCCCAGATAGCCATACAAAATTAGTAGAACATCCAACGTAGACCAGTTATCCCCAGTTTTTGACTTCTCAATAGCTTCAACATAGGCTTCACAGACAGTATATAACCTAGCCACAGCATGGGCTGTAGCCAAAATGCAATAAGTTATCTCATTAGGCTCAACATTTGCACGCTTCATCTCTCCGTAAACTTTTACCAACCCGTCAATACTGTGTTGGTCAGCTTCCATTTTCAAAAGAATGTTGTAAGTCGAAACATGGGGTAACACTTTATCAGCTTTCATCTGGACAAGAATTTTTGGGATAGTTTTTCTACGTCCAGGTGAGGAGTGAAGAATTATGAGACGATTGAAGACCAGCGGAGAGATCGGGTGACCTAATTCTCTCATTTTCTTCATGTAAGCTAAAGAAAGACTTATCTTACCTTTGTCTAAACAAGCCATAACAAGATTGTTGTAAAGCAAATCATTTTGAAACTCCGAAGGCACACGAGTAAATAAAATCTCTCCTTGTGTTACACCATGAAGCTTTGTAGTAAACTCCAGCAAGTAAGAGTAATCTAACTCTTTTGGCCTGTAAGGCTTTTCCCTAATGACCCACTCCATTACCTATCAAAACCAAAAATGAAATTACAAAAAAGAATGCATAGACCCGCCTTATAATGTGTGATCAACTAGTTTCTGAGCCGAGTTTCAACAATTAGAAATGCACTGTCAAGGTGTACAAAGTTAATTCCAATTATCGAACTCACTATCAATTCGCAATAACTAGAGACAGTGTGAGACTATTCTAAACTGGTTTCCTAGGCTGTCAATCTGCATGTGACACCACAATGTTCTCAAATATGCATCCTGACTGGTGACATTATCTTGCGCTTAACGCTCTACTTTCTCTATCAGGTGACATTAAGGATGCTCACTGAGCCATTCACCAAAGGCTAGGATTGATCAATTTAATACAGTGTCATGTTCCCGAGCATCCATTCATTGCCTCATTATCAAGTATCAACCCCCGAACCCTCGGTTTTCCTCTCAGTCTCAGGTTTATTTTCATATGAGCATTAAAACAAACACGTTATACACATAAAGAGTACAAACAAATTTTTAAAAATGGGAATCGAAAATCACCTCAAGAGCACGTTTATTCATCTTCAGCTTCCTCAATCGACTGATAGCATGAAAGATATCAGCTCTCTGGATTGGTAGACCTTCACCCATCCAACTCTGAAATGCAGAGAAAACTGGTTCTCCTTTACAAAGTCTTTCTACCCTCCATGATAAACTGCTCTTATGTAGTTCCTCTTGTTGCGGTTCTGGGCTTGTTCCTTCCTGATTGGCGATGACATTATCATCACTTGATTTCTCAGTACAGAAAAACAGAGTTTTTGGAGTTCTTTGAGTTAGAAATGGTGGAGATATTTTTAAGATTTGTTGGAAAGTCCTTCTCTCCCGAAACAGAGATTTTAGTATTTGCATTGATCGTAGAGGTGGAGGGAAATGGGACTAGACTCGGTTGTCGGATTGGAACCACAGCTATGGTATCTCAACCTTTGATCATGGATAAATGATTTTATGTTAAAATGGATATGTTGAAGACTGGAGAGGTAGATTTGGTCCACGGTGAACTTTTTGAGCCACATGGGCACACATTTCGAGTCTTTAAGACTTTTTTTTATTTTCTTTAGTATTTTTTTATTTTTTTTTTATTTTTTTTTAGAAGGAGCCACGAGCAGCATATTATTAAAAAATCATAAAATACGTATGGATGGTGGCATCTAGCAACAAATTGAACTTTTATACCTTTTTGAATGAAAATACATAATACTCCTTCCGTTTCTCTAGAAGAAAAATACTTTCCATTTTTCAATTTAGCCTATTTTTAGACTAAAATAAAAAAGTGAAAGTATCACTTTTTTCCAAAAGCAGAGGGAGTATATGAAAAAAATAACTGTTTATTTTGTAGTTTAAGTCATAATTAGTTATGCAATTTCTCAACCTCTTCAAGAGAATCATCATATCTTCACGAAGTTCGCCTAAAATGGAGAAAGCAAGGACGCCAAAACCATACCCATGAGTGGACATTTGGTTTATATGAAAAAATTCGGGTAACAGTGCATATTTTGCCTGGCATTTTTAGGGGTGACACAAAATGACAAAAAAAGTCACTCAAGCGTGAATCTAAGCTACCCCTTATTCCCGATTTTTCGAAATAGCTAATATGCCCTTTTATAATCGATAGCAAACATAACAATCAGTAGTTAATCAATAATCGGTAGTATATATATACCTTGTTGGTTACCGATTAATGTGTACATATTTCGGCTAATATGCCCTATTATAATCGGTAACCAACACCCCAATCGGTAGTTAAAAAATAATTGGCAGCAACTATAGACTCAGTAGTTATCGATTAATGTGTGGATATTTCGGCTAATCGGTAGCCAAAACCATAATCGGTAGTTTTAAATAATAATCGGAAGTATTATCCGATTATGTTTGTGTATTATTGTGAGATAACACACTCCCGCTTGTAGCCATAACCATCTGGCTCGTGTTTTGGATGTAGCCATGATCGGAAGATAAATAGATTACACAACCTTAGATTATAAGTTGCCCCAAAATGAGTTTTTCTAAAATCCTTCATGTAATGAATTTTGAAATCTACCATAATCGGTAGGATTGATTACTTATAACCTTAGATTATAGGTTGCCCCAAAATGAGTTTTTCTAAAATTCTTCATGTAATGAATTTTGAAATCTACCATAATCGGTAGGATTGATTACTTATAACCTTCCGATTATAGGTTGCCCCAAAATGAGTTTTTTCTAATCGGTAGGATTGATTACTTATAACCTTCCGATTATAGGTTGTCCCAAAATGAGTTTTTTCTAAAAATTTTCATGTAATGAATTTTGTAATCTACCATAATCGGTAGGATTGATTACTTATAACCTTCCGATTATAGGTTGCCCCAAAATGAGTTTTTTCTATAATCCTTCACGTAATGGATTTTGAAATCTATCATAATCGGTAGAATTGATTACTTATAACCTTAGATTATAGGTTGCCCCAAAATGAGTTTTTCTAATGTCTGTAGGATTGATTATTTATAACCTTAGATTATAAGTTGTCCCAAAATGAGTTTCTTAAAATCCTTCATGTAATGAATTTTGTAATCTACCATAATAGGTAGGATTGATTACTTATAACCTTAGATTATAGGTTGCCCCAAAATGAGTTTTTCTATAATCCTTCATGATATGGATATTGAAATCTATCATAATCGGTAGGATTGATTACTTATAACCTTACGATTATAGGTTGCCCCAAAATGAGTTTTTCTAATCGGTAGGATTGATTACTTATAACCTTCCGATTATAGATTGTCCCAAAATGAGTTTTTTCTAAAATCCTTCATGTAATGGATTTTAAAATCTATCATAATCGGTAGGATTGATTACTTATAACCTTCCGATTATAGGTTGCCCCAAAATGAGTTTTTTCTAATCGGTAGGATTTATTACTTATAACCTTCCGATTATAGGTTGTCCCAAAATGAGTTTTTTCTAATATCCTTCATGTAATGAATTTTGTAATCTACCATAATCGGTAGGATTGATTACTTATAACCTTCCGATTATAGGTTGCCCCAAAATGAGTTTTTTCTATAATCCTTCATGTAATGGATTTTGAAATCTATCATAATCGGTAGGATTGATTACTTATAACCTTCCGATTATAGGTTGCCCCAAAATGAGTTTTGTCTAATCGGTAGGATTGATTACTTATAACCTTAGATTATTGGTTGTCCCAAAATGAGTTTTTCTAAAATCCTCCATGTAATGAATTTTGTAATCTACCATAATCGAGTAGGATTGATTACTTATAACCTTAGATTATAGGTTGCCCCAAAATGAGTTTTTTCTATAATCCTTCATGTAATGGATTTTGAAATCAATCATAATCGGTAGGATTGATTACTTATAACCTTCCGATTATAGGTTGCCCCAAAATGAGTTTTTTCTATAATCCTTCATGTAATGGATTTTGAAATCTATCATAATCGGTAGGATTGATTACTTATAACCTTCCGATTATAGGTTGCCCCAAAATGAGTTTTTTCTAATCGGTAGGATTGATTACTTATAACCTTCCGATTATAGATTGTCCCAAAATGAGTTTTTTCTAAAATCTTTCATGTAATGAATTTTGTAATCTACCATAATCGGTAGGATTGATTACTTATAACCTTCCGATTATAGGTTACCCCAAAATGAGTTTTTTTCGAAAATCCTTCATGTAATGAATTTTGAAATCTACCATAATCAGTAGGATTGATTACTTATAACCTTCCGATTATAGGTTGCCCCAAAATGAGTTTTTTCTATAATCCTTCATGTAATGGATTTTGAAATCTATCATAATCGGTAGGATTGATTACTTATAACCTTAGATTATAGGTTTGCCCCAAAATGAGTTTTTCTATAATCCTTCATGTAATGGATTTTGAAATCTATCATAATCGGTAGGATTGATTACTTATAACCTTCCGATTATAGGTTGCCCCAAAATGAGTTTTTTCTATAATCCTTCATGATATGGATATTGAAATCTATCATAATCGGTAGGATTGATTACTTATAACCTTCCGATTATAGGTTGCCCCAAAATGAGTTTTTTCTAATCGGTAGGATTGATTACTTATAACCTTCCGATTATAGATTGTCCCAAAATGAGTTTTTTCTAAAATCCTTCATGTAATGGATTTTGAAATCTATTATAATCGGTAGGATTGATTACTTATAACCTTCCGATTATAGGGTTGCCCCAAAATGAGTTTTTTCTAATCGGTAGGATTGATTACTTATAACCTTCCGATTATAGGTTGTCCCAAAATGAGTTTTTTCTAAAATCCTTCATGTAATGAATTTTGTAATCTACCATAATCGGTAGATTGATTACTTATAACCTTCCGATTATAGGTTGCCCCAAAATGAGTTTTTCTATAATCCTTCATGTAATGGATTTTGAAATCTATCATAATCGGTAGGATTGATTACTTATAACCTTAGATTATAGGTTGCCCCAAAATGAGTTTTTCTATAATCCTTCATGTAATGGATTTTTAAATCTATCATAATCGGTAGGATTGATTACTTATAACCTTCGACTATAGGTTGCCCCAAAATGAGTTTTTTCTAATCGGTAGGATTGATTACTTATAACCTTCCGATTATAGGTTGTCCCAAAATGACTTTTTCTAAAATCCTTCATGTAATGAATTTTGTAATCCACCATAATCAGGTAGGATTGATTACTTATAACCTTCCGATTATAGGTTGCCAAAAAATGAGTTTTTTCTTTAATCCTTCATGTAATGGATTTTGAAATCTATCATAATCGGTAGGATTGATTACTTATAACCTTCCGATTATAGGTTGCCCCAAAATGAGTTTTTTCTAATCGGTAGGATTGATTACTTATAACCTCCGATTATAGATTGTCCCAAAATGAGTTTTTTCTAAAATCCTTCATGTAATGAATTTTGTAATCTACCATAATCGGTAGGATTGATTACTTATAACCTTAGATTATAGGTTGCCCCAAAATGAGTTTTTCTAAAATCCTTCATGTAATGAATTTTGAAATCTACCATAATCGGTAGGATTGATTACTTATAACCTTCCGATTATAGGTTGACCCAAAATGAGTTTTTTCTATAATCTTTCATGTAATGGATTTTGAAATAAGCATAATCGGTAGGATTGATTACTTATAACCTTCCGATTATAGGTTGCCCCAAAATGAGTTTTTTCTATAATCTTTTATGTAATGGATTTTAAAATCTATCATAATTTGTAGGATTGATTACTTATAACCTTCCGATTATAGGTTGCCCCAAAATGAGTTTTTTCTATAATCCTTCATGTAATGGATTTTGAAATCTATCATAATCGGTAGGATTGATTACTTATAACCTTAGATTATAGGTTGCCCCAAAATGAGTTTTTCTAATCGGTAGGATTGATTACTTATAACCTTAGATTATAGGTTGTCCCAAAATGAGTTTTTTCTAAAATCCTTCATGTAATGAATTTTGTAATCTACCATAATCGGTAGGATTGATTACTTATAACCTTAGATTATAGGTTGCCCCAAAATGAGTTTTTCTATAATCCTTCATGTAATGGATTTTGAAATCTATCATAATCGGTAGGATTGATTACTTATAACCTTAGATTATAGGTTGCCCCAAAATGAGTTTTCTAATCGGTAGGATTGATTACTTATAACCTTAGATTATAGGTTGTCCCAAATTGGGTTTTTCTAAAATCCTTCATGTAATGAATTTTGTAATCTACCATAATCGTAGGATTGATTACTTATAACCTTAGATTATAGGTTGCCTCAAAATGAGTTTTTTCTATAATCCTTCATGTAATGGATTTTGAAATCTATCATAATCGGTAGGATTGATTACTTATAACCTTAGATTATAGGTTGCCCCAAAATGAGTTTTTTCTAATCGGTAGGATTGATTACTTATAATCTTAGATTATAGATTGTCCCAAAATGAGTTTTTCTAAAATCCTTCATGTAATGAATTTTGTAATCTACCATAATCGGTAGGATTGATTACTTATAACCTTAGATTATAGGTTGCCCTAAAATGAGTTTTTCTAAAATCCTTCATGTAATGAATTTTGAAATCTACCATAATCGGTAGGATTGATTACTTATAACCTTCCGATTATAGGTTGCCCCAAAATGAGTTTTTTCTATAATCCTTCATGTAATGGATTTTGAAATCTATCATAATCGGTAGGATTGATTACTTATAACCTTCTGATTATAGGTTGCCCCTAAATGAGTTTTTTCTATAATCTTTTATGTAATGGATTTTAAAATCTATCATAATCGGTAGGATTGATTACTTATAACCTTCCGATTATAGGTTGCCCCAAAATGAGTTTTTTCTAATCGGTAAGATTGATTACTTATAACCTTCCGATTATAGGTTGTCCCAAAATGAGTTTTTTCTAAAATCCTTCATGTAATGAATTTTGTAATCTACCATAATCGGTAGGATTGATTACTTATAACCTTCCGATTATAGTTTGCCCCAAAATGAGTTTTTTCTATAATCCTTCATGTAATGGATTTTGAAATCTATCATAATCGGTAGGATTGATTACTTATAACCTTCCGATTATAGTTTGCCCCAAAATGAGTTTTTTCTAATCGGTAGGATTGATTACTTATAACCTTTCGATTATAGGTTGTCCCAAAATGAGTTTTTTCTAAAATCCTTCATGTAATGAATTTTGTAATCTACCATAATCGGTTGGATTGATTACTTATAACCTTCCGATTATAGGTTGCCCCAAAATGTGTTTTTTCTAAAATCCTTCATGTAATGAATTTTGAAATCTACAATAAGCGGTAGGATTGATTACTTATAACCTTCCGATTATAGGTTGCCCCAAAATGAGTTTTTTCTATAATCCTTCATGTAATGGAATTTGAAATCTATCATAATCGGTAGGATTGATTACTTATAACCTTCCGATTATAGGTTGCCCCAAAATGAGTTTTTCATATCGGTAGGATTGATTATTTATAACCTTAGATTATAGGTTGTCCCAAAATGAGTTTTTCAAAAATCCTTCATGTAATGAATTTTGTAATCTACCATAATCGGTAGGATTGATTACTTATAACCTTAGATTATAGGTTGCCCCAAAATGAGTTTTTTTCTAAAATCCTTCATGTAATGAATTTTGAAATCTACCATAATCGGTAGGATTGATTACTTATAACCTTAGATTATAGGTTGCCCCAAAATGAGTTTTTTCTATAATCCATTATGTAATGTATTTTAAAATCTATCATAATCGGTAGGATTGATTACTTATAACCTTAGATTATAGGTTTGCCCCCAAAATGAGTTTTTTCTATAATCCTTCATGTAATGGATTTTGAAATCTATCATAATCGGTAGGATTGATTACTTATAACCTTAGATTATAGGTTGCCCCCAAAATGAGTTTTTTCTATAATCTGCATGATATGGATATTGAAATCTATCATAATCGGTAGGATTGATTACTTATAACCTTAGATTATAGATTGCCCCAAAATGAGTTTTTCTAATCGGTAGGATTGATTACTTATAACCTTAGATTATAGATTGTCCCAAAATGAGTTTTTTCTAAAATCTTTCATGTAATGAATTTTGTAATCTACCATAATCGGTAGGATTGATTACTTATAACCTTAGATTATAGGTTGCCCCAAAATGAGTTTTTCGAAAATTCTTCATGTAATGAATTTTGAAATCTACCATAATCGGTAGGATTGATTACTTATAACCTTAGATTATAGGTTGCCCCAAAATGAGTTTTTTCTATAATCCTTCATGTAATGGATTTTGAAATCTATCATAATCGGTAGGATTGATTACTTATAACCTTAGATTATAGGTTGCCCCAAAATGAGTTTTTTCTATAATCCTTCATGTAATGGATTTTGAAATCTATCATAATCGGTAGGATTGATTACTTATAACCTTCCGATTATAGGTTGCCCCAAAATGAGTTTTTTCTATAATCCTGCATGATATGGATATTGAAATCTATCATAATCGGTAGGATTGATTACTTATAACCTTCCGATTATAGGTTGCCCCAAAATGAGTTTTTTCTAATCGGTAGGATTGATTACTTATAACCTTCCGATTATAGATTGTCCCAAAATGAGTTTTTTCTAAAATCCTTCATGTAATGGATTTTGAAATCTATCATAATCGGTAGGATTGATTACTTATAACCTTCCGATTATAGGTTGCCCCAAAATGAGTTTTTTCTAATCGGTAGGATTGATTACTTATAACCTTCCGATTATAGGTTGTCCCAAAATGAGTTTTTTTCTAAAATCCTTCATGTAATGAATTTTGTAATCTACCATAATCGGTAGGATTGATTACTTATAACCTTCCGATTATAGGTTGCCCCAAAATGAGTTTTTTCTATAATCCTTCATGTAATGGATTTTGAAATCTATCATAATCGGTAGGATTGATTACTTATAACCTTCCGATTATAGGTTGCCCCAAAATGAGTTTTTTCTATAATCCTTCATGTAATGGATTTTGAAATCTATCATAATCGGTAGGATTGATTACTTATAACCTTCGATTATAGGTTGCCCCAAAATGAGTTTTTTCTAATCGGTAGGATTGATTACTTATAACCTTCCGATTATAGGTTGTCCCAAAATGACTTTTTTCTAAAATCCTTCATGTAATGAATTTTGTAATCCACCATAATCAGTAGGATTGATTACTTATAACCTTCCGATTATAGGTTGCCAAAAAATGAGTTTTTTCTTTAATCCTTCATGTAATGGATTTTGAAATCTATCATAATCGGTAGGATTGATTACTTATAACCTTTCGATTATAGGTTTCCCCAAAATGAGTTTTTTCTAATCGGTAGGATTGATTACTTATAACCTTCCGATTATAGATTGTCCCAAAATGAGTTTTTTCTAAAATCCTTCATGTAATGAATTTTGTAATCTACCATAATCGGTAGGATTGATTACTTATAACCATCCGATTATAGGTTGCCCCAAAATGAGTTTTTTCTAAAATCCTTCATGTAATGAATTTTGAAATCTACCATAATCGGTAGGATTGATTACTTATAACCTTCCGATTATAGGTTGACCCAAAATGAGTTTTTTCTATAATCCTTCATGTAATGGATTTTGAAATAAGCATAATCGGTAGGATTGATTACTTATAACCTTCCGATTATAGGTTGCCCCAAAATGAGTTTTTTCTATAATCTTTTATGTAATGGATTTTAAAATCTATCATAATCGGTAGGATTGATTACTTATAACCTTCCGATTATAGGTTGCCCCAAAATGAGTTTTTTCTATAATCCTTCATGTAATGGATTTTGAAATCTATCATAATCGGTAGGATTGATTACTTATAACCTTCCGATTATAGGTTGCCCCAAAATGAGTTATTTTAATGGTAGGATTGATTACTTATAACCTTCCGATTATAGGTTGTCCCAAAATGAGTTTTTTCTAAAATCCTTCATGTAATGAATTTTGTAATCTACCATAATCGGTAGGATTGATTACTTATAACCTTCCGATTATAGGTTGCCCCAAAATGAGTTTTTTCTATAATCCTTCATGTAATGGATTTTGAAATCTATCATAATCGGTAGGATTGATTACTTATAACCTTCCGATTATAGGTTGCCCCAAAATGAGTTTTTTCTAATCGGTAGGATTGATTACTTATAACCTTCCGATTATAGGTTGTCCCAAATTGGGTTTTTTCTAAAATCCTTCATGTAATGAATTTTGTAATCTACCATAATCTGTAGGATTGATTACTTATAACCTTCCGATTATAGGTTGCCTCAAAATGAGTTTTTTCTATAATCCTTCATGTAATGGATTTTGAAATCTATCATAATCGGTAGGATTGATTACTTATAACCTTCCGATTATAGGTTGCCCCAAAATGAGTTTTTTCTAATCGGTAGGATTGATTACTTATAATCTTCCGATTATAGATTGTCCCAAAATGAGTTTTTTCTAAAATCCTTCATGTAATGAATTTTGTAATCTACCATAATCGGTAGGATTGATTACTTATAACCTTCCGATTATAGGTTGCCCCAAAATGAGTTTTTTCTAAAATCCTTCATTATGAATTTTGAAATCTACCATAATCGGTAGGATTGATTACTTATAACCTTAGATTATAGGTTTGCCCCAAAATGAGTTTTTCTATAATCCTTCATGTAATGGATTTTGAAATCTATCATAATCGGTAGGATTGATTACTTATAACCTTCCGATTATAGGTTGCCCCTAAATGAGTTTTTTCTATAATCTTTTATGTAATGGATTTTAAAATCTATCATAATCGGTAGGATTGATTACTTATAACCTTCCGATTATAGGTTGCCCCAAAATGAGTTTTTTCTAATCGGTAAGATTGATTACTTATAACCTTCCGATTATAGGTTGTCCCAAAATGAGTTTTTTCTAAAATCCTTCATGTAATGAATTTTGTAATCTACCATAATCGGTAGGATTGATTACTTATAACCTTAGATTATAGTTTGCCCCAAAATGAGTTTTTTCTATAATCCTTCATGTAATGGATTTTGAAATCTATCATAATCGGTAGGATTGATTACTTATAACCTTCCGATTATAGTTTGCCCCAAAATGAGTTTTTTCTAATCGGTAGGATTGATTACTTATAACCTTTCGATTATAGGTTGTCCCAAAATGAGTTTTTTCTAAAATCCTTCATGTAATGAATTTTGTAATCTACCATAATCGGTTGGATTGATTACTTATAACCTTCCGATTATAGGTTGCCCCAAAATGTGTTTTTTCTAAAATCCTTCATGTAATGAATTTTGAAATCTACCATAAGCGGTAGGATTGATTACTTATAACCTTCCGATTATAGGTTGCCCCAAAATGAGTTTTTTCTATAATCCTTCATGTAATAGAATTTGAAATCTATCATAATCGGTAGGATTGATTACTTATAACCTTCCGATTATAGGTTGCCCCAAAATGAGTTTTTTCATATCGGTAGGATTGATTATTTATAACCTTCCGATTATAGGTTGTCCCAAAATGAGTTTTTTCAAAAATCCTTCATGTAATGAATTTTGTAATCTACCATAATCGGTAGGATTGATTACTTATAACCTTCCGATTATAGGTTGCCCCAAAATGAGTTTTTTTCTAAAATCCTTCATGTAATGAATTTTGAAATCTACCATAATCGGTAGGATTGATTACTTATAACCTTCCGATTATAGGTTGCCCCAAAATGAGTTTTTTCTATAATCCATTATGTAATGTATTTTAAAATCTATCATAATCGGTAGGATTGATTACTTATAACCTTCCGATTATAGGTTGCCCCAAAATGAGTTTTTTCTATAATCCTTCATGTAATGGATTTTGAAATCTATCATAATCGGTAGGATTGATTACTTATAACCTTCCGATTATAGGTTGCCCCAAAATGAGTTTTTTCTAATCGGTAGGATTGATTACTTATAACCTTCCGATTATAGGTTGTCCCAAAATGAGTTTTTTCTAAAATCCTTCATGTAATGAATTTTGTAATCTACCATAATCGGTAGGATTGATTACTTATAGCCTTCCGATTATAGGTTGCCCCAAAATGAGTTTTTTCTAAAATCCTTCATGTAATGAATTTTGAAATCTACCATAATCGGTAGGATTGATTACTTATAACCTTCCGATTATAGGTTGCCCCAAAATGAGTTTTTTCTATAATCCTTCATGTAATGGATTTTGAAATCTATCATAATCGGTAGGATTGATTACTTATAACCTTCCGATTATAGGTTGCCCCAAAATGACTTTTTGTCGAAATTTCAATTATTTCGAATTTGGGAACTAGAATAATCGGTAGGTTAAGAAGTTATTTATGAACTTCACCTATCTACCGATTGCTAACGACCACAACATTGAGAATACTCATAATCGGTAGATAATACCATTACCTTAGCTACCGATTGTATAAGGATGCTATGGTAATTTCCGCAAATTTGGACATCCCATAACCTTGTCTATGAGTTGGGAATAAAAAAGTCACCCCTAATTCTTTTGGGGTCGCCCCTAGAGGTGTCAAACAGGCCGGCCTGGCCTGCATTTGGTCAGCCTAGCCTGGCCTACGGCCTGGCCAGTGTTAGCCTGTTAAATTAACAGGCCTGGCCGGCATAACCTATTAGTGAGCCCAGCCTGGGCCTGAGCCAGGCCAGCTTTGAACCGGATCAGGCCGGACCAGGCCTGACTAGCCTGCCATATAGTTGGTTATTTTTTTGTCCTTTAAAAAAAACAAAGTGGATGAATCGCGTAGAGGTTCGAAGCTTGAACCTTATGCTAGTTAAGTAAACTACGCTCGAAACCAATTGAGCCGACGTGATTTTGTGAACAGTCAATACTATCAACTTATGTAATGACCTTAATGTAGTTTTATAAAGAAATAAAACCCTATTACTACTAACTAATTTATATAATTTTCCATAAATAACTACACTTGTACTGGAATTTTCTTTTAGGAAACTTATTCGTGATATAATTTCTACCTAAAAATAAAAAAATAAGTTTCCATATTTATGATGACAATTTACTCTTACGATAATATATCAAATAATCTCAGAAGATTTTCTTAAAACGCAAAATTAATCTCTACCTTAATTAAATTTCAAAAGATTTTTTTAAATTGCAAAATATTTGAAGTCCAAAAGGTGTAAGTTTTTATCAAATAAAATTCAAATATTTCCAATATATACGTGTAGTAATTAACTCCTTAATTTAAGGAGTATTTATTAACGTTTTTATTTTTTGTTTAATAAAGTAAACTAAAATTGATTACAAAATTAATTAAGAGAAAATAATGAGAAAGAATTAATGAATACATAACCCAAAATTATGAACTACTATAAATAATTATACTTATAACTAGAAACCAGTATCTAAGTGATAATTATCGCACATGTATATATAAATAATTATACTTATAACTAGAAACCAGTATCTAAGTGATAATTATCGCACATGTATATATAACGTGATCAACAAATGTTCCAACATTCCTACGTTAGCTCAATGGTTGATCGATTTGTGGCATAAGATATACATCAAGGGATCAAGTCTCCATAACCAAATAATTTTTTAGTATACCGTCTACTAGCTATATACAGGCCATAAAAAAGGCCGGCTGGCGAGCTTATACGAGCCCGGGCTAAAAGGCGCCGGCCATGGCAGGCTAGCGAGTCAGAATATCATAGCCCGACTGGGCTGTCTTGAGCACAGGGCCCAGCCCGGCCTAATTTAACACGGACCAGGCCAGGCTTTGGCCTGGATATACTGGTCGGGTCAGACCGGATCCAGGCTAGCCTGGCCTCTTTGACACCTCTAGTCGCCCCTAAAAATGCCAAGATATTTTGGGGTGTTCAATTTTGGGTAAGAATGCAGTTATAATTGAGGAGATAGACTTTTGGCTCTCATGAAAAATCTGAAGGGCGAGACGAATTTTCGGCCACAAGTTCATTTTTTTGGTCAGTCGCCTAATTAAATGTTAGGTTACAAGACATTGAGTTGCAAAGCAAATTATGGATCACAATCCCATATTTTAAATTACCAGACCCTTGCAAGATAAATTTTGAGTCACGATTCAGATTTAGAGTCACACGATAGGTTTTGGATCAGTCATGGAGCATATTCAGGGTCATTTGAGCAAATTTCGGCACAAATTAAAGACAAATTAAATTTAACACGGAAGGAGTTCTTCATTTCATTCACAACACAATTAACACCACAGATTCTGTTTTCTTGTTTTCACAAGAAAATCAAATCAACAACACAAGACAAACGTCACTAATTAGTTATCATAAGCGGGTACCGGTGGTAATTAAGAACAAACAACCACACATCTCCATCCTACTTTTATTTCTACGACATTAGATTAAAAGAGACTAGATAATAAGGGTATAAAGATCACATCACATCACATAATCATCATAAGAACTCCTTCACCATGACTACTACAAACACACCATTAGAGAAACCATAAGATCTCTCTAATTGCCGCATTTGCAGCTGGATCCGCAAGAACAGCTATCTCCACAACTGCATGATGGATTACCACATCCTCCTCCGTTACCACCTTCTACTCCCATCTCAGATCCTTCAAAGAACCTGCATGCGCCATACATAATTTACACCGTCAAAATCCCATCTCATTATGTATATTCAATCAGATTCATTTGGATCACAGAGAGATGATGCTTACGATTTCTGTGACGAAACGCCAAAGATGAGGCTTGCGGTGTTAGAGCTCTCACCAAAGTCTGGGTACATGCCGCATCTGTAACAACACAACAAAATCATCACCATAATTGAAAGAAATTCATGAAATTACAACAGAACACGGAATTCTGAACAAAACCAATGTTTTAAAATTCTGAATCTGGTGATATTATCAAGAAATTTTTGTTGGAAATATAGATTTAACCACTCAAAATTTGATCTAAACAGAGAGAGATAGGGAAAGGATCGGAATAATTTACCCAGTGCATCCGCTTCCGCACTTGCAGCCTGATCCGCAACCACATTTACCACCACAGCAAGACATGATTATTTCTGAAAGAAAGATGGACTAATTAACAATGAAATTAAAAATCTGAATTTTGCAAACAGATATTTGAGGTTTCTTTTTGTGCTTTTGCTGATGGGAATTGAATGTTGTTGATTTGATGCTAATAACAAGGCCTATTTATAGCGGAAATTGGGAACTGGAGCGATGCTTGTCACCGTTCACGTGTCAGCAATAATTATGATTTTGTACAAGTTTCCTGCCCCCTCTATCGACCAGAATACCATTTACCATTAAGATAAAAAAAAAAAAAAAGTACTGCATTCATTTTACTGAGGGGTGAATAGGGGAAGTGGAATGGAAAGCGTAGGGGTGCCTGAATCATCCCTCCCACCTCCTAAAAAAATGCGGTAGTCATTTCATTTTTGCGTTCTTTCAGTGGTACTGGTGAATCACCTGAATGAGAAAGAGCCCTCACCAACCAATCTAATCTAGAAGGCCTGCTGCTCCTTCTAGAGAAACCACAGCATGGCATTGCCCCGGGCATTCATAATGCATCATTGACAGATGTCCAATGGAGAGTACTACCAATAATTAATGCATCTCGTAAGTGAATAGTGTTCAATGGATAACCACGAAGGACGAATTACCCACCTTTCATTGTATGCCTTGTTCTTTTCGAAGAGTTCTCAATTCATCAAGTATGATCAATCGTATATACTAATACTATCTTCATTCGGATATATATTCGTGTGTGCATAGTTTGACAAAGCGTCGAGATAGGGTTCAGTGGTACACACTTTTGTTTCCTTGCCCCGACGTGACACCCTCCCTAAGAGCGACTGCAGTGGGCGACCAAACCCATTTATTTGGTCTCTGAACCAGGCGTAGCGGGACGGACCATCGACCAAATACCAGACTAAATGAACAGTGGGCGATTATATTTGGTCGGGACCAAAGACTAAACCCAAATATAGTCGAGCGGTGCTATAGTTTACGCCCCAAAACCAGGCGGTGATATAGTTTACGCCCCACACCCGGCGTGGATATAGTTTACGCCCCACACCAGGCGGTGATTTTTTTTACGCCCCACCTTTTTTTTTTTTTTTTTTTTTTTGTTCCAGGCGAACATTATATGTGATCCTGGTGTGGGGCGAACATTATATGTGATCCCCACACCAGGCGGACATTATATGTTCGCCCCATTTTTTTTTTTTTTTTTTTTTTTTTTTTAGTCGGGCGGGGATAAAGTTTACGCCCCACACCAGGCGAACTTATACTCCCCGCTCGACTAAATTTACTCGCCACCCACTACGTCACACGACGGACCAAACTAAAATTTGGTCTTTTTTTTTGGTCTTTGATCTTTGGGTTTAGTCGCACCACTGCAGTCGCTCTAATCACCCTTGCGAATTTTTTTATTTTATTTTTTTGGACCACTCATTAACCGACTAGGAGTATGAACAGTTACAATGATAAGTGGTTGTCAAATTTAAATGCATGAGAATTATATTATTTGACGCGTGGCACATTCTTATTGGAGGATTTTTCATTGTCTTGACATGTGGCATATTCTCATTCGGCGATGATGTGGTAGTGGTGAATAGAAAAGGAAATTGGATTCCTTTGAAAGCTATAAATCTGCTGTGGATACAAGAAAAAGGGCAGGTCCAGGAGGGAATTTTATTTCATTGTTTTAATTTCTCTTTTGTAATAATGGAGTAATTTCTCCGCTAGGGTGGAGGAAGAAACTACTTCTAGCATGTAAGTTTTGATATTTAATTTTCTTTTAATTATTACTCTCAATTAGTTTTAATTGTCTAGAAATTTTCTCTTCTTTATATGCTTCATAATAACTTGTTTTGGGTAGTTTAGCTACCGATCTTTTATAAGCGAAGGAAAATTAGGCCTTAGATTATCGACTTGAGTCGAATTGATATTTTATTAATGATAAATTTTCCAAGGTATGAGAATGGGTTCAAAATTGCCGGTAAGGTTATATTTGTCGACCCTGCCGACTGTTGATTTTTTTTTAAATTGTTCTTGTTTAGGTCGCTTAAGGGAAAGAAGAAAAACGTTACTCCTCCTTCAAGACCTCCTCGTGTTGGTGAAAAACTCTTGACTGTAACACATCGAGGGGCATTTGTTAAGCCGGGAACGCTCAAGATTCGTGTACGAAATGATTCTCAACCACCACCAGAACCAAATGATTCGGATGAAACTCCAAATGAAGACCAATCAATTCCATCTGGTATAGAAGAGGTGATGATGATGATGATGTTGAAAGAACTCCGGCTGCTGGAGGAGATATCAATGATGATGACGATGGTGATCAAGACATGCCACCTGTTGGAGGAGGTAATGATGATGATGATGGTAATGGAGATAAAGATAAGGGATGGAGAACAAACTCAAGCTAATGATCAACAAAACCAAGCTTCAACTTCAACTGAAACAGGAAAGAAGAAGAGGGTTATCACTAAACCAGCTGATTGCCACATACCTCCCCGTCACTTGAAGGTTAAATTGAAACGAGTTGAGCTTCTGAAAGGGACCCCAGAAGATGGTGGAAATGTTCTTTTTGGATACAAAGACTCATGGGCATGTGAAATCCATAATACTATCGTAAGTAAACTCAATCTAACTTTTTTTATTTAAGTGCATGTATCTATTTTAGATTTGCTTCAAGTTTTTGGTATTTCTTTTTTTCATTTTGTGTTTTTGGTATTTAGGATCAAAAGCATGCCATACATCTCTTGAGGCGACAAGCTTCATGTTCAGTGATAAAGAACTGGGACCTTGACAAGGAATGTGACGAGGTACAAGCGATTGTCAAGAACTCCGGGTTGTGGCCTACGGTGGAGAGTTCGAATATTGAGTATGATAGAGTTACCATATCTGCATTCTGTGAGAGGTACGGAGAGACTGATACAATGTTATTCTCATTCGGTGAGATGGCGATAACTTTCGATGATGCTCATCAAATTCTAGGCCTCGAGGTTGAGGGAAGAGCAATTAATGAGGGCTTCGATAATAGCATTTCTTGGGAGGATATCTTCAAATTGACCAAAACTTTGGTTGGTTGGGATCAGATTAAGACAGAGTCTATGCTTGTGATGCAGGATGGTCATCTAAGCAAGAAGTTTAATCTGAACAAGTTGAAGGATACATTATCTGGGGCCAAGGAAATCTATGATAAGGAAGGAAGGGTGGACTTGGTGCAAATCAATGCTACCGCGTCAGCTTATTTGCTATACGTCCTGGGCAAATGTATCTTCCCCGAAAGTTCCGAAAGCTTGGTCGACGCCAGGTATCTTCAACTATTGGATCCCTTAGATAAGATGCACGATTATTCTTGGGGTACTGCGGTGGTCGCCTTCTTGAACAATGAGTTGACAAAGGCTTCAAGGGCACTCAGTGCGCAAGTTAACGGAAATATATTTCTCTTCCAGGTAATTTTATTGTCTAAATCATTTATATTTGCAAAATTCTCGTAAGATAAAATTCTTACTAAACTTTGTGTTTGCATAGGTTTGGATATATGAGCACTTCCCTACTTTGGTGAAAGCCAACTCCTACGTCAAAGTGAATGCGAATGTTGCGATGGATAAGCCAAGAGGACAATGATACAGTTTTAAGGGTGCGCAGGATAAGGATATGCCGCAACAGCTTATCAACGTGCGAATTGCCTTGGACAAATTGACTGCGGATGAGGTAATATTTGATCCGTATCGAGATGCTAGAAATCAAGGTTTAATCCAAAGGAGAGATGATGTTGCATTATACTACGGTCTCTTGTTGTGCACCCATGGATTTTCAATGTACGACCCACATCGGGTAATACAATAATTGGGTTACGTTAAGAACCCCATTTCGATGCTGAGCCGTTCTTTAAAGTGGTAAGGGATGACTGCAGCACGTCCCAAAAAAGTATTAACATCGCTTACGCTCCAGCGCCAGTTAAATATCATTGGAACGGAAGACGTGGCCGTAAAGTCGATACGAGTCTTTTGGACGAGGTGGCCGAAGGTCATGAAGCTCATGAGAAATACATGCCGTGGTACTTGGGTTAGGCTTGTCCTACTGTGATTAGGGAACAGACTGCTGAACAATTGGCTCGTAAGAGGAATATGGCATGCGAAAGACCCAACAACAAGTCTTAAGTTCTTTGTAAGTATATTAGACTTGCTCTTACAGTTTTAAGATTATATTATCGAATCATTCTATTAATTGTTTGTTGTTTAATTGAAAATAGAAGGAGCATTTGAAGACCCTTGTGAAGGTGATGTGTTGCGCCAGAGACAGAGGAGAGCCTTTATCGATTCGAGAGCAAAACAAGTACATTGACGATGCTAGAAATGTTGACAATGAGGATGCCTATGAATTGTTCAAGCAAGCGATCTTTGAAGTAAAGAGGGAAGAAAAAACCAGGAGGGAAGCACAAGCCAAGATGAATGCTGACAAAAAGAGGGCTCCTAAACGTGTAAGTGGTAGTGGTCGTCGTGAAAATGCTAAACGGGACCGTGGTCGTAGTGGTGAATGAATGCATTCCTAGTTTATTTCTTTATGTTGTGGTAGACAAATGTTAAGGTTAACGGTTGGACAAATGTTTTTTTTAAGGTTTATGGGACATGTTTCGTATTTTATTGGACAAAAAGTGTTGGATTTCTAGTTGTTGAATGAATGGTTTGTTTAGCTATGTAAAGTTTCAATAGTTACGCCGGCATGATTTTGTTAAGTTACATTGCCGACTAAACCGGGGCCGGCAAGGTTGTGAACTGTCAGACTGCCGACCCTGACAACAGAAATGGTGTAGTTACCAGGGTCGACAAGGTAAGCAGATTAATACCTAGCCGGTTGTTTTACAACCGACAACCGGCAAGGTATTATGTTATCGACCCTGCCGACTATGTGTTGCAGAAAATACCTTCTCCTGATGCCTAAAATCCTAATAAGGTCGGCATGGTTATAAATTACGATGTTGCCGACTATATCATAGCCGGCACGCTAATGAACAAATACCTTTCCGACGGTTATATAGAAGAAAATGAACTCCTGATGCCTAAAATCATAATAACGTCGGCATGGTTATACATTACGATCTTGCCGACTATATTATAGCCGACACGCTAGTGACCAAATATCTTTCCGACGGTTATACAGAAAAAAAATGAACTCCTGATGCCTAAAATCATAATAAGGTCGGCAGGGTAAGAAAATTACGACCCTGTCGGACTAACTTAGTCGGCATATTGGGGAAACAAAAACCTCGCCAGCGAATTCAAAATTCAAATTTTTGCAAGTACAATTGCATTGATTGACTACCATAACGTCCAAATTTGGGCACCATCCTATAAATACACTACTTCTCTCTACAAAACAACATACAACTATTTGCATATACTCTCCAAAGCTCATATCATCATACACTCCATCTAACTCACCGAATAGATCTCTACATATTTCAATGGCATCATTTGATTCAAATAAAGATTTGGCAATCACCAAAGCTTGGCACGCGGAAACTCGAGTTAGAAGGCAATCCTCCGTAGTGGTGGATGCCGAAACCTTTTGGGCTAGGGTATACAACAAATATAGGCAAGACTTTGGGAATCCTAATGGAAGAAGTGTTCAACAAATTCAAGATAGGCACCTAGTCATCGAAAATGCGATACTTGCTTATTTAGCTATCCAAAAACCGATTTTCAACGCTACCAACTTCAACTTGCCCATCGAACAATTTGTAAGTATTTTTGTGGCTTATTTTACGTGATCTATGTTGTTTGATCTTCCAACTTAAGCATCACTAACAAAGTAATTTTGTGTGTTGTTTTTGTAGCATGAAGTCGTCAAAGCGCGCTACTTGGAGGAAAGGGGGGAAGCATTCACAGCCGATGCAAGCTATGAATTCATGGTCTCCAAAATCCCGGAGTATGCCCCAGAGATGATGGAGGGTGTATCGTCGTCGGATTCCTCGAACGAAGATTGATGGCTTTAGAAGTTTTAGTGTAGGTTTTGTGGGTAGATCTCTATGTAAAACCTCACGAGACTATAACTCGTCCACTAGGGTCGCCTAGGGGTTCAAAGGCTTGATGCACAAGCTAAGTGCATTCGTTATTCCGTCGACAAGGATTTAGATTTTATGTTTCAATCAATGTAGTAACCAAAATTACAAGAATAAAGTGAATTACATCTTCCCATATTCTTTTTTCTGTTGGGTATAACTAAAGGTCGGCAAGGTTACATTGCCGAATTTTCAACAGCCGGCAATGTTAGCAATTGCATGCCGACTATAAGTCAGCCGGTAATGTTAAAAATTATTTGCATGTGCCGGCTATCATATAGCCGGCATTGTAAGAAATATTTACATGCCGATCGTAAGATTGCTGGCCCAAGATAGTCGGCATATTCTTCATTCAAAGACCCTTCCGGCCTACAAATGGTCGGCGTTTTCTTCCACCGAGGACCATGCTGGCTAAACTTAGTCGGCACCTTATTCAAACGTCGACCATGCCGGCCAAACTTAGTCGGCACCTTATTCAAACATCAACCTTGCCGACCTTTCACATTTTCAAAACCAAATTTTTTGATCGAAATCGAACTCATATGACAGATAAAAGGTTTAATCTACTGAATTCATAATTTCAAAATTTTAATCTAAACTCTATTAATTAACCTAATCAGATATTTAGCGTTAATTAAATAATGGTATATTAACCATTTAGAAAATATATGTTAAGGGATGGCCTATTTTAATTCTAAATGCAGGGACGGCCCTGAGAATTTGCTACCCCAAAGGGGAAGCAAAAATGTTGCCCTCTCAAAACCTGCCCTGTTTGTGTGATAAGTGAGTCTTCGCCTAACAAAAGTATCTCTAGATGCTCCAACCTCTTTTCCAAGAAATGTAGAAAACAAAAGTTCAGAAATTATCATCAATGTGAAACAAATGCCGATATAAACAACAAACCGGTCTCGTGTAAACATAATAAGACTTCACAAGATTAAGTGGGAATGCTTAATAAAGTTCTTAGAATTGAGATGGAAATCATATTACTTATTGTACGAAGTGGCGTGGTTCTCTTGAAAGATCAAATATTAATCTTCAAGGTAACTTATATTCATCCTTAAACAAGGATGGGAAGTTGCAACCTGCAGTAGAAAACAATTACATCAAAACCCACATGAACTCATTGCAAAAGCCGCAAACTCGCCGAAACTGAGATGGATACCTCTGAAGAAATTCCGCATGAACCTCGTTATCTACACCACTAAATTTCTTGAGTATGCTTCAATGGAGTCTCCAAAAGCATTTTGTATAGAATTTATACTTAAAGAACAAGCTTGCTTTCTTTGCAGACCATATCTACAATCAAATAAACACACAGTAAACAACAAGTTAGAAAATTGCTAAACAAACAACAACAAAAAATTAATCTTAAAATTACCCTCAAATTATAACTCTATAATCAACAAATTCTTTGGATCATCTAAATACTAAATATGATACTTATGACTAAATTGGGGTCAAAAAAATTTGCCCTAAAAATACAATTACATAATACTAACTGAAAATCAAAAGATTAGATTCAAAACCAATCATAAAAATACATGATAATCTATTCTCACCAAGATTGCTAATAGGGGGTACCAGATTCAGTGGGGGTATACCAAAACCAAGATAAGACAAAATAATTTTTCATATAGGACAAAACAGGATTTGCCTTAGCTTGGTACACCCCCACTTAACCTGGCACCCCCATTAGCAGCCTTGATTCTCACGAGGGTTTAACTTTAATTACTGTGGAGATGGAGGCTCAAGTGAAAGTGTTATAGGGTAGGAAACTGGACACAAAAAGGAAGAAGGGGAGGGGACGAATTGAATAGAGAGTCCGAGAGAAAAACAATCTCTGAAACATATATACGACTTTTTATCTATTTACTATTTAACCATTAAAGTAGCTTCTTATTTACAATATGCCCCTTAAATCTCTTAAGAATATAATCCTTTTTTATATTTGTAATCATGACTTAAACCTTCCTTTTTGTTTTTCATACAAAACCACCCTAGCCTAAAACCAATTTTGCTGCCCCTGTTTTTGTGTTGCCCCGAAATCAATCTTCGTTGACCTTCCCTCATGGCCGGCCCTGTTTAAATGTCTTGGAGTATATCCCAATTAATCTGGGTATACCCCAATCAAGCCATGTTGATTATACCACACAGTTTGGTACTTTCCTATTTAAATTTGGGAAATGAATACAAAGTTTATCTAGTGTCCGTCTCTTTTATGTAGTTCCCGAGTATAAACAACGCACTAAAATTTTAAAATCTGCAAAAGCCAGTCAATTAACAAAGAAAGTGGGGCATTTAATTAGAGGATCATAAATGAGTAATCTATCACCGTCCATTTCCTCGGTATTAATTTCTGTTGGCTTTATTTATACTCCTCCGTTCCGATTTACTTGACGTTGTAGAGTTTTTCACGGAGATTAAGAAATATCAGAGAGAGTAAAATCTTTCCAATAATACCCATATTAATTCCTACTTAAAGAGTTAAATAGCCTAGTTTTGTGTTTCTAGATTCTAGGAAAGTTATCAATCCCGTAACAATTTACTTGAGATGTACTACCAAATATTCCAAGTATATATCCTCCATGGGGTATATTTTAAAATTAAAGTAATTTTTTGTGTTGATTACGATGAGTATTAATTTTTCCGTGTGATTCCAAAGCAAGGGTAAATTAGTGAAAATTGGGGGAAAATACTAAAACTATCATCTAATTTGGAACACAAAAGAAACCCTAAAAAAGCAAGTAAATTGGAACGGAGGGAGTATATTATAATTTTTAATAAAAAAAACATTGGATTATCCGCATTTAATTAGTTCATCGGTGCATCCATTCGATGCAAATCTGTTGGATGTTGGTTGGATGCACATAATAAATATGAAATATGTAACGAATTGGATTGGATGCAAATTAGATGAAAACAGGTCCATACCGACCCATGCTGACCCCTAATGTTTATATAAATTTTTTTATAAACAAACTGCCTTTTCATTTGGGTGCCCCAAACCCAGCCCTCTGTTAACCAAGAAAGTAATGCCGACATATTATGAGAGGCAGTCCTCTTAACAGCGACGGAACCAGGAATTTATGTACGGATGGGATAACTTTTTTTTTAAGTGCTCAATTTTACTATTCTCAATAGCGATAACTAGAATCTGGAGTTTACCAGCGACCCATGCTGACCCCTAATGAATTAACATATATCTGGTATTATTCTCGTACTATAGTTCACCGACGGAACCATACATTTATGCTTGGGTGGGCTATTTTTTGTCATGAGTTCCAAATTTCATTAATCTCAACTGCAACAAAAATAAATGCAGTAAAATATCTGAAGTGAACAAGGTGCGCAACTAGTTGTTTTTCCGTTGAAGCGCAAAACTTTGAAGTTTGAATCAAATTTGTTCACCTTATAGAGTATATCTACAATTGCATTACATTATATATGAGATACGCAAACAGAACTCTAAATTAGGGTATCGAGGCCGGCGATTTTTTTCGGGTTTTGAAATTATTTTTTTGTTTGCGTAAATATAAAAATAATTGTTAATCCGTAAAATATTTTAAATTTATGCTTTTCTACATTACTTTTTTAAAATTTGTGCCTATAAGCATGATAAGCTATTACATTTTTTCTGTTTATCCCTGTAACTATGCGACATTTTATGATTTACATTTTTTATATTTGTCCCCATAACAATATAACGATACACAGCATTTTAAGAATTTGAATTACATACAGGCAATGAAAACTAATTCTTTGGATGCATGCACATTGTAAACGTGTCCTCTCACCCTCCTCTCATATCATTTAACAACAAACTATACTGTGTATCATTATATCTTAGTTATATCGCTATACATATGTCATCATCTTTAGATCTTCTTCAAGATACGTTCTCTTTCATTGGCTATTTAAATTTTGACCTGGGCTTTTTCATTTTTCCTAAGCAGTTACCATGGTGAAAATCAACTTTCACTGATTTTGGGGGGGCTGCAGCCTAGGTAAGCCACCCCCACCTCCGTCACTGCGAGTGTATAGTTACTTGACTAATATAAAATTTAAAAGAGAACAATTTCATTCTGCTAAGGTTAAATTTGTTAAATTTGACGAGTTTTGGGTGGGCTAAGTTCTTTTTGTGGGCATTTTTAGTGGGCTAAAAATATTTTTTGTTTGAATTTTCGGGTGGGCTACAGCCCACCCTAGCTAACCCTTGTCTCCATCACCGCTTCTTACCGTCGCGATTCGGCTAAAACCATAATTGTTTTGTTGATTATGTTTTAATTCTTTAACTCTTCTAATATGCATGGATTATGATATTTCACTATATTCCTTCAGATAAATCATCTTGTGAAATATTATCATGTTGTTCTCTTTTAGTGTGAATTTATTATGTTTTTTCTTAATTATCTTTTCTTATTTTTATCTTTTATTATCATTGTTATTTTTCCAGCCTGTAATCCATTAATTGTGTGATTTGTTTTTGCTCCCTTACAACCATGAGAACTAGCAGTTTTACAAAGCTAGAGTGAAAGGTGTTGGGAGCGCATGTTATAAGACTCCGTTTGAATTATATTTACTATTGGTGTCGACTTTACCCAGATGTATTGCACATCCAAGTTCAATGAACATAAGACTTTCATTCAGTGGCGGCAGGGCCGGCCCTCCCCATAAAGCAAGCAAAGCCTTGCTTGAGGCCACACATGGGAGGACCACAAATCAACAAAAATTCAAAATAGACCTTAGCTACTTGCTCTAATCGGATATCTACTGTTGCATATAAAGCTTTTGCTCAAAGTATAAAATGGCGGTTCGTTTATCCATAAATATGGAGGTATTCTTTCTTTATTAGATTCAATTAAATAAATACAGTTACCGCATGTCTGCTGACTCTGTTGTGTCATACATGTTATAAGTTCTTTGTATCTACCCGGAGTACCAGCTAGTTAAGCTCCAACCACCTAATTATAAGTAAATTTGTACTGCACATAGATGGGTATCAAAAAGTATCCTTATGTCACAAACATACTAATTTGATAATCTATGGACAAAAAATGTATGAAAACTTAGCTTCTGCATCCACTACTGATAAATTGGCCGTAAAAATTGTATAAAGACAATCAATTATTGGGTGATCATTGTTGAAATGCTTATCCAACTATAATGACCTATATTTTTTTTAGAGCTTCTTTTTTCTGGATAATTAGGCCACAAATTTTTTTTTTTGCTTAAGGCCACTAAAATCTCAAGACCGGCCCCGAGTGGCGGAACCAAAAATTTAAAATGAGGGGGCAGATATTTTATTTACATAAACATGCGTGTGGATTATTTTAGTGGACTAAAATCTAAAATATAAGGTAAACTAAATGCAATCTAAAATATAAGGTAAACTAAATGCAAAATAAAAAATAACGACAAGGGTTTTTAGATAATTTTAATGATTTTAGGGGAGTTAAAGCCATGGTAAGTTAAGGGTTTTTAGATAGTTCTAATGATTTTAGGAGAGCTAAAGCGAGGGTAAGTTAAACATAAACATGCATGTGGTTTCATATGATATGCTCAGACACATACATGTATTTTTATGTGCCACATATAAAGTTTGTGCGCAAACTCTATGCCTCACCTCAATGGCAGATGTATTTCTTTGTCAAGGAAAAATAGTATAGATGCGACAAGAGATTAGCATTTTTTATAGGATTACCAAACTCTGTATAATAATGTATAATTGAAATGTGGTTTTTATCTGGTACCAGTAATTGTTTCGGAAATGATACATGTACCGCGTTTCTCTCCCGACTATCTCTCCCGCATGCAGGGGCAGATCTACAGCTTAGTTTAGGCTGGCTCAAGCAAGCCCCAAAAGTCCAAAACCACATTTTTTTCACTACCTAATTTGGTTAAAATGGTAATATAGGCCTAAAAACTAGACTAAGCCAGGCCTAAAATATGGGCTGTAGCCCAGCTAATTTCTCAAGCAAGCCCTTAACCAAATTTCTGGTTCCGCCACTGCCCGCATTAAAATCGGACCGTTCTTATCGTGTGCTTAACATCGGGATAGGAGTCATATAAAGTAGGTCCCTCTTCTCTATCTCTTGGGTAAAAGTTGCGGTCAAGCTATCATTTTTGACCGGTAATTCCCCATAGAATTTGGTAAATTCTTGGAAAACCATGATTCTAAGCAACCGTGATTTTGTTTATTTCTTCTTTCTAGCTCTAGGATATTTTGATTATTATAATGGCTGTTTAATTTGCTAGTGGAAGTGGTGGCCCTTTAATGTCTTTAATCCTTTCTTTGTAGGACAGGACTTGCTTTCCAAAAGATAAAGTATGTTTTGTTAGGATATTTTGTTTCGTTCCCCATACCTGCTGATCATATATGTGACAACAACTTTGTTGTAATCCGTGGAAAAATTGTTGAAATCCATTGATCATGGCCTCCTAGACAATACCCAAGTTATCCAAGGGTCGACAGCGGTAATTTATTAAAAAGCTTTCATTAGTAGGGAAAGGAGTCCTCTTTCATTAACATTAACATATCCTTTGATCCAACAACAGATTTTGATTAATTTTACATTTTTCCTGATTTTAACAAGAAAAATCAAATCAAATCAGAAAACAACAAAAGGAAAACATTACTAATTAGTTAAGTTAGACATGGTGGGGGTGAGAACAACCACACCATATCCTACAAATTTATTGTCACAACAACAAGATAAGGGATATATAGATCACATCATTAAACTCCTTCTTCACCAGTACTAATACTAGTTCACCGTACACAGAAACAGCATTGAGTTGAGACCCTTTTACTAGCATTTGCAGCTATCGCCACATTTGCAGCTATCACCGCACTTACAACCAGAACCGCAACCATCTCCTTCAACTCCCATTTCAGATCCAGAGGAGAATCTACACCTCGTAGAATTATTATTATTATAAGAAAACATTAAGAAACCCGTCTATATATGTAAATCTTGTTCACAAAATTATTAAGAATTGGTAAGCTAGACTTACGACTGTTGAGGAGCAACTCCAAAGATGAGGCTCTGGGTGTTAGAGGTCTCAAGATCTGGGTACATGCCGCATCTATAATAAAACAACAAGCCATGTTTTTAGAATTCTCATCTTGTTAATAGTTGCAAAGATACCTCGGATTTGAAATAAGTAAAATTAACCAAATTTTAATGAAAACTTGTTCAAAACAGAGGAAATAAACAAGAAACAGTCGAGAACTTGATGATAACAAAATAATTTAGTAATTTACCCGTTACAGCTGCTACCGCAGCCGCAGTTAGGTCCACACCCGCACTTTCCTCCGCAACAAGACATGATTAGCAAAAAAAGATGAAGAAGAACTAACTTGGAATTTGCAAATTAGAAGACTGAGGACCGAAGTTTGTGTTTGCTGGAATTGAGTGAGTTTCATATGTTGGTAGTAAGGTCTATTTATAGTAAAGTTGAACAAGGGGAGCAAGTGTTATCACCGTACACGTGTCATGAAATGGTATGATTGTGTATAAGTTTTCCTCTCTACCATTCTTTTTGAGAAAGTAAGTAACTACTGCTGAGTAATGCTTTGTATCTACTCATTCATTCATATCCAAAAATACGAGAAAATATTTAATGGGGCGTTTTTTTTGAAGGGGGCATGGGGGACAAATGATATGTTGACACGTGCATCTGATATTAATGAATTATGTTTTCAAAAATACCAACACCAATTAAGAAAACGAATTTTCTCTTCAAAATTACACTTCTTTTATATTTTTGTAAACATAATTCATTAATATCAGATGCACGTGTAAACATATCATTTATCCCCCATGTCCCCTTCAAAAAACGCCCCATCAAAAATTTTCTCAAGTTTTCCTCTCTACCATTCTTTTTGAGAAAGTAACTAACTAGTGCTTTGTAATGCTTTGTATCTACTCATTCATTCATATCTATAATCAGTAATGCTTTGTATCCCGGGAGAAAATCCCGGGAATACTACCGTAACTCACAGTCGGGGTCCCTCCGATGACCATTTATAAACCCAATGTTTAGAGGATTTCCCCTCGTCTGTCGGATCCTCTCACGGGATTTTTCTTTGGTTTTTTCAGGTTTCAACCTAGCATCACTCGTATCTACTTCTTTCATTTTTACTTGGAAAAAATACGGTTTAGTCAAAAACCATATCTAAATATACTAGTTAGTCTACAGTCTACACCCATTCAACTAGGTACAAATTAGTCCATTATTTATTTGAAATATAAAAAGTACAATAATAACCCTTATTATTACAATTTAGTCTAAATATTTGCAGTTTAGTTCATAGTGACTTAGGGATGATGTCACCAATTTTAAAAAATAGAAAAATAATTTAAAAACGATTTATCTTTCGAACCGCTCATCCAAAATTCACGAACTTTATATATTCTAAAGCTTTTTCCGATAGCTACAAAAAGAATACCCATATGACTATATAATTTTCGTTTTTAGAAAAAAAATAATTTACTCTTCAAAAAAGTGCAGATGCACGAAATTTTCAGAAGTTTTTCAGTCAGTTTTTAACATGTGTACCGCCTTTTTCTTGGAAATTCGTCATTCATATCTACAAAACATACATGAAATTTGTCATTCATATCCACTCTCAAACCTACTTTTTCTTTGAAATTACACTAGTGCATCAATATGTACACCCCTGCAAAACATGCATGAAACCATTTGTTCATAACCACACACAAATTTACCTTATCATGGGAAAATACAATGGTGCATCGATATGTACACCCCGGTAAAACATGCATAAATCGATCATTCATAACCACACCTAACCTTCTTTTTCATGGGAAATACATTGGTACACCAATATGTGCATCCTACGAAACATGCATGAAACCGTTTATTTATAACCACACACAAATTTACTTTTTCATGGAAAAATACACTGGTGTATCAATATGTACATGCATGAAATGGTCATTCAATCCACTCTCCGACCTACTTTTTCATGGGAATTACATTGGTGCACCTATATCTGTACAGCCCTGCAACACATGCATGAAACCGTTTATTCATAATCACACACAAATTTACCTTTTCATGGGAAAATACAATGGTGCATCGATATGTACATCCCTGCAAAACATGCATAAAATTAATCATCATAACCACACCCTAACCTTGTTTTTCATGGGAATTATACGAGTGCATCAATATGTACACCCCTCCAAACATGCATAAAATCGATCATTCATAAACACACACAAACCTACTTTTTCATGGGAATTACACAGGTGCACCAATATGTACACCCCTCCAAAACATGCATAAAATCAACCATTCATAATTTCATACCCTACGCCGACTTAAGTTTAATGGAAAATACACTGGTGCAAAATTATGTACACCCATACAAAACATGGAACAAATCAACCATATTCGCCTACAAACAAATCTATTTCATTGGATTTACACAGGTGCACTAGTATGTACCCACCTGCCCATATTGTATAAACATAACAAGGAAACTAAGGTGGATTTGAACCATCAACCTCCGCAAACCTTGTGATAGGCTTGGGCGCTCTACCATTTTGACCTTGTGAGTCCCTAAATTAGCTGCATAAAACGAAGAAAAAAATTTTGATGTCAAAGCTGCATCAGAGTGTAATACACTTATGTATCATTAATATTCAGCATGTGTACACCTATATACACAATAACAATCAACAGGTGTACAACTATGTACGCATGAATAATAAAAAAGTGTACAACTATGTAAACATGAACAATCAACATGTGTCCAACTATGTGAACAGGAGGTTAAATTATTCAACTCGAACTAGTAAAATATTCAACGTATACAAAATGAAAACATAATGAACATAGATAAATATCTCTAAAGGAGCTAAAAAAAATAATAAAATCAAAAATAGGTGTACAACTATGTACACGTTAAGATTCAACAGGTGTACAACTATGTACACATTAAGAATCAACAGTGTACAATCGTGTACACATTAACAATTCAATAACAAAATATACACAAACTAGTAAATCAAGTGTTTAAAGTATCACATACGAGTAGTATTCTAGACATTTTCATTCACAAATACTATTCAATTGATAAAATATAGCTACAAAAATCATGTAACCAAATAAAATGGTCCGTAAGACAACATCCATGCATATGCTTGTGAACTTGACCTTGGCTTCTGTTCCCATAAAACTTATACCATTAATCAAACTTATGTTGTCATCTTTATAAGGAAACAAAAATTAGTTTAGGGGAAGGCTTAACACCCATTTAGTCTAATTCTCATCAGAAACAACAAACCAAACCCACATACACAACAAGTACATTACCTGACAGTCTGCAAGCAATTGCTCAAGTTCCCTAGGGAGGTTGGAAAAAAAAACTGCTCTTACCATAGAGAATCATAATAACATCATTACATCGTACGTGTTAGGATGACACCATCATGCCTTCTTAGCTATTGATAATAATATAAATTAATATTACTATCCAAATATGAATAACCATCTCACTAAGTGTTGCCCGAGAAATGGTGTAGCTAGTATGAGAACTATTGATGTTTTCAGCCCAACCCGGTATATGCTGTTAAATTTGAAACTATTCATTTATCTGCGTATTTTGATGTGGATATGCAAGTACAGGCATACTAACTAGAATGAAAAACAATTTATACCCATTTACAAATTTCATGTGAGTCGACTACAAAATCACTTGTTAGAATTCATCCTTATATTACATTTTCAAAAATATTACGACTAACACAGCGAATCTAATTAGAGAAAGCATAAACGAGTTAAAGACTATGCACCTCCATAATATTTCTCTCTCACATTCAAACAAGGAATCATGCCAACATGGATATGTACTTTAACTGTATACTAGTTTGATTCATTATCAATGTAGTAAATCAAATATGTATGATTATTTTAACAACCTGATACATATGGGTGGAGATTGTCCTATGACAACCACAATACAATAATATAATGCCTACATCATACGTGTTAGGATGTCGATTTCTAATCAACTAATCACCTAATTGTCAATGTATTCCATTTTAGAAATTATACACAAAATTTTCTCTCTGCAAATTATTGCGTCAATAATCAATTTATCTCTAACAACAACAAAACATTAAATAACCACTTACTGAATCCAAAAAAAAAAAGATTAAAACATTACAGTTAGGTAAAGTTCAAACAAAACTAAGAGGTTAAGAGATGTAATTAAGATTATTGAACTTTTTTAACAAGAGAGTCGGGGATTTTATATTTACGAAATGTAGAAGAACAGAGAAAGATGCAATCGAGTTTTTTAATCCCATCTTTAAATTGATCAGATTATCATGAGTCTTCATCATCTTTAGTTCTTAGAATCATCAAACAAAAACATACGGCAACAATCAAAAGAATCCCTAAAATTTTAAGAAAAAAAATGGGAAAAAAAGAGGCTAGAATTATCTGAGATCTGGTAGATTTTGTGGAGAGATTCGATCATCTAACTTGGATCTCATATACCAATTAAAATTGATGAAAAGCTTGGATAATCGATATGAAACGTGATGATTCACTAAAACCTAAATCATTTTCGTTGCAAAACTTTGTCGCCACAGGACAATGAAGAAATGAATTAGAAATACACCGACACTCCGGGTTTCTTCATGAAGGTTATTTTTGGCATCAAAAAAGAAAATTTCGGACTAAATCGTTCAAATAAAGATCTGACTCGTTTGAGATTTGGTAAAATTGGATCAGAGAGTACCAGGCTTGAGAGGGGTGGACTAATGCGTTCAAAGCCCATAAACTTTGGGACTAAACGTCAATTTTTACTTTTTACTTTCATGAATATATGGACCCTCACCTATCTAAATTTGGTAGGACCGAAGGGTTCATCGGTTAAAATAAAATCCCATACTTCCTTCATTTTTGTCTTCATCAGCTTCCTTACTGCCCCTCTTATAGGCAAAACTATCACCAAAATCACACAATATTGATCACCGTCTACGTGTCAACACACCAAATTCTTTATAGATAAAAAAAACAAAACAAAAAAAGAATCAACAAAATCACACAATATTCATCCGTTAGGGGTCAAACGGTTTAATCCCATAGATACAGGCTGAAATAAAAAAATAATAAAACAGAAATAGAGAAAGATAGCTGTCGTCCCAATAGAATCTGGTTGGATCACACTAAATATCAAACAACGTAGCTCCATAGCCAATATCGAATTCCTTATAAGGATGCGCCTCTAACTCGCAAAAGCAATTCTCAGGAAAAAAAAAATTCCCGCTTATTTCTAACATGGGTTTTTCCTTAAGAAGCTTCTCCTCCCATCATGCATTTCCTCTCAATAGTTTGTTTATAGTACTCATCATTTCATCAATATTTTCCGTCGATCACATACATGCCGCAATTGTTAAGGCTGGCAGCTGCGATTATTATCAAGGAAGTTGGGTATTCGATGAATCATATCCTCTATATGATACATCAAGTTGTCCATTCATCCCTGAAGGTTTGAATTGCGTGGGTAATGGTCGACCAAACAATGATTATCTCAAGTACAAATGGAGCCCAACTGGATGCGATGCACCCAAGTATATACTCCCTCCGTTCTAATTTAGATGATGTTTTACGAGTGTTCACGTGAATTAAGAAATGGAAAGAGATATAAAAAAATTCTATCTATGCCTTTGAGAAAAGTCTTCAAGCATTAATTGGTATTAGTGTATTTAAAAATAAACTTATGGTTTCAAGACAAATTATGAGGGTATTGTTGGTAGTTTTGTAGGAAAAATATGAAAACTATCAAGTAATGTGGAACAAAAAAATAATCCTAAACACTCATCTAAAGTGGAACGGAGGGAGTATTCTTTTATTTTACCCACGGTAAGAAATTAAATAATTCTATTTATAAATGACAATAATCGATGTTGGAATTTTTAATGATACAGGTTTGATGGCCTAGAATTTGTCAAGACATTTAAGGGAAAAAAGATCATGTTCGTTGGTGATTCAATTAGTAACAACCAGTGGGTGTCTTTTACTTGTATGATTTATGCAGCTATCCCGAGTGCAAAATTCACTACCTTTTACAGCGAGGAAATGGCATCAGTGTCTTCAGTCAATTTCACCGTTAGTACATAAACTTTTCTCTGAAAAACTAATTAAGAAAATGCTAAAACTGATCGTCGATTCAATCCCACAATTTGATCCGTCTCTCACAAAAAGAGGAATCCGCGTTCTCCGTGAAAATCGGGACAAACTGTGGAATGCATCCACGATAAATCTAAAGCACAATTACTTTTATAATGAGGGTCGGTAAAGATGACACACATCTTGGAATTTTTGCAGGATCCTAAATATGACGTGTCTATACTTTTTAATTTCAAGCCATTCCTTGTTGAGTTAGAGGAAACACCTGAACGGGTTCTGAAGATTGACACCATTAGCACTGGTGATGTATGGAAAGAAGTAGATGTTGTGGTCTTCAACACTTGGCATTGGTGGTCCCATACAGGAAGATTACAACAGTAAGAAGTTTCCTAAGAATATATATCATTCATTTTATATATATATATATACCAGTTAGATAAAGATTTCTCACAAGTTTGTGTGGTTTTGTTTTGAAGTTGGGATAAAATTCAAGAAGGAAACAAGACATACCCAGATATAGACGATCGTATGGCTGCTTTTGCAAAAGGATTAACTACTTGGTCAACATGGGTCGACAAAAATATTGACCCCAAGAAAACCCAAGTTTTCTATCAAGGAATTTCTCCTTCTCATATGAGGTAACTTTGCCAAGTTTTAATATGCTCTTATTAACAAAACCGAAGCTTGCATAACAAAAAAAAAAAAAAATATAGATTGCATATCTAAACTGCAACGACGTTTTTTTTTTTTTTTTTTTTTTTAGGGGCAAGGAATGGGGTTTTCCAAATACCACTTGCGCGGATCACACGACACCGTTTAATGGTACTACATATCCTGGAGCTCCAGAACCTGGAGTGGCGGTACTCAAGGAAGCATTGAGTAAGATGTCGACTCCTGTTACTTTATTGGACGTGACAACCATGTCACAACTAAGAAAAGATGCTCATCCATCACATTACGCTAATAAAGCTCGGACTTCTCGCGATTGTAGCCATTGGTGTTTGGCTGGTCTACCAGATACTTGGAATCGCATTCTTTATGCATCTATTGTTCCGAGTGCCGGCCCTGAGGCAAGTTTGGCAAAGCCTTTCTTTGGGGCATGAAAGGCCTAGGGGCAACAAAATCGTGAGGATTTATTGCTTATATGTAGTATCATTCGGATTTATCAGTAAATATCGTATGAGTGAGGGACAACACTCGGTAAACTAAAAGTTTCAGCGAAATATCCCCACCTCGAGTCTTATTTTTGCCGGCAGTTCAAGTATATCTTATCTTAACTTATATACTAATATAAAGAAAAGAGGTAATTGTTTGGTGAAGCCTTATTTTGGTGAAGCCTTTTCACATGATAATAATACCCCTATTAACAGCTTTTAGTTAATATTTGTATATTTACTGGAATGTCATTGTTTTAAAAATAGATCAAAAAAATTAAAACTTACTTTAAAAATACATATCGGATTTTAGCAAAATTAATATATTTGGAAAGCTCTTTAAATTATATACGTAATGAGTACAAACAAGGATATTAAATTTTTTTTTCAGATTTTTTTTCCATTATTATCAAATTTGGTGTTGTTAAAAGAATCCAATTCAAGCATGTGCATCGCACATGTGGCCTTACTAGTATTATTAAACAAAAGTTAGAGATATTTTAGCAGGCATTATGATTTTTCTTTCGTTAAAATCAAATTTGAATTTTATCATATCCGAAAGAAGTCGACCTCTTTTCTAATACTATATATTTACCTGGCTAAATTGGGGCCTACTGAGATTAATTGGGGACTACCACTACAAGACAAAATAGAATAATTTGACGTAAAATGGATAGCCCTTTATCCAATTATTTTACGAAATGGCATAACTACCCCTGATTAGTGCTAATTTGGCTGATTAAATGATGTTTAATCAAGTTAACCCTGAAATCAACTACATTAATTCATCATCAAAAACTTGAAAAAATTTAAATTTTTTTTCTCAAAACTCGATCCAGAATCGGTTGATGTTAGTGCAGTTGTAAACCGATTCTGGGTTGAGTTTTTCAATATATGAAGTAAAACCAGAATCGGGTTTTTTCAATACCTAAATAAACCGATTGTTGTAATCTGGGTTTCTATATGCCCACATAATCCGGTTATGCCTTACTTTCAGAAACAAAATATTCATTACATAGTTTAGGAAATTAGCGCATTACATATATAGGATTCAGTATGGGTATTCTAGAATTTGACACATCAAATGTTCGTCAATGAACCTCCGAGCACGTCGGTACAACGTCGTATATTCTTTATGGCGAATGAACTTGATTTCCCCATTACGAATTCTCCATAACCCATTGAAACGTTCCAGCCGAAATTCAGTGAATTCTTAAATGTTAGTATGCGAACTTTTAACGACGATGAAATAAGTATAAATATTATCGGATTGCTCACTTTTTCTCTGAGAGGAGCTTGTGGATGATGTTGGTACACCATATTTCTAACATTAACATACTATCACATTGCACTTTTTATGTAGTTGAATCGGAATGCCAAGTCTCTCCATTTTCGGTTATTGGGATTCCCGGTACGCCCGTAAAAGGACTCTTTAACTCTCTTCCAAAATATTGATTAGATTTCATTAAGACGTTCACGGAACGTATTAGCAAACGATTTAACGAGACATAAATCTTCATGCGGTTCCCACTCCATTTTCTAGGCTAAGTGTGTGATGTAGGAGTGGCTCAAAGAGGTTTTCTTTATATAGATAAATACTCAACGGCTATTTGTTCAAATTCAATTCGAATAATCGGTGTTTAGGTATGTCCACATAGTCCGATTATGTCCTTGCAAAATCATAAAAATTATGCCTCTCGATAATCGGATTTTAATATTGCACATGTAATCTGATTCTTGGAGTAAAAAACTACGAAACATTGTCACATATCCTTGCAAGAATCGGATTACAAGTGATTCCCACATAGACCGATTATAAAAGTTGTCAAAATCTCCCTCTCGATAATCTGATTTTAATATGTCACTTGTAATCCGATTCTTGGTAAAAAAAAGATACAAAAACATTGTCACTTTGCCTCACTAGAATACGATTACATGGGATGCCCACATAAACCGATTGTAAAACTCTAGATACTTTTGTTTTGTCAGAATCGGACTTTAAAAGTACCCTTATAAAACGATTCTGGAAACTTAAAAACCAGCTGAACAATATTTTCTGAATCGATCTATGTGGTGCAACTTCAAAACCCGATTATGAAATTTTCCACTTGGAGAATTGTCAGCATCGGATTTTATACAGGTACATGTAAACCGATTGTGGCGGAAAAACTTACGGAATCATGCATTTTTTGCACACAAACATTGTAGTTGGTTCTTTTGTCGCACCTTGGACAAACACAAACAATTTTCAAAATAAACCAGATTCAGTCATTCATAAACTAAGAATAAAACCAAACAAAATTCAACAATAATTTTAAGACATAAGTTTTGACACCATAATTACCCATAGTTAAGGACATAAGTTTGAAACTATTCATTCATCAACATCCCCACCACGACCACGTCCACTTCCACGACTACGACTACCTCGTCCTCGTTTAGGAGTTGGGGCGGCGCTCGATGCACGTTCGTAATACTTTTTTTTTGGGGGGCTCTCTTCCTCTTTTTCTTTGGCTCCTCCTCCTCCACCAGAATTTGCACCCACTTCCACATCTTCGAGACCTGTTCAATTCATCAGTCGGCTTTTCTTTGGCCTTAACATTTTCCCCAGGCCTAATAGCTATCTGTGCTTGGGTTATCAAGTGCTCGATTCATCTTCTCCATTTCCATTTTAAACAACAAACATTAAACAAATAATGCTAAAAAAAAATTAACAAAACCGTAACTGAGAAATAATACACACAAGGAATTTGAGAGTTGTATCTTTGTCCTCTATCCAGGGCATCTCATCTACTCGTACCACTCGAGTATGAGAAATATTGAGGTACCACGACATGTAAGCCGCAATTGCCTCATCATCTGTTTTCAATCGATCATCCATACCAATTTTGGTGAACTTTCTGTTTTCCCAATAAGTACATGATGGTAAAGGGTCGTGAACAATCTCAATATCATTATCATATGACTTGGATTTTTTTCTCATTGAGTTTATACTTGTTGTGCTCTTTCATTGGGATTCTTTAGACGTATCCACAGTTTTTTGTGACTCTCGTCGGGTTGTAAATTACATATCCTTTTGGGTGAAACAAAGGCCCAAAATAATGAACTTGCTCCTCGCATCCAACCACCTTTCCTTTTCCTTTCGCCAAACCCTCCTTATAAGAGTCAAAAACAACATATTTCGTCGTCAAGTTGTCCAACTGGCGTCTCAACTTCAGATAAACCGCATCTTGGGACTTTTCCTTACTCTTGTAGATGTACATGTATCCGTAAGACTTACCTTCCAATTCCTTGTTCTTAAAAGCCCCTGCAGCAAATATTGGGAAGTGCAAATATATCTACGCTTGCAGAAAAGCCATAGTCCCTCCGATTTGGTTCTTGTCAGCCCTAGAAGCCTTTATCAACTCGTTCAACGAGTGTGCAAGGTGGCGGTGCCCCAAGAGTATTTGTGTATCTTATCAAATGGTTGCAACAGCTGAATAAATTTTGCGTTCACACGGGCACCGGAAACGTCTGGAAAGAACAGATCCTATGACGTAGAGGACATACACATTGGCCGTGGCGAAGATACGTTCCTTGGTCACCTCTTTTCCCTCAGCACGAAGTTTCTTTGTTCCACTAAAGAGTTCCTCAACTTCGAGAGATGGAATATCCTCTGCTTTGCTTTGCCTACTAGCATTTATGACTTGGTCATTGCCTCATCCCAGTGGAACACTTCCTTGGTGAATGCGTAAATATTGTCCCACTCAAGCTCTTGCGCGTACCCTTTGTGCTTCACGACTTTACCATATATGCTTAGCCTGGTAATGAACTTCACATCATTTGGACTCATCGTCATTTCGCCAAATGGAAGATGAAAAGTATCAGTTTCTCCGTAATATCTCTCGGCAAAGGCGGAACAAAGAGGTTTGTCGTAACCAAGATCTAAATTCTCGACCGCAGGAATTAACCCCGTAGAATTAACTAGTTGGACTACTTCATCAACTTCTCCAATGGTTGATTCCATTCCTTCCAGTGGTCAATTCTTCATCATAGTGGCTTCATACGATGAGCGACATCCTTGTGATCCTATAAAACAAAACAAATCAGATGGACAATAATCAAAAAACTACACGGATAATAAGTTTTATGTTACATAGCATAAGTTTTAGGTAGTTACTAAGGTATGGCAGACGACCGCGGACAAACTCTCTTTGTACCCCATAACACCCGTCCGCCATCACCGAGTAACCCTTTCACATGATCATTAGGGACGCGAGGAAACATCTTCTCTGGGTCGGGCATGTGATCCCCTTTCTCTTTCTTCTTACCATCTTTCTTTCCATCTTGAACGTCTCCTCCTTGGACTTGTTGTTGAACTTCTCCTCCTTGGACTTGTTCTTCAACTTCTCATATCCCTCTATCACCTTCATCCTCATTTTCTTCTCCATCATCCCCATCCTCACTTTCTTCCCCATCATCCTCAGCCTCACTTTCTTTTCCATCACCTTCCTTACCACCAGTTTCTTCTTCATCACCATCCTTGCCACCAGTTTCTTCTTTATCACCAGTTTCTTCTTGATCACCGGAAACATCTAAAAATACCAAGACCACTTTACCAGATTGTAAAGAAGTCAAGAAAAGGTAAAAGTCGAAATCATCAAGCCTTGAATATACATTGAGTAAAAAGTTGGGGTGAATGGTGGCGAGACAGGATGGAAGAGCAAGCTTGTACACAAGAAGTAGACTAGGAAAAAATATATAATTTATACGTTTGATCCAACGGTATGTATATATCGTATTGCAAAGAAAACTTATCCGATTTTTTTATATTCATAAATTTTTATCGCTTATTATGACATGCAATTATTTTTTAAAGTATGACATTCCCTGTCCTGATGCTGACCAATTTCAATTCCTTTTGGTGTTTGCACACAACAATGATACGTATAGCGTGAGGGGATACCCCAGCTGCTACCACCTGAGAAAAAAAAAAGGTGGCCCCCACCCTAAACACCTCCCCGTGCAAATCTCCCCCAGGACTCTCCATCTGATCGTTCATTCCCCTCACGTGATTTCTGCCGGTATAAATGGGTGTGAACTTAGCATCATTGGTTTGCACATGCATAACATAACGAAAAAGTTGTGGTGGAACTGTGGGAAGAGTAGGGGTTGCCAAATCATGCCTCCCACCTCCTCAGAAGTTCAGTAGTCATTTCGTTCTTGCTTTCTTTCTGTGGTGAATGGCCTGAATGAGCAAGGGCCCCCCACCTATCAATCTATCTATCATCTTTAAATTGGTTGGACTGAAGGCTTTGTCATTTCATGTCATGTGCAATGAGACTTTAAAAACGAACACAACTTCTTTATTTAATTAGTTTAAAATCTCAATCACGATGAAAAGTTCCTTCTGTTTTCCCAAAGATTCTTCTCCATTATGGGGTATTATTTTTCGATCATTCAACAAACCCTTATCCAAATTTAGCTAAATAAGACACGTTACATCTGTTTGCTAGTTGCATTTCATTTCATTTTATGGAAATGTGATTCAAACCGTAGGTAGATGAGATATGCATTATGGAGTACCTAAAATTGTTGGTGCATAATTCACAATAAAAGACTCCTTGCCTCCTTTCTTAGAACCACAACATGCATTGCCCACTGTACCCGGCATTCATAATCTGGTAAATTGTGAATGCATCACTGATAAGGTACAATGGAGCACCACCAATAATGCATCACAAGTGAATAGTGAGTACCAATAATACATATAGTAACGACGGAAATACCCACATTTCACTGTACTGTGTAATGTTATTTTGCAAAAAAACTGCATATTATGATCAATTATTCCGAGTATATGTTGTTTTCAAGCGCCATGTATGTACTGACCCTAAACCTTATTTGTTGTTTTGAATATTTTGTTTCTATGATCCATTTTGAAGTGCTGTACTGTTTCTTTATTAGTGGTGGTGGCCCCCTCAACGTCTTCTATCCATTCTTTGGGGGCACAAATCAACTCTACTATACTTTATGTGTAGGACCTCAGATTTTGTTTTGTTCCCATACCGCTCGGCCAGCTTAGATATGCAGAAGAAGCATAGAGAGTTACGACTCATTTTCTTATTCTGTTAGCTCATTTATATGATAAACAATTTTGATCTCTTAATCTCTTACTAAATCCGTCAATTCAATGTCACTTTAATAAGTATCTTCGGTCACATCTTGGCTTTTGTTTGCCTACGCAAATTCCTAATACATAGTAGCTTTCTTCTCAGAGTTCTGTTCACTTGCCACAACTAGGCTCGACCTCTATCTCTCTCAGTTTGTCCATGCCAATTACCCGTCCCTTCAGTTTTTTTTTTTTTTTTTCTTCTCTGAGTTGAGTCTAATTTAAGATTAGTAGATCGATAAGTGTTGTAACAGAGACAGTCGTCTTAAAATTGGAAGGGGAATATAAAAGGAGTCTCCTCTATCACTGACCAGATGAACAAATTAACCCTTACAACTCAACACAGTTTACTGATTTAACTTCTCTTGATTAAACAAGAAAATCCACATAAATTAAGAAGAAAACACATGACTAAGTAGGTATGTAATGGTTATTACAACCACACATATATCCTACTTTCTATTTTTACAATAACACATCGATCATTAACACAGTAGAAACATGGAGACTGACTTGACTTTTACTAGCATTTGCAGTCAGAACCACATTTGCAGTCTGAGCCGCATTTGCAGCTACCTGAACCGCAACCACCTCCTTCAGCTCCCATCTCTGAACCAGCAGAGAATCTACACCAAAAAATATTGAAATAAGTAAAACATTAAGAGAACAACCCATCTATGTATACACACACAGAGTAACGCTCGAAATTGATTTGGATATTATAGAGAGTGAGAGAAAGAAGAGTTACGATTGCTGAGGTGCAACGCCAAAGACGAGGCTTCCAGTGCTAGAGGTCTCAAGATCTGGGTACATGCCGCACCTATAAATACAACCACAACCCAGGTATTTAGAAATCTAAAACATTTCGAGTTTGACAAAAGGAAAATTATCACGATTTTAGTGACAAAAACAGGAAATAAACAAGAAGCAGTAGAGAATTTGATGATAACATAAGAATTTACCCGTTGCAGCTGCTCCCGCAGCCGCAATTAGGTCCACACCCGCACTTTCCTCCGCAACAAGACATGATTAATAAACAAAAGATGAAGAACTAGCTTAGAAATTTGCAAAGAGAACGGAGGTTAATTTGTTTTGATGGAATTGAGTGAGTTTCATAGGTTGATGCAAGGTCTATTTATAGCGAAGTTGAACAAAGGGAATGATGACATGTCGTGTATTATTACAACTGTGGACATGTTCTCTACCTCTCTTTTTTTAGATCACCACCGACTAATAAATTTATTATGTTGGGGGCAATAGCATAGCTGCATAAGCCCTGTTCCAAATTATCTATATAACCATACGTCAAAAGGTGAATTATGCATAGAACTCTTGTGGTGGAACTGGCCGGGGAAAGGTTAGGGGTACCTACTGGCTACCGCTTGTCTTCCATTCCTCACGGTAGTCATTCAGTCACATTCATGTCTCTCTGTCTTTCTTTATCTCTTGAATGAATGGCCTGAATGTGGACGAATGGACCCTATGCTATCTAGTCTATATCTTATCTTATCTTATATACTAATATAAAGAAAAGAGGTATTTTTGGTGAAGCTTTTTCGTGTGACAAAAATACCCCTCCGGGTTTTTATTTTCTGTTCCTAAAGTCACGTAAAAAAAGAAATGCAGAGAGGTTGGTTATGTCAAACGTGACTTAACTGTTTCGAGTTCGAATCCCACTGTCTCCATTTTCGCTTTTGTTCTTTTAACCTTTCCTTTTTCTTCAACTTTTTTTTCTTTCGCATCTACAGAAAACCAAAACTTCTTCATCTTCGTTACTGGGGAGTTCATCCATGAAAGTCTCTTCATCGTTCTCCTCGATTAACTATGAAATTGAGAAAAAAAATCTATGAAAACATCCGTGTTCTTCGTTCTCCTCGATTAACATATCATCGAAACAAAAATACAACAAAACAAAGATTTGGGTTTTTTTCCCCTTGCCAATCATCCATGACGAAGGTGGTAGCAGATGAACAAGATAAAACGAAGAAACTTCGGAGAGACTTCCCAAGTAAGTGAACATGATCTACGCCAATTTTTGGTTGAATACTTTTTTTTGATTGTTTAATTTCAAATTCTAGGGTTAGTTTAGGGCCAATTTGTGGCTGAAAACTCTTTTGATTGTTTAATTTCAAATTCTAGGGTTAGTTTAGGGCCAATTTTTAGCTCAAGATTGCTTTTGATAGTATAATTTCAATTCAACGTCTAGGGTTAATTTTGTATGTGCAGTTCGGGCCAAATTTTTTTTTCGTTTTGATTGTGCAAATTGTTGTTCATCCTTTTCTTTCACCTGTTACTTTCCCAGTTTCATTTTGTTGTCTTGATGTTTGAATGGAAACAAATGTTTGAATTGGGTATCTGGATTTGAATTGGGTATCTGGGATTACAGCATGAACAATAGTGACGTTAAAAAAACTATTTCGACTGGCCAATGACCCAATAATGCTTATCTTTCTTTTACAGTTTTGAATTTGGTACTGTTTCGACTAGCTATTCATGTAACTGTAAGTAATCTTATTAGTTCCACTTTAAGGAGGCCGAACAGCACTAATAACTAATAGGAAACGACATAGGAACAAATTATAGATAAGATTTCCTTTGAAGAAAGTCCTATGTACATATAACTTTACACCCAGAGAAGTATTGCCGTTTTCACTTCTCCTCCCAAGTTGCTTGGAAACTCAAAGAGTTGAAGGGGCTTTGGTTTATTATTTCAGAGCCGCCTCTCTGTTGTTTCTTCTTCTTCTTTCACCATTTCTTATTTGTCATCACTACATCATCACAGCAGATATAGATAGATTGATTCATCACCAGCACAATAGCTGATTCAATAGGTTTTCCTTTATTTTATTTGTCTCTGTAAATAACTAGATTGAAGTTGATTAGTTTTTAAAGAGAAGGATTCGTTAATCTGTTTGCAGTTTATAATAAAGTGAACATATTTGAAGATGGATTTTGATTTTTGTAGTGTTTGCAGTTTTTTTTATTACAACTATGATATGAGAAGTGAACTTGGGGTCTTCTAAGTTATTGGGGTCTTCTAAGTTATTTTTAGAAAAGTTAGTTCTTTTCTTTTAGCTTAGTCGGCATTAAAACTAGATTTGAGATGTAATTTGGTCAAATTATACATGAATTTCGGTTATCAAAGTTTGTGGTCGCCTTCAAGATCGCAGGCACGCTCTTTGCAATCCAGTTCACCCCATCTTACATCCACCCGTTGACAGGGAAATGTAAGCTTGCCTAGGCTGTCCAAGAAAAGAATGTCTGAAGCACACTAATCTTGAGAAATTTTAGGAAGTGATTAGAGCAAAAGGAACCGATATACAGTTTAGCTGAAATACTTGAGCAAGAATGATAAATGTTTTGATCACCATTTGATGCATATATGAAAACCTATAATGGAAACAAATTCATGTATAATTTAACAACCTATAATCAGACTGTTAAATGAATAATATAGAACTTAATATTTTTGTTTCATTTTTTTATTCAAATTCTTATGCCCACCTTTTCATGACAGATTTTAATTTGATTTAGTTTGATTTGTAGATGGATTCGCAATGTAAGATTCCGGGTTTTCATCCACGTCGAAGTCCAGTGATTATCGTAAGACATTCCCAACAACAAAAAGCTGCTCACTGACAGCGGCGCCGTGCTACATACGCAAGGCAATCAAAAATAGATACTCACTTACAGCAGGGCCGTTCTACATATGAAGTAAAACTAGAAGCAATAACCGAAGTTGAAATACTAGCGCTTCTTGAACAAACTACGTAATGCTTATCATATCACATTTGGAAAACAAGAATTGGAAACGCTGCAGAAACAGGCTCAGGTAAATTGCTAAAGAACATATTTTGCAGGTCTTTTGCGATAAGCATATACTTAGATAAACTTTAACACTCTTTTAACTATAGTGCGATAATTAAACAAACCTTTCCTGAGAATTGATTGTTTTGGTGATGAAGGTACCTTCCTGATACCATTGATTTTGCCGGTAAAGGACGACCACATGGATATACAGGCTGTGAATGCTAAGAAATGAACTCTTCCAGCTTAAGCATTTCGATCCTTTGGGGTGTAAATAGTGAAGTGCATCGAGTTCTCCACTGTTCCAATGATATCAAGTGCAGTGAATTTAATTAAAATTCCATATGTATATCCCTAAGAGTTCTATACAAATCCTGAAGTTTGTCCCCTATCATTTTGCTTATATTATTGTACCAGCAAAGAAGTGTTTTAAATTGTCACTCTCTATGTTTTATAGGTTTTGTAACAGAACGAAAGGGCAGGCGCAACGCGCGTGCGTGCTATACTAGTATTATATAAAGGGAACACCCCTTACTGCAGCAGGTGAAGCTGCAAAATTTGATTTCCAATTTTACCCTTGCTTCATTTTTATTTCAAAGGCAGTAGATAAATATATTGGGGGCAACAATGTAATTTCATTTTTACTATTACTGAATCTCCCACATTCGAATTGTTCTTCTAATTAGATCAAATCACCTTTGTTGATCAAATCAGATCGTTGAAATTTTTAACTAATTGAATCTGTGAAGAACCAATCAGAATATAAATTCCTAGATTAATCTATAACTATTATAAAGGGAACACCCCTTAGGTACTGTTCATCAACAGTAAATGAAGCTGTAAGTTTTAGAATCCCGAAACTGCCCTTAATTTTGTCACTCTATAACAGAAGCCATCTAAATAAAATGGGGTTAAAAAGGTAAAAGCTGAAAAAAAAACGTAGCTCGGGAGACAATAAGATAGTAGTGTGCGTGGGTCACGTGAGGGGCATCTGAGTCGACCCACCAAATCCACTCCGTTTCAGGGTGAGCTATCATCGCAGCACGGACGAGTGGGAGTTTAGCCCAACAACCAGTCATCTTAGGCTGAAACAGAGCATTATTGTAGAAAATATCATACCCATGGATTCTACAATAATCAACTTTGTTTTTTGAAGAATCTAAGAAGCATACTATCTCCACTGGGATGTTTACAAGGTTTCATTTGAGATCCAGTGACTAACAAAATCCGTTCATTAACACCAGATGCAAATGAAGGGTGTTGATTCAACCAATCTTTTCTTTTCTGATCCCAATTTTTGATGGGTTTTTCCATTGAGTAACTCAGATTTGGATCATAGAAATTTTCCGATTCCGGTTCTTCTTTAAGGTTAATTCCATGAACACCCAGATGAAAATCTAAAGAATCATCATCTACGGACGACTTTGAATCGGCGTTGGAGAATCTTTGGGAGAAATTAGGTTGGGTACATTATTTATATGTCCCTACTTTTGACACCCAATAAATATGTCCTTATACAATAATAAATATGTCCTCTTTTTATAACCTTATCCATTTAATATTAGATTACCTTACTACCCTCAACTCTATAATATTTTTCTTTATTTCAAAATACAACAAATTTCTTCCTCTACTACTTCACCACCACCACTACAATTCCACCACCACCGTTCAACAACCACCACCTACCAACCGCCACCACCACTAATATTCCACCACCTCTCCTTCACCGCCACCATTACACCACCACTAGTCCTCCACCACCACCATTACACCACCAGCCAGTCCTCCTCCACCACTAGTCCGTCGTCGCCGCCGCCGCCACCACCGCCACTGCCATGCATGCCGCCACCGCCGCCACCGCCGCTGGTTTAGATATTTTTGGATCAACAATAGTAGTTGATCCAAATAAAAATAGAACCAACAGTATTTGATCAAAAAAAGAATCATCGGTAGAAGTTGATCCAATTTAGTGGATAAACTTCCATTGTTGATCCACTAAAGTGGATCAAAAATGGAAGTTGATCCATGTAAAATTGGATCAATAATGATAGTTGATCCATGTAAAATGGAGTGAACTTGGCGTGAGTCGAACACGCATCATCGACATGGAGTCGGGTCATGCTACCATTGCACCACAAGTTCAACATTGGAAGAAATTTACATGATTTAAACTACAAAGCATGAGTTCAAAGGATCAACAACGGTAGTTGATCCCATATAGATGGATCAACAACCATAGTTGATCCAAAATATATGGATCAACAACCATAGTTGATCGATATCCTTACTGCTTCAACCCATATAACCACCATATTTCATTACACGATCATTACATGTAGCTTCATAAACACCAACGACTCCAAGAACGACTTCAAAACCAATCTCGACAACTACAAACAACCGAACCACCATTATACTACTATTTCCATGACTAATTTCTCATTCGTACCTCTCCACCATTACCGTCACTAACAAATCACACATTTCCAAGACCACCACCAACACCAAAACAACGAGAACCAAAATCCAATGAGTATTTTATCCATTTAGTTGGATCAACAATGGATGTTTATACATTTCGATTGGATCAACGGTGGATGTTTATCCCGATGAGTTGGATCAACAATGGATGTTTATCCATGCTGATGGAAAATGCTACCATTTAACCAGTTGCAGTTTCAGATCCACCAACAAAACCATCAAACACCATCTATAATCCATAGCAGCACCATCATTGTATGCTCTGAAATCTGCAACACCAATTCGAACCATCAGAACCACCATGAGCTCAAACCCTAGCTTCAATTTATGCAAAATCACAAAATCAAATCCTAATTTTAGATCCAATCTCACAAATCACCACCACCAACAATTATACTCAATCTTCACCACCACCCACCACTGTCTATAGCACCAATTTCATTAACCCAAATTATTACAATCATTATTCTAACCTCTTTCACTCCTTTTTTCCTCCATCACCACCAACACCATCTCCATGACCACCACCATCATCAAATAAACGAACAATGATTGATATCCTCCTCCTTGCCACCACCACCACCAGGTTTGAATCGAAATCAAATCTGATTTGTCTTATCTCCAAAATCAGATCTCGATCTATTTGAATCCGATTTCAAATTCAGTTTATAGAAGAATAAGAAGAAGAAAGTGGTTGTAGTTGCAGAGGTGGTGGTGGAGATGTTGTTGATGATAGTTCGATTAAATATGAATCCATTAGCGGCGGAGAAGGTGGTTGTAGACTCGTAGTTGCAGAGGTGGTGTTAAAGCTTCTTTTCTAATTTTAGGTTACGGTGTTGCGGCGGTGAAGATGGTGAAGCGTGACGGAAAGAAACGAAGAAGAATGAAACGAATATGGTTACGATGAAGATCTTTGGTGGTGGTGGTGGTGGAGCGATGAAGATGTTCTCTGGTGGTGGTGGAGCGATGGAAATAGGGGAAAAAATTGGAGACGTCGCTACTAATTAGAAAAGAAGAAGAAGAAATAGGTAGATAGATGGGAGGGCAAATTTGGAAGAAATTAAAATCTTATTGGACCCCTGATGGGCTTATGAATAAAGAGGGACATATTTATTATGTGATAAGGATATTTGTATAGACTATAAAAAGTAGGGACAATAATTCAATTACCACAATTAGGTTTTGATGTGTCTATAGTAGAGAAAAGAGTCCAAACAACTAAAAACCCAACAGTGGCTCCTCCTAAAAAACGAATAAGATTAGAAACAAGAGAAGATGAAGAAGAAAAGGGTTTATTGCGATTTAGGGTTTTAGTCATTAATTTCCTTTAGAAAACAAAGGAACTCTAGATTATCAGGGGAGAAAAATATGGTGAGAGAGAGAGGGGGAGAGAGAGAGCAGTAATGATTTTAGGGAAGAAAAAAAAAACGCAAGGAGAAGATTAGGGATAATGGTTCTATTGTGTACATTATAGTGTGACTTAATTAACTTGCTACCACTCACTGGATCACATTTTAGCCATTGATCTAGCACGTGCGTATGCACGTGCAGGCACTCTTGTCTAATATAATAGTTGGCTAATAGAACAAAAAGAAAAAAAAAAATCAATGATTCTGTTTCAAAAGATAAAGATATCAAAACCCATTCCTCCAAACCTCACAAATAATTTCAAGTTAAATTAGAAACAGTTACAGTTCCAAAATTAAACGAGATTCCCACTGAGCATCCATCTTACCGATACGAACTGTATTAAAGTACCCAATTCTTCAAACACTCCATTCAACTAATTTGATGATTTTGAGTGTTAAAACATCTTGATCAGGCGAGCAAGTCTATGTTAGGGTTTGTACTATTTGTGGATTAAATCGAAGTTTTGAATTACTTAAACTTAGTTTTTTAACTTTGGATGTTTGGATTATGTTATTTGTCTCTATCGATCGAGAGAAAAAGAGAATTAGAGGAAGAAATAACAAAAAGCAGAAGATAAGAGGCAGGCAGATGGTGGAGAAGAAAGTCATGCTTTTAGAGTTACGGCTCTCAATGTAAACCAAAATGACGACATTACCCTACCGTCTTAAGAATAACCAAACAGGTGTCGTCGTGTTTGGGTTTCCAACAAACGTTAAATCAGAACATGCCTCTCACAAAATATATTTTCACACTTATGAAATGCACATGTGTAGCCCCAAGTCCCCCTTAATTTGAAAATTACAGCAAGCGCAAAGAGCGTGCCGTCTTGTAATCTTAAATACAAACTAGATTTTGTGCCCGTGCTACGCATCTGGTATCTTTTTCTTTTAATCATATATTTGATTTGGTAAAGCTCTCCTTCGGATGCGCCTCGTCCCGTCCCGATTTGATTTGGTGTTGTGAGGCAGACCTCGATTTGAGAAGAACAGATGAATATCACTCACATGCCAGTAATAGTTGCCGCATCCTTTCCTACACATTAAAATCAGAAGGAACTTGAGAGTGAATCATCTAAATGATAATGCGGACAACCTAACTTATTAGGGTTGACTAAGAACTAAGACTTCATTCCATAGTAGTTCATTGCTCAAAATCATTAACCCTGGATGCAAAAATTTCATATTAATTTGCTTGTCAGATGTATCAACATCCACCGATGCATCAATTTAAGTGCAACCTAACTAACTACAGCCCCTTGTTATTATCAGAGGGTTGTTGGCTAAAAGAATCAAACATAAAAATTAAACCATATGTAGCGGGTAGGGAGTACCTCCTTGGAAGCAAGTATACCATCTTTTTAACAGGTCGACTTGAGATAAGGATATTCCACCTAAATGTTATACATTTTGAAAAGGATTTTAGACACTAACAACTCTTTGTCACCCCAATGCGAAACCTGTTGCATACCAACATAAAATGAAGTTTACATTAACGGATCTTATTTTGGTCACTAATTTTGAACTCACCTTTGTTGTCTCGAATCCTTAGTTGGCATGTCAGTAATGTTGCGTTTCGTTTTTGTGTGAGTATGCATGAGCCACTACAACCAATCGAATCTGAACTTGCAGGTAGTATGATATATTTAAACAACAAAACCTGAGCAACAATAATTAATAAAATGTCAAAAGAAATTAACCCACTATATTTAAAAGAATAGAATACTAAACATATCGGTAAAAAGGTAAAAAAAGGTATGCAGCATATAATAATAGTTCACAGATTTATATAAAATTGATAACATCTAATAAAACTACTTTTGGCACCACCAAAGACTTCTTGTTGCCCTCAGCTTAACCATTACAGCGACGGACACAATGGAGCAACACTATATGACCGTGTTGCATCTACAACAACTGAAATTTGATTTTTTGCCGGCTACATGACATGAAATATTAGGTGTGGATGAGCTACTTCGGCATGCTTAGACTTATTTTCCTTATGCCTAACGACAAAATCATATATTAGCCCCTTGCAAAAACAAAATATATATACACAGAAAGTTCATGTGCATTAATAACCTTAGTTATTGGTTGTCTTCATACTTTCTCGTAGTTCTTTTCTTTTTCTCTTCTACCGCAATAATTGTGTCTATTTGATACATACATTAGCATAAGCAACATATAATCCCTGAACTACAAAATTAATGTAAGCTCACAGTTAGCGGTTTCGAAGTTGGGGATTCTAATATTTCAACCTAAGATCCTAAAAACGGTTGCACATTCTTAGCATAAGAATTATTAGCTTTACATAGGCACTCCTACATGTCAAATAATCTAAAACACCAACACATTCTCAAATAAAAGTCCAAATTTCGCATACCACCCCAGAAATAAAGTTAGGGTGTCCCATAAAAATCCTAACCAAAATTAACCGTAAGCACATATATAAGCTTACGACTCTCATTGTCTACACTGATACTCCTTATCGTAAGTGTGTAACTGATATTCCTTATCGTAAGTGTGTAAAATAGAAGTCCGGGTTTAGCATACCACTACGATTACCTATACTCACGAATTACACTTGTCTGAAATATGATACTCCGTTTTGAGCTTACTGCAAATAGAGAAGATCAATGAGTTATTCTAATACTCAATATTGACCTGACACAGACATTACGAAAGAGAAAAGCAAGAAGATTCACCTACACGAATTACGCTTGCGGAGAAGATCAATGAGTTATTCTAATACTCAATATTTACCTGTATACATACATCTCCTCTGCTTTTTCACCAATGTAAGACTTATATCGTGACCGCAATTTTTTTGCATATGCATGTTGTTGCTGATAATATTTTTTTGGGGATAAATTTGGGCATCGCTAGGATCAGTAACATGAATTTGGGCATTGATGATAAACCCAAAGATATGTAAATAGGATAATTCTTTACCGAATACATGCATTTGTCACCAGAAGACGGAATCGACAGAGAATCCTTAGCCCTCAGACCGGAGATCCTTCAATTTACTTCTTTTGTGACTCCTTCTCCTTTACTTTCAGAAAGAACCCGTCCTACCACCAACATTCAAAAAACCTACAAAATAATCGAATATTGATTCACTTAACAATAAAAGGAAACTAAAATACTTCGTAACAAAGGAAAATTTAGTAAACTCGTCCAAAGATGTGTCCTCCATATATTATCTAGCAGCGACAATATGATAACACAGTAAAACACAAATAAGCCACATCAAATAAGTAAAGGCTTTGTCTTTTTGGGAAAGAATGGGCATGCTTACATAGTGCACCATACACAACATTATTAGTCAAACTCACTTTTTTTTTTTTTTTGCAGAGGTGACATCTACAGGTTACGGGGTTCCTAAAAGTGAAGTCACGATATTCAGCTTCTAATTAGTTCCCAAAACCATCATCATATCGCTGAAGCAAAATATAAGGAAGAAATGTAAGTGACTGCAGTTAGCATATCAATTAAGGAAAAGAAAAAAAAAACTTTGAATCCTTGGTCATGAGCTACAATTACTTGTGTTCATTTCTACTTAGGTCTTACTCTTACCAATTCCAATAACACAATAAAATCCGTAGATTATGGAGATAAAAAGCAAACTCTGCCCGTCACTTGGTGCTGAGAGATTAACCCTCACAATTGTAATCCTATTAGGTCCAAAATTCTATAAAATCATAAAGCAAAAATCACAGTTGAAGGAGTCCAAATCTGTTGTCGGTTAGCATTTCTGACAGGATGATACTACTTGGAGAATGAAACATATTTATACAAATTGCAGAGAAATTCTATCTCCCCAAACTAAATATGTCTCAAATCTATCTACTCACTGATGTCCCCCATCTATGTCCTAAGATTTTATGTCAAATATTGTAAGCAAAGATTTTGGTTTACCGTAAAACTCGTATGCACATTCTTTAGCAGGGAGTTATAATGCGTAACTAAAAAGTTCCTAAGCAACCATTTTTAGGGACCAATAAATTAGAGATCTTTGTAATATGCTAACAAAGATTTACGTCTGTAGCGCTACCAAAAAGTGTATGCCTAGACTGTTGTAAATGCTAACAAATATATCAGATTTATAATGCAATTGTAAATTTTTGTGTACATGGGATAGTCAGTTTATGACCGTTTGTATAATTCTGCCGCTTTAGTTTCATCACTTCTATACTAAATATTACCTGCACACGTTTTTCACCCAGATAATGGAACCTCACAATTAAATAGTATCCTAAAACTGAGAAGTTTTGATTCAATTAGGTGCACCTTGATAGACGACACCATTTGCATTGTGTACCCTTTTAGCTTCTTCATCCCCGGGAATCGCATCATGTTCACCTTGACCGTCATATATGACATCCTCAATGGATAATCACCTGGAACATGAGCATTGATCAGTTAATAGATAAACAAAAAAGAGAAGTTTAGTAAAAACCGTTAATCACAAACAAAACAAAAAAAATCATGGAGACTAAAAAAGAACACCAAATTGGGGGATCCCTTACTCTCAACACACAATACCCATCTCTAATATCCATCTGCATATTCTAAATCGAACTCCTCTTCCAAATATACAACTTATTCAATTCTAACAGAAACCCTAATTTCTATTTCTTCTGATTTCTTCATCTTTCAGAGCTCAATTAGCTTCCAGATTCATCACCCTCTTCTTCGATTTATCTGGATCTCAAGATTTACATGAATCCCTCAAAAAAAAAATTTATTCACTGGATTTGAGTTCAAAACGGAGAAAGACACGAAGAACATAAGAAAGAGAAGAAGAAGAAGAACAGAATAAAACTCACGTCGATATATTTGCGTCTCTGTGAGTTTTAGGTCTAGTTTTTGATGTAGGTATTGGCCACACTAACGGCGTCAATTAACGTACAGTTAATATTCGGTGTAAATGAAGTGTAATGAATTTTTAGCCACAAAAACGGACAGAAGTATTGTATACTTACATTTTCACTAACTGATTATTCTAACAATGGAGTTAAATACATGGTGTGTAAGCAGTGTAATCCAACTTTTAATGTCTCAGCCAATAGAGTTCCGCCACTTGTCCTCTCCGGTGCTATGTGTGAAAGTTTTTATCTAATTTAATTTGGGGGGTATCATACTCACCGTGCAACGTGGGAGCTCATATGACTTAGTGTTTTAAAGGAGGGGAGATTGATCGTTTCATCACTTTAATGTGCATCGAGACTTTAAACATTTAATATTTTTCCCTTTCTTTGAGAAGTGTCTCACTCCCAAAGGAATGCGTCTTCTTCTTCATTCATCACGCTCTTATCCAATGTAGCCTAGGTTAACTAATACTGCATACTACGATAATACGGTTTGTTCAATACATGTTTTCCATTCGTTGGACGTTTGTCCTGTATGGTTACTCGATTACTTTTGGTGTTGGTAGAGGTGTAAAACGTCTTGGCTTTTGCGGCTGACCCGACACGAAGTCGCGTGCTTCACGTGCCATGTCCGTCTTTGTCTTTGTCTAACGATTTAAAGCGTCTTTGTCCGTCTTTGTGCTTTACTAGTCAAAAGCTAGGCACAACACATTACGAGCCATGACACGAATAAACGTCTTAGTGATGTGCCGTTTTTGGACACGTCTTATAAATAATTTGAAATCACTTAATGTATACATTAAGTCGGACATTATCACAAGAATTTAATTAGACAACATATCATTTGAAATTATTTCAAGTAAAATTAACAAGTTTATTCAATAAAAAGAAATAGCCCATCAAATATAAAATTGGATTTTTGTCATGTAAATTAATGTTCTAGTTAAATATAGGTGACGACATTATAACAACGATATTGAAATATATTTTCCAAATATAAAGGTATTATATGTGTTGTTATAAATAAGCCAACATAACATGTTAAAAACTAGCTAGAATAGTGATTCTTTTGTGAAATATACAAAAATGTGATGTATTATGCCTTGTTATATGGTGTATTTGTACATGTTATGGCGTGCTCTCTTAACGTCTTTGTCTTTGAAATTTGAGCCACGTGCTTATCCGTCCGCGTCTTGTCTTTGGCTGGCTCTTGTGCCATTTAGTCAAACCCAAAGACGTCACATTTAACTAACGTGTTGTGCCGTCTTTGAAGCTAAGTCACGTCTTTGGGTCAAATTTGGGCTCAAATTTTAGCGTCTTTGTCTTTCACTTGTTGTCTCGTCTTTGCACACGGCCAATTTACACCTCTAGGTGTTGGTACATGCGTGGCATAAAAGTTCCGCTGGAACTGTGCGAGGGGGTGCCTAAATCATGCCTCCCTCCCACCTCCTCGTAAGTTCAGTAGTCATTTCATTCTTGCTTTTTTTCAGCGGTGAATGGCCTTAATGAGAAAGGGCCCTCACCTATCAAACTATCTAAAATCTTTAAATTGGTAGGTCACTAAGCGCTGAATGGCGGTTTGTCGCTTCATGACATGTGCATTGAGACTTTAAAAAACACATCTTCTTTCTTTAATGGGTCTCAAATCTCAATCCCAACAAAAGTTCCTTCTTTGTTTTCCTTTTTTCATTCCAAAGATTCTTCTCCATTATTTCAATTAAGTATTCAACAAGCCCTTATACAAATTTGGCTGAAAAGACACCTTACTACTGTTTGCTAGATTTATTATTTTATTTTTTTTACGAGAGAACACTGTTGGAAATTATAATTTGTAATTTTGATTTGTCTAGATCAGTTGAGCTAAGTGTAGAAAGTTCTACACAGTCGGTTATCAATGTTGGGATAAAGAGAGTTATTTAGTTAATACGTTGGAATAGTTTAGAATGCTCTAGAGAAAGCTAGAGTAGTTACGTCTAGAAAGTTCTATAATGTGAACTAAAGAAAGGTTGTCATTGTACGTTAATCAGTGTATAAAGAAATGTGAAGTATCTTCTAGAGTAGGTGCTATACTAGATATTTAGAGAAAGTTTTAGAGCATAAAGAGGTCCGTCTTGCATTTGTGGTATCATTTGTAATATGTAACGAAGCAAGAAAGTTAATAAGAAGTTGCGTTTTGAGATAGATAGTCTTGCTTCCTAGGAGCTCTGTACGAGCAACATAACTATGCTCGTATATCTCCGAAGTTTCATATCCAAATTCCAACAAACACTGGGTGGTGACCGGAGAACCAAGGAAGAGAAAAGGGCCTTAAGCAAGGCTAAGACAAGAAAACACAAAACTGTGGAAAAACTGACCGCCTAAAAGAGGACAAACTGTCGGAAAGAAAAACAAAGACATAAGCAAAACAAGTTCCCTAATAATTGTATAACCACGAGAGGAAGACTCACATTTCACTGTACTACAATGCAAAATTGCATAATTTTCATCAGTTATTTCATATTTTTAGTGGACACCCAAAAGGAAACAAACGCAAAAAAAACTTGCAGAGATCGCGAGCAATATCATTAGCTCCTCAACAGACAAATGAGAATGCAGATCGAGTAAACTCCCCACCAACAGTCTTGATATGATTTTTGTTTTCAAGAGCGATGTATTATTATTGACCCTACAACTTTGATGTTGTTTGTTAACTTCTACTTTCTAGGATCCATTTTCAAGTAGCTTTTTGTGTTAGTGATGGTGGCCCCTTAACGTCTTCTATCCATTCTTTGGGGCCGGATACTACTTTGTCATGTACTTACTGTGTAGGACTTGTACAGCTGTTATTGATCCCTATACCACTCGCGTCTGGTTAGCTATGAACGAAGAATCATCGACAAAAATCCGTCAATATAATGTCGGGAACTGATAACCCTTTCACTAAGTGTCATGTTCATTTTTGTAAGACTATAGAGTAGAGACCCGAGTTGCTGACCGGTAAGAGTCAGGCTCCGGATCGAGCAAGCCATACAGTTGGTTATCTCTCGCAGATTATCTATGGAAATTAACCATTTCATTTTGTTGTTCATGTTCACCTCTTGGTGACTGACTAGTCCGTACAGAGCACTACCGGCCCATATTCATAATCGTAGAGAGTCCACGATCCCTCAAACAACTAAATTGATGGGAATTGATTAGTGAGTCTCGTGCTAAGATCACATTTTAAGGTCTGTTGATCGATAAATGTTGTAATAGAGACAGTCATGAAAAGGTTAATTAATTTCATTGGAAGGGAATTATATATAAGGAGTCCTCCTCTATCACTGACATTAATAAAATTAACCCTTAACAACTCAACACAGATTGCTGAAATAATTTTCTTGATTTAACAAGTAAATCAACATAGATTAAGAAGAAAACACATGACTAAGTAGGCATGTAAATGGTTATGACAACCACACACATATCCTACCTTTATTTTTACAATAACAACAACATAAAGATAGAGATCATCACATCGATCATTAACACAGTAGAAACATGGAGACTGTCTGACTTTTACTAGCATTTGCAGTCAGAACCACATTTGCAGTCGGAACCACACTTGCAGCTACCAGAACCGCAACCACCTCCTTCAGCTCCCATCTCTGAACCAGCAGAGAATCTACACCACAATTATTGCAGTAAAGAAAACATTAGATAACAACCCATCTATGTATAAAAAAAACAGGATAATTCGAATTGATTTGGATACAAATATTGGGAGAAGACTTACGATTGTTGAGAAGCAACTCCAAAGATGAGGCTCTGGGTGTTGGAGGTCTCAATATCTGGGTACATGCCGCACCTATAATTAAAACAACCCGTGTTTTAGAATTCAATAACTTTTCCAGGAGATCTTGGTTTTGAAATAAGGAAATTAACAAAGTTTTAATGATCAGACAGACGACATAAACAAGAGTTAGAGAAAATTTGATGAAAGCAATTACCCGTTACAGCTGCTACCGCAGCCGCAGTTTGGTCCACACCCGCACTTTCCTCCGCAGCAAGACATGATTAGTAAAATAAGATGAAGGGATTAAAAACTAGCTTGAAGAATTTGCAATGAGAACTGAGGATTGTTTTGATGGAGTTGAGCGAGTTTCATATGTTGGTAGTAAGGTCTATTTATAGTGAAGTTGAACAAAGGGAGTGATAACCATCACCGTACACGTGTCCTGTACTATTACGATTGTGGACATGTTTTCTTCTCTACCTCTCATTTTTGAGAGCACCGTAACTTTATTATGTGAACAGGCAATAGCATAGGCCTGTTTGAAAATATCTATATTTTCGTGAACTCAGTCTTCTGGTAACTGACCACCAATGTACAGTGATATCGATAAAAACATCGGGGTGGATTACATAGAATTTGTGGTGGAACTGGGAAAGGTTTGGGGGTATACCTACTCCATCCAGTCACATTCATATCTGTTTGTCTTTCTCCATAAATGAATGGATGAATGGACCCTAAGCTATCATCTTAAAATGATAGACGTGAAGATCAGTTCATCACTTTAATGTGCATCGAGACTTAAAAACATTTTTTTCCTTTCTTTAAGAAGAGTCTCGATCCCAAAGGAATTAATGTGTCTTCTTCTTCATTCATCGCGCTCTTAATTAATACTGTATGGATAACGCAACCTAGAATGTATCCATTGCATACGGTCCTGAATGGATAACGCAACCTAGAATGTATCCATTGCATGCATGGTTACTGTCCTCCATAATTGAAACCTATTCAAACTTAATGACTTTCTACCTACCGAGATAAGTTTGGCCTGCAATATCATTTCGGGGACACGGTGTTAAGTTAGGTGTGATGTACGCAGTGGAGCTGGTTCGATTAATTCGCTAAACTTCTCTAAGAGAGTGAAGTAATCTTTTTTATTCGAAATGTTCCCATCTTATTCCGAGTAAAGTAAACAAACAACAGATTCTCTCAACTTTTGATTCTACGCCATTATACAAATTTTCTGACCTTTGAAGCAGTACACTTTTTGTTGAAGCAGTACATGTAGTACTACTTGCTGATTGATGCATCATCGATAAGGTTAAGTGGAGCACCAATAATGCATCAGTGAATGACAATACTTCACCCGGTAGCGATCATTTCAGTACCCATATTATACATTGACACATTGTTGTTTTCGAAGAGTTACATTATTATTTTTTGTAAATTAGTTGTTTGATTCCAGAGCAGGGAATCTGATTAAGTAGTTGAATCATGAGATAAGATTAAGACTAATACGGGTTTGTTTATTAGATCCACCATTATTGGAGCTTTTTGTAAATTTTCAAATCAATTTAGTTAATCAATAAATACATGCTTGAATGCACTTGAAAGATGGTGCGTGTTCTCTCAAATCTACAATCCACCCCAACAAGGATGCTCATCTGAGGACTTCTAATGGTGACTTTGTATTTTAGAAATCCGGCTTTGCACATAAATACTAAGCCTTTCCCCAAAGCAGGCACGGAGCTACATGTAGTCTAGGGGGACAGCAGTCCCCCTAGAATTTCCTAATTACATAAATTGGCTTTGCATAATTACCATTTTAGGCTTGAAAAATTTAAGTATTTAACTATTTTTCCCCATATTTTTGTATATTACATAGAGAGTCTTGAATCCTTTATTATACACTTTTAAAACTACGATATTAGGTACTTATCGTACAAAAACTTGGCTTAAATATCAAAATTACGTAGGAAAGAAGTGAAAAATATCAAAATATTAAATCCAACGTATAAATCTAAACATCTAACAACTTATTAGATATTTTGGTGACATCATTTGAAGGAAAATACGAAGGCCTAAAAAATTTGCGGCCTTCGATTCACCCTTTCTACAAAGAAAACTACTATACCTATATATATTTGTCCCCCCCAAAAAAAATTCCTAGCTCCGTCCCTGCCCCAAAGGCCATTTTATATCATTCATGTCCCTTGATAATGGTAGAAAATAGTACAACATGGCTATGATTTTTAAGACCCTACAACTTTTGATTATAGCTTTTTTTTTTGTAAGTGGTGGCCCCTTAACGTCTTCCATCCATTCTTTGTAGGACTCGGTTTCTCAGAAGATGAACACTTTTTATCATGATTTTTGATTCTGAATGTCTCCACTTCCACATCAGACTTGCCGGACTTGGCATGGGCTACATAATTGTCCTGGGGATAGAACTTGTTTGGAGTTCACTAATTCAGTTTATGAATTGTCACTTGAAAGTTGAAACATAACCTCAAGAGTCTCCAATTTCACCGACTTGTAATGGGTCACAACACTATGAGTAGTTCAACTTGGGCTGCCAATAGGTCCCCTTTCACTGAGTCATTGGACCCGGAGCCAGACCCGAATTTATAAAAGCTGGCTTCGGTTCTTAACTGTTCTGGATCTTGTTCCTAAACTAGAGGATTTCGAACAAAACCCAACTAAGAATGTTTATTTTTATTGGCTTGAATCCAAATTATTTTTATACAGGTTATTATTGTTGCTTCATAAAAATTTTAAACAAAGATTGAAATTTTTATTTCTTGCCACTAAATATAAGATAATAATAGTCCGAATTACAACGAGTTGGTTGGTAGCCTAGCAACAAGCTGGGCACCAACACGTTTTTGAATGACTAGACCAACTCTATAAAATAAGTAATTGGTAATTTTAACATTAAAATCATGGCTTGCTATGCAATTCTTCAGTCTCTTCAATACAGCCACCATGTCGTCATTGAGTTCACCGTGTGTTGCGAAAGCTAGGGCCCAAAAACTATAATCATATGTAGTGCATTTATCCAAGTATTTGTTGCGCTTGTGAGAAACTGCATCGGAAAAAAAAAATGGCAAATTTGAAAGTATGGACGCTAGCACCAATGAAACGGGAGACACCAGTAACATCCAGGACAAACATCTTTACCACAATCCCGGTTTTAAACAAGGATATCATCGGGTCTCAACTCCGCAACCAACATCGAAAAGAAATCCCAAAGCTACATCTTTCATAGTAGGGACACCAGATCTGAAACAAATGTCCACTAAGGTATCGCGTATGAGATCATGACGAAATTTAAGACTTACATCACTAGCACAATGTAGAGCATGATATCTAGATATGTCCATCTCCCTATTTTAGCAGACATAGGCTCACAGAGCTTCAAAATGGGGAATACACGATCGATAGTAGAGGACCGATCTAAATTGGCATGGCCCTATACTTTGGTTAAGTCCACGAATGGGACATGCTAATAAGTAATCTTGTGCATGTTTAGTCTTGTTACATTTCCAAAGCACAAAATCTCGTTCAGACATACAGTATTTGGTTGGCATTTCTTTCTTCACTGCTGATAGACGCATTTATGTGTCTAATTTGTTCTCAATGTTTCGTATTGTTAGTACTCGCTTTTGTCCTTATTATGGTGTTTTGTGTGTTTGTAGGTATTTTTTGGAAATAAAGATTGTTGGAAAATTCGGCTCGAAAAGTTGCTCGGAACACCCCCGGAGGACATTTGATATTCGGACTCCCACTTTGGATAAGGGGTAACCTAAGGGGCACCCAATTGATATTCGCACCCCAAATTTGTTGGATAAGGGTGACCTTCTTCATCGTTTGAAAATCCAGTTTTGGCGGGAAAACTTATATTCTCACCTGCGGAATTTTGGTTCGAGAATTGAAGGCATTTTGGAGAGACTCAATGGTCGGGTTTGCAAGGGAAGACTTTACGGACATTAACGAAAGGCTGTTTTGGGTCTTTGGATCGAAAAACATTGGGTGGATAACTGTGAGGAGAAACAGAGGCATTGAGAGTTTCACGGGATTGTTTTACTCATTCCCGTGTTTCTCATAGGTTGGCTTGTGTTGGGAGAGGGCTCTACGATTCCGTGTTGTGTTTGGAGTGAGTAAGATTTAATTGACAGTTGCATATACGTACTAAACAAAAAGGAAAGAAAATATATTTTCTTTACTGCCGATTATTTGGAGTTATTACGTGTGATTCCTTGGTGCTGTTGGGTATAAAAGAGGAGTAGGGGATGCGTACAAGGGATACGGAGAGTTTTGGAGAGTTTTGGAGAAGAACGGAGCAATAGAAATCAAGTTACACAATTACTGCCACTCTGCTTGTGAAGGAAGAACACGAAGAACATTAAACTTCGAAGATCGTCGCTTATCAACGGTGTTAACGACTTGAGAGACGAGGGTCGTAATATGGAAGGCGTCTTAAAACAACGGGAACACTTTATCTTTATCGTTCTTTTGTGATGTTTTTGCTTGATTATAATTATTTGCAAACACCCCATTTTCACCAATTTACTCCATTTCATCATTTGTACACCTCCTTCGAGCAATAAAATGAGTTTTGAGCGTGTTTCCAACATGATGAGAGGCTAATTCTCCCACAACCAAGGCAATGAGGAAGCTATTTACGCATGAATAATTGGTAACTATCTTATTTGCTCTAATTTATAATTCACTCGATCACTGCTTTTGCAGAGTTTTAAATTGTTCGCAAAATTCTTTTCATTAGTTGTGATTCAATTAGATAGGTTATGCTTTGTATTAAGATAATCTATGCTTGGGAATACAAATAATTTTTGAGAATTTGTCTGATTATTTGTGAATTAAGAAACAAGGGATTTAAAAGATAATTAGAATTTTGGGTTATTTACCGTAATTCATTCATGTGTAATAGTGGAATCAGTGTCTTGGTTATTTTCTCATATCTTGAATCAATTTTGTGTTAAGTTTTCATTATTTTTAAGTTTTATAAGTCTAAAGTCTTTTTCTTTCACAAGTCTCAACGAACCTTATTACTACAACATTATTGAGTCACATCAATTTTTGGCGCCGCCGACGCGGGCTTGTCTTTAGGCTAGAGTTTTTAGATTTTCTTTTAGGTTTTTATTTATTTGTTCTTCTTTACGTTTTTGGGTTTTTGTCTTTTCCTTTCAGATTTGGGATTTGGAGCGAAAGAAAAATTTGCCAAAGCTTTTGGTGGATACTTAGAGATTTGGAGTTAAAGACAAAGCGAAAGGAGCGAAAGAAGAAAATTTTTTATATTTTATAAAAAGAGAGGAAAAAAAAAGAGAGGCATTTTTATTATTTTTTTAGACTTTCCTTTTCTTTTGCGCTTTTACTTTTTGGACTTGGACCTTGGACTTGGACGTTCTTTTATTTTTTTTTAAACCCTACGGAAGGGTAGTATTAAATATCAAACTGTTTGCAGAGAAGGACGGTGATTACGATATCACCTCGGCCCCTCGGGTTCGTACATGACATATGAGTCATGGCACGAGTCGACTCACAACGGTTCATCCCCGTCTGCAGTACGGGAGGTAAGTTTGTCGAAACACTCGTGAATCCCCGCTAGCGATTCTTGTCTTCCTTCGTGTGAATATATGCGAGGACTTGAAAACGGGTGTTTTTAATTTCCTAGTAAAGGGCAAGGACTGGCCATATAAGATAAGGGTTCGGATTTCATCACCGTTCTCTTCTTGCCCGCCTTAGGAAAACGATACTTAACACGAACCTAAGCTTTAAAATTTGGAATAGAACGAGACCGATAGGTAACGAGCTTAGTAGGAAAGTCGCTCGAAAAATATTGGTTACTCTTTTAGCATACTTCGAAGTTCATGATGGTTTTTCGTGAAGTTGAATGCGTGATTGCGCCGCCTTGTAATAGCGGTGAGGCCTTGGGTATCAAAGCTCCCTTTGAGCTTCCCTCGCCTTGATTCAACTTACTTTAACTCGGATTGATCCAGAGGGGTTTGCTTAGATTGTAACGAATTCCCTTTCGAAGGATTAGAAGCTGGTCTAGAAAACAATCTAAGTGGATCCATCATGCTTTTTGTTTGGTAGATATCATTAGGTTTGTTGTGGTGGAGTCGGCCTTGTTTGTGTTTGCATAGAACTTCCCTTCCTTTTAGGATTTTTCTTTTCTTTTGTTTTTCTAGTGTATGCCGAGGTTATTAAAGAACGGGCTTGGAAAAAGAAACACTCTAGGTCGTTTGATTAGTGACAAACCTAGTAGTTCTTCTTGTGAAGGCGGGGAACTTGAAGACTCTTCTTTTGAGAGCCCGTTTTTGGAAACTTCAGTTTGAGAATCTGTCTCTTAGTGAGGAAAGTACCCCTAGTACTTGGTTGTGCCAACGATGGCAACTTTGAAAGATTACATGTTCCCAATGGGACTAACAGAGCCGTGCATTAAATTGCCGACCAATACGGCTAACTTCGAGATAAAGGCTAGTATCCTTGGATGATCCCTATATTCTTAGGAAAAGATGATGAGAACCCTTATTTTCATATTAGGGACTTTGAGGAAATTTGTGGGACAGTTAGAATAAAAGACCTTACTGATGAAGTTTTGAAACTTAAGATGTTCCCATTTTCCTTAAAAGATAAAGCCAAGACCTGGATAAACAACCTACCATCTGGATCCATTGAAACATGGCATGAACTTATTGTTGCTTTCTATATGAAATTCTACCCTAAGCATAAAAGCAAAATTTATTAGGCATAAAATTAGTGCTAGTGTGCAACAAGAGGGAGAGTCACTTTATAGGTTTTTTAGAGAGATTCAATGATCTCCTATCTCAAAGTGTCCTCACCATGGATTTGATAAGATGAAACTTGTAGGGATTATTTATGATGGTTTAGACTATTCGACCAAAGCTATGGTCGAGTCTATGTGTCTTTGGTGAGTTTACTAATAAAAGTCTTTGAGGATGCATTTACCTTCTTAGGAGTTGTTCTTTGAGAAATCCCAACGTGGGAGTCTTGTGTTGAACCCCTAAAAGACTCTTGGTTAATAGAAGTAGCACCAATATGGTAGATACAAGCTTCGGGTCGAGATGCTAAGTTTCTTGCTTTATCCAAAGGTTAGAAGCTTTGGAAATGGGTCGATCTAAAAATAGGTCTCTTGGTGAACCTAATAGAACCTCTCAAGTATCTAGTTGTGAAATAGAGCCCGATGGCTCGTTTTGGGAAGGTCAGGTTAGTGAAGAGCAAGCTCATGCTGTCTATAACAATGCTAGGTTTGAGAACCGTCAGAAGTATGACCCCATACTCAGAGACCTACAACCCTGGTTGGAGAAACCATCCTAACTTCTCTTGGTCTAAGGGCCATAATCAAAGTCATCCTAGTAATTCTCAGCCTCCCCGGGTTTTGGTTATACTAAGAACTCTTCAGTCAACCCCAAAAGGTGCAGGAACCCTTCTGAGAGTAGAATGACTAGCTTAGAGGAATCTCTTAGTATACTAAAAAAGAGCCAGGATATGTTAACACAGAGCCAGGAAATGTTAGTAAAGAGCCAGGGTAATTTTCAAGAGGAAACCAAGCAGAATTTTAAGAATAATTCCCAGTCCCTTGCTAAATTAGAACTTCAAGTCGGCCAAATAGCTAAGTTCCTTAGTGAGAGAGAAGATGGAAGATTCCCTAGTCATACTGATCCTAACCCTAAAGGAGAGAAATCGTACAATCATGTGAATTCTATTACAACCCTTAGGAGTGGAAAGAAAGTTGACAATAAGGTCGCCATGCACGATAGTGAACATCTCTGTAGTTCACCCTTCTGAGCCAGAAAATGAGGAGACTGATAAAGTCTCCAATGAGACCAATGAGGGTCATATTGAACCAGGCTTTGTTCCCAGAGCCCCGTTCCCACAGCTGCTAGTTCCAACTAAGAGGGAGTCCAACTTTAATGATATATTGGAGGTTTTTAAGCGGTTACTATCAACCTCCCATTGTTGGATGCGATTAAGCGGATTCACCTTATGCCAAGTTTCTTAAGGACTTGTGTACACGAAAGCGTAAGCTTAGTGTTCAAAAGAAAGCCTTCCTAGCTAGTCACGTGAGTTCTATCATTCATAATACCACTACTCCTAAGTATAAAGACCCAGGGTCCCCTACCATTTCTTGCACAATAGGTAAATACCGTGTTGAGAAAGCTTTGCTTGACTTAGGAGCCATTGTGAACTTACTTCCTTACCATGTGTACCTTAACCTAAGACTTGGTGAGATGAAACCTACCCAGATGACTCTTCAGTTAGTTGATAGTTCCGTTAAAATTCCTCGGGGTGTGATCGAGGATGTTCTCATAGAGGTCGACAAGTTTATTTATTTTGTGGATTTTGTTATCCTAGATACCCAACCTGTCCCTGACCCAGAGAACCAGATACGGTAATTTTAGGTCGCCCGTTTTTAGCTACATCCAATGCAATCATTAATTGTCGATTTGGTATCATGAATTTGTCTTTTGGTAATATGACTATTTGAGCTGAACGTCTTTCATATTAGTAAGCTACCCTCTGAACTAGATGACTCGAGCATAGAAGAGGTGAACATGATAGGAACATTAGTCGAGGAGTCATTACCAAACACTTTGTTAGAAGATCTTTTAGAGAAATTCCTAGCTCACTTTGGGATTGATTTTGATGATGATGATGTGATTAATGAGGTGAATGCCTTGTTATATTCAACCCCTTTGATAGACACTAGTAATGGATGGAAACCCAAGTTCGAACCTTTACCGGTTTCTAAGTCTACCTTAGTTCCTTCGTTAGAAGAGCCTCCTAAGTTGGACCTAAAACCATTGCCGATATACCAAGTATGTGTTTCTAGGACCATACGAGACTTTACATGTGATTATTGCTTAGACTTGGATAGTGATCGGGAAAGTAGGCTAGTAACCAGTCCTTCAAAACAACAAGGAAGCTTTAGGGTGGACCATAGCGAGACATTAAGGGTATAAGTCCTCTTTGTTTGTATGCATCAGATCTATTTAGAGGAAGATACCAAACCTTCTAGGGAGATGCAAAGAAGACTAAACCCCAATATGAAAGAAGTAGTTCGAACCGAGATCCTTAAGCTGTTAGATGCATGCATTATCTACCCCATTTCAGACAGTAAGTGGGTTCGGCCCGTTCGAGGTTGTTCCCAAGAAATCCGGTAGACTGTAGTCCGAGAATGATAACAATGAGTTAATCCCTACCCGAGTGACCACGGGTTGGCGTGTTTGTATTGACTATAGGAAATTGAACAAGGTCACTATGAAGGACCAATTTCCCCCTTCCCTTGATCGACCATATGCTAGAGAGATTAGTGGACATAGTCATTCTTTGCTTTTTAGATGGCTACTACGGCTATAATCGGATCGTCATTGCCCTAGAAGACCAGGAGAAAACCACTTTTACTGTCCCTTTGGTACCTTTGCGTATAGACGCATGCCTTTCGGGCTATGTAACGCCCCTGCAACTTTTCAGCGTTGCATGATGAGCATATTTTCAAATATGGTAGAGCGGTTCTTGGAGGTCTTTATGGATGATTTTTCAGTGTTTGGTTCGTCTTTCGATGAATGCTTGCATCATTTGTCATTAGTGTTGACTAGGTGTAAGGAAAAGAATCTAGTTATTAATTGGGAGAAATGTCATTTCATGGTTCGATCAGGAATTATTTTAGGGCATATCGTATCTTCTAAGGGTATAGAGGTAGATAAAGCCAAATTTGACCTTATTAAGACTTTACAGGTCCCAAAAACCGTAAAAGATATTAGGTCATTCTCAGGGCATGCAGGTTTTTATCGTCGATTCATTAAGGATTTTAGCTTGATTTCTAGACCTCTTTGCAATTTGCTTGCAAAAATGTTAAGTTTGTCTTTGATGATGCTTGTTTAGAGGCTTTTGAGAAGCTTAAGACTTTACACACTACCGCCCCCATAGTCCAGGGCACCTAATCTGGAACCTACCCTTTGAGATCATGTGCGATGCTTGATTATGCTATTGGTGTTGTGCTAGGTCAGCGAGAAAACAAATTACTTCATGTGATTTACTATGCTAGCAAAACTCTGAATGATGCCTAGCTAAACTACACTACTACAGAGAAGGAACTGTTGGCCATTGTGTTTGCCTTAGATAAGTTTAGACCCTATCTCTTAGGTTCTAAGATCGTAATCTATACTGATCATGCTGCTTTGAAATACCTTTTGTCTAAGAAGGATACCAAACCTAGATTGATTAGATGGATCCTTTTATTACAAGAATCTTGTCCAGACATTAGAGACAAAAAGGGTGCAGAAAATGTAGTAGCAGACCACTTGTCTAGGCTAGTTGTTAGTTCCCCTAATGATTCCCTTCATATAAGGGACAGCTTTCCTGATGAACAATTGTTCTCTGTTTTCCAATCACCGTGGTATGCTAATATAGTAAATTATCTTGTTACTAGTCGAATGCCCCAACATTGGGGTAAACAAGATCGTTCTAGGTTTTTAGCCGAGGTTAAGCACTTCTTTTGGGATGATCCTTATTTATTTAAGTATTGTCCGGACAGATTATTAGGAGATGTATACACGAGAGTGACCAGTCCGGTATTATTTCATTTTGTCATGATCATGCTTGTGGGGGTCACTTTAGTGCTAAGAAGACCGCTTTGCTAAGATATTGCGGTGTGGATTCTCTTGGCCTTCGTTGTTTAAAGACTCCGCGATTCTTTGTGTTACTTGTGAACGTTGCTGAGAAATTAGGAACCATTTCCGTAGGAACATGATGCCCTTGAACCCTATTTTAATCGTTGAGGTCTTTGATGTGTGGGGTATTGACTTTATGGGTCCGTTTCCTAATTCTTTTGGTAACTTATACATCCTTGTCGCCTTAGACTATGTCTCTAAGTGGATTGAGGCGGTTGCATGTAAAACCAATGACCATAGGGTTGTGATTGAGTTCTTGAAAACTAATATACTTACACGTTTTGGTACACCGCGATCTATAATTAGTGATGGAGGGTCGCACTTTTGTAATGGACCTTTTAGGCTTCTGATGAAGAAATATGGTATTACACATAAGGTAGCTACCCCGTATCATCCGCAGACTAGTGGTCAAGTAGCGGTTTCTAATAGGGAGATAAAACGTATATTAGAGAAAACAGTTAATCCTAATCGGAAAGACTGGTCGTCTAGGCTTACTGATTCCTTATGGGCTTACCGTACTGCGTTTAAAACCCCTATTGGAATGTCGCCTTATCGGCTTGTTTATGGCAAGGCATGTCATTTACCTGTTGAGTTAGAACATAGAGCTTATTGGGCTGTTAAGCAGCTAATTTTTTCACTTGACAAGGCAGGAGCCCATAGGAAACTCCAGCTCAATGAGTTGGAAGAGATTCGTATAGATGCTTACGATAGTGCAAAGGAGTATAAGAACAAAATGAAACTTGTGCATGATAGAAATATTTTACGAAGTCATTTTTTCCGGACAAAAAGTTATTCTCCGTATGATACCGCAGCATCTTTTCCCGGGGAAATTACGTTCTCGGTGGACGGGTCCTTTTTATTGTTCGCACCGTATTTCCTCATGGAGCTGTTGAGATCGAGACACCGGATGGTAGTAGTTCTTCGAAGGTTAACGGTCGAGATTGAAACCCTTTTTAGAGCCCTTCCCTACGGGTGATATTGAGGAGGTCCCTCCGGAGGATCCTGTTTACCCTTGATTGACCATCGAGGCGATTGTATGTTGTATATTAGTTTTCTCTTCACCTGGTACTATCTTTCCGACTTCTCTCTTTACCGATTCCTCATGTTACTTTACTTTTTGGTATTGCTCTTTCATTAGAAACAATGAGGACAATGTCGGATTTAAGTTTGGGGTGGGGAATAAACTTCTTGTTAGTTTTTAGTTGCAATAAATAAACTCCGAGCCTAGAAATTTATGTTTATTAAGGATGGCACTAACCAATCTAAGTGGATGGAAGCATTTTGGTTGTAGGAGTTGAGGAACCAATCGATTAGATGGAAACATCTAAAGAGTCTATTCATAAAAGCACAGAGCTCGGGTGTTAGAAAAGAAAACATGGTAGTTTCGCCATATCCTCGTGATGGAAACATCGAAAGAATCCTGATCACTTCTTTTATTTTTCTCTTTATCATTGCTAGGGTGAAATAGAGTGACTGAGATACCCAAAAAAAAATTAAATTAAATTAAATTAAAAAAAAAAAATTGAGACCATACCACTAGACCAACCGGAATAAATACAATAAAGTCGATCACCGGTACCCTTGTATATGCCGGTGAGTTGACCTAGAGTTAAGATTATCGATCACTTTGGTCCCCTTGTATATGCCGGTGTGTTGATATTAGTCCGGATCAGTATCTCGGTCCATTAGGATAAGTTCACCTTAGTCAACATCATCCACGTTTTTTTTCTACATCCATCTTCTTAATCTTTCCATGTGATTGGTTGACTCCGGTTTATGATGTCCGAAACTATCGAGTAGAGCTCTGTCACTTTATATGAATTTTAGTATGCTTGAGTGCAAACTCGTGTACAAGAATTGGAATTTCGCATCGGGGTACTTCCTCCCCGTAGTCAATAAGTATGCCAACCAAGGAGATTCTTTAGTGCCTTCCAAGGTTCTGCGTAGATAGGTAGGGTCTGGAGTAAAGATTTTGTGGTTACACCTCTGGTAAACCCTCCGGAGACAACACTCCGCCACTAGGGCCACCTAGGGGTTCAAATGATTTTTATTTTCCAGAATAAATTTGCTCGAGGACTAGCAAATAATAAGTTTGGGAGTATTTGATAGACGCATTTATGTGTCTAATTTGTTCTCAATGTTTCGCATTGTTAGTACTCGCTTTTGTCCTTATTATGGTGTTTTGTGTGTTTGTAGGTATTTTTTTTGGAAATAAAGATTGTTGGAAAATTCGGCTCGAAAAGTTGCTCGGAACACCCGGAGGACATTTGATATTCGGACTCCCACTTTGGATAAGGGGTAACCCAATTACTAAGGGGCACCCAATTGATATTCGCACCCCCAGCTGTTGGATAAGGGCTGACCTTCTTCATCGTTTGAAAATCCAGTTTTGGCGGGAAAACTTATTTTCTCACCTGCAGAATTTTGGTTCGAGAATTGAAGGCATTTTGGAGAGGCTCAATGGCTGAGTTTGCAAGGGAAGACTTTACGGACATTAACAGGCCTGTTTTGGGTCTTTGGATCGAAAAACATTGGCTGGATAACTCGCGAGGAGAAACAGAGGCATTGAGAGTTTCACGGGATTGTTTTACTCATTCCCGTGTTTCTCATAGGTTGGCTTGTGTTGGGAGAGGGCTCTACTGATTCCGTGTTGTGTTTGGAGTGAGTAAGCACGAATTGACAGCTGCATATACGTACAGGAAACAAAAAGGAAAGAAAATATATTTTCTTTTCGCCTGATGATGACAGATTATTTGGAGTTATTACGTGTGATTCCTTGGTGCTACTGGGTATAAAAGAGGAGTAGGGGATGCGTACAAGGGATACGGAGAGTTTTGGAGAGTTTTGGAGAAGAACAGAGCAATAGAAATCAAGTTACACAATTCTGCTGCTGCTGCTGTGAAGGAAGAACACGAAGAACATTAAACTTCTGAAGACCGTCGCTTATCAACAGTGTTAACGACGCAGAGACGAGGGTCGTAATACGGAAGGCAGTCTTAAAACAACAGGAACAGTTTATCTTTATCGTTCTTTTGTAACAGTGTTTGCAACAATTATAATTGTTGCAAACACCCGATTTTCACCAATTTACTCCATTTCATCATTTGTACACCTCCTTCGAGCAATAAAATGAGTTTTGAGCGTGTTTCCAACATGATGAGAGGCTAATTCTCCCACAACCAAGGCAATGAGGAAGCTATTTACGCATGAATAATTGGTAACTATCTTATTTGCTCTAATTTATAATTCACTCGATCACTGCTTTTGCAGAGTTTTAAATTGTTCGCAAAATTCTTTTCATTAGTTGTGATTCAATTATATAGGTTATGCTTTGTATTAAGATAATCTATGCTTAGAAATACAATTAATTTTTGAGAATTTGTCTGATTTTTTGTGAATTAAGAAACAAGGGATTTAAAAGATAATTAGAGTTTTGGGTTATTTACCGTAATTCATTCATGTGTAATAGTGGAATCAGTGTCTTGGTTATTTTCTCATATCTTGAATCAATTTTGTGTTAAGTTTTCATTATTTTTAAGTTTTATAAGTCTAAAATCTTTTTCTTTCACAAGTCTCAACGAACCTTATTACTACAACATTATTGAGTCACATCAATTGCTTGGAAGTATGGGGCTGCCAAGATGCTTATAAGATGGGGCGCAACATCGTTGATGGCGAAGGAAGAAGATATGGAACCACATACCTGGATGTATTGGTCAAGTGAAAATTGAAAGGAGGTGCAAGTACCGCGCACAATGTTATCTTGTAATGGCTTTGTTTGTGCCGAAGATGCTAGAAAGACGGAATTGATTGAGTCAGACATGTTGTAAACTCCTAAACCACCATCACAAAGATTTAGTTTAGCCAAACAAAAGTAAAGGCCCAAAATCGGATCTATTACTGGTACTAGCTTAGTTGATGCGGGTATCAAAACTGTTAGAGCACTACTCGGTCGAACTCGTATGCGTTGTTATCTCAAGCATGTTTGTCAATGTTAGTGATCAAAACTATAAATCTTGATTTCTAACCTATTTATAGATGCCTCGGACTAGGACTTAGATTGTGTAGTTGAGCTTAGACTTCATTCATCATTTGAAGACGAAGAACTACTAAGGGGATCTTGTGGAACTTCATCGACAAAAGGTATGTGGAGACTGAAACTCATCTATCACTTGGAAAGTTTATTTCTACTTTATCTCCTATATTGAGACATAAGTCATATTAGGATATAGTTTTATATATATATATATACACATTTGAGATTTCGAGCTGAGTTTATCTGATGCAGAGCATATACAAGTTCCAGAAGATTCCTCATAGAAGCTTGGCTTCTAAGTTTTTCCTAGTTCATGTCTTTCTTTATTTTAGGACTCTTTTAGATTTCCTTTTTGATTCACGTTTCCTAGTTTAGTTATTCGCTTAAGCCTATATAAAGGTTAGTCTTATTCTTGTTTAGACACATCTTATTATCAATCGAATATTATTGAAACTATCTTATTCTTCTATTTTTCTCTGTTTCTTCTTCTTCTTATTCAATTCTCTTCTTTCTTAACCTACAACAATCTCTGCATTGTTTTCTTTCTCTTATACCACATCAATTGGTATCATCCGCTTAGTTTAGGTTTTTCAACTTTTACTAGATCCTGTTTTAATCGCTTCCGCAACCCTATTATTGTTATTAAAAAAAAAAAAAAAAAAATCTATGGCTCGGTACATTACACAAGAAGCTTTACGCAGCTATCACCAAGCTTACCAATCTTATTAATGCAAGTACGATTGCTAGTAATTTCGCTAATCTTGGTATAGCTACAATTAACACCAATATTGCCACGGTTTTGAGATAACTTATCGAAGTTAGAAAAAAATTGCTTTGATCGGTTTACCAATACCGAAAAGAAGTTTGAAGATATTCATCGATTTAGATAAGTTTGTCACTACTCTTAAGATTGAAGATGAAGAAACTATAAAACTCCGGGTGAAGCAAAGAAGCCATCATCATCATCAAAGAAGAATCCGTTTGTGCACAATGATGATATTCTGATGACATTATGCAAAAGATTAAAAGAACTCTACAACACGAAGGATTTATTGGTTGTACCCCAAAGAAGAGTTCTATTCTTCAAGCTCTGACAGTGAGGATGAAGATATTCAAGAAGAACATCAAGAAAAAATTTGGATTGAAGACAAAAGGCTTAAGTCTTCCCAAAATCCTTCTGAGTTCTCTACCTGAATACAAATTAAAAGTGACATCCCAAGTTTTAATGGTAGTTTTTAATTGAAGAGCTTTTAGATTGGTTTTATGAAGTTGAGGCTTTCTTTCAATTTATGGAGATTCGAGATCATTCTAAAGTTCGACTTGTGGCATATAAACTTATAGGAGTCTTTCTGCTTGGTGGGAGAGATTATGTGATGACAGAGTTAACACTTCCAAGCCTCCTATTCGTACTTGGGATCGCATGCGCAAGTTACTCCGAGCTAAATTCCTTCCAAAAGATTACAAACAGCAGTTGTTTATTCGACTTCAACACTGTAGACAAGGAGCAAGATTAGTCGAGGAATATGTCGCAGAATTTTATAATCTTCTTGCTTGGAATGAACTACATGAATCAGAAGAACAACTAGTAGCAAGATTTGTGGAGGGTTTGAATACTTTGATTCAACAAGGAATGGTTCAGTCAGTATTCACCATGGTTGAAGCTATTCAACAGGCGATTAAAATTGAACGTCGACTCCTTCGTTCAGCTAAGATCTCCCAACCTAGACAAAGTCGTTACCAAGGTAATTCTGAGACCTAATACTTCATCTCCAAATTTTTCTCAAGAAGTTACTCCAATGTATTATTCAAAGTCTTCATATCAAGATGATAGTAGTCATGCTTATCGTAAACCACCTCTACTACACCTTACACGCCTCCTCCTTTGAATACTCGCACCTATTTTACCGACTCAATAGAGATTCAAGCTGTTCAACAGACTCAAGTTCAACAAAATCGAGTTCTTGCTACTTAGGAAATCGTTTTCCTAACGAGAAATCAACAACAATTTCCACCACAACAACAAAATAATAATGCTTATGCCAGGTTTCGAGGAGACAAGTGCAATAAATGTCTACAACCTGGACACACGTCTAGTGAATGTCGGAAAATTAATGCTTTTATTGGAGATACTCAGTTCATTAATGAAGTCAATGATGGTTTTAATGAACTCGATGAAGAAGATTCACCTGAAACTCAAGATGAAGACAAATTTGTTGGTATGATTCGTCCATTTCTTCTTACACAACCATGTCCTTCTCAAAGGCACAATATTTTTCGATCAAAGTGCTATATTGGTGGTAAAATTTGTAATATGATCATTGATGGTGGAAGTGTTGAAAATTATGTTGCTACTCACGTGGTTATAAAGCTTGGTCTCCCAGTACATCCTCATCCAACACCTTACTCTGTAGGATGGGTTAATAAATCAACTACTCAAGATATTACTCACCAATGTTATGTAACTTTCAAGTTTGAAGGTTATGAAGATTGATTCTTTGCGATGTTATTGATATGAATACAACACATCTTCTCCTTGGTCGACCCAGGCAAGTATGATCTTCAAAGCGGTACACAATGGTTTCGACAATACTTATACTTTCAATCATAATGGGAAAACAAAAAAGTCTGTGTCCATCAAAATCCTCTACAGATATTCGGGAATTTTGTGAAGACAAAACAAGTGCTATTGTAGATACTATTGTTCATTCTCTACAACAAAAGCATTCTTTGAACTCCCATGAAGAATCTAAACCTATGATTGAGTTACCTGACAAAGTTCAACCTTTGTTAACTCACTATAGTGTTTTATTTCCAGATGAATTACCAACTACTCTACCACCATTAAGGAATATTCAGCATTGTATTGATTTCATTCCAGGAGCCTCTTTACCTAATCAAGCACATTACAGGTTGAGTCCTACGGAACATGAGATTTTACAAGGACAAGTAAATGATTTACTTCAAAAAGGTTTAATACGACCTAGCACCAGCCCCTGTGCTTGCCCTGCTTTTTTAGTTAGCAAAAAAGATAGTGGATGGAGGATGTGTATCGATTGCAGAGCTTTAAATCGAATTACAATTCCTTATAGATTTCATATACCTCGTATTAAAGACATGATCGATTTGCTCTCAGGTTCTATTATCTTTACAAAATTGGATCTCGCGCGAGTGGATACCATCGGATAAGAATTCGAGAAGGAGATGAATGGAAGACAGCATTCAAGACTCGTGAAGGTTTATATGAATGGCTTGTCATGCCATTTGGATTATCCAATGCACCAAGTACATTTATGCGACTCATGAATCAGGTTCTTCAACCCTTTCTTAGTAAATTCGTTATTGTGTATTTTGATGACATTCTGATTTTTAGCCGAAGTGAGCAAGAACATCTTGATCATCTGTCACAAGTATTTCAAGTTCTTGCTGATAACTACTTATATGTTAATCTGAAGAAGTGCACATTCATGGCTTCATCAAGTAACATTTCGGGGTATGTGATATCTAATCAAGGCATACATGTTGATCCTTCTAAAGTTCAAGCAATTAAAGAATGGCAGTTCCTACCTCTATTCGAGATGTACGTAGTTTTCATGGCTTGGCTTCCTTTTATAGAAGATTTGTGAAGAATTTTAGCACTATTTTACGCACCCCTAAGTGACTGCCTCAAGAAAGAGAAGTTTGAATGGATGAAGCAATGGACATAAGCTTTAATACTACGAAAGAAAAACTTTGTCTTGCCCCAATTCTTATTTTGCCAAATGTTGACAAACCTTTTGAGATAGATTGCGATGCTTCCATTGTTGGAATTGGCGCCGTTTTATCACAAGAAGGTCATCCTATAGCATATCATAGTGAAAAGAATTCAGAGACACAAAAGAAGTGGTCTACATATGAATTGGAGTTACTTGCTCTTGTTCAAGCTCTCAAGCAGTGGCATACGTATCGATACATAGAGAATTTGTTATCATACGACAACCATGTCTTTGAAATTTTTGAATACTTACGCTAAAGTTAACGAGAATGCATGATCGATGGCTAGCTACAATCAACAAATACACTTTCTCGTGAAGCACAAAAGTGGTTAGTTAAATCAAGTTGCGAGATGCTTTAAGTAGAAGACGACATCTATTAACCACAATTCATAATGAGAGTTTTGCATTTGATTATATCAAAGATATCTATCCACGAAGATGAAGATTTCAATAAATTATGGAACCAATGCAGTTCTCAAAATCATGGAGTTGATGATTTTCTCATACAAGATGGCTTTCTTTTTAAAGGTAATCGTTTATGTATTCCAAAAGGTTCTTTACGCTTACATATATCTTATGCGTGAATTACATGGAAGTGGTATTGGTGGTCACTTTGGAAGAGATAAAACCATCGCACTTGTTGAAGAAAGGTTTTATTTGCCTTCATTAAAACGTGACGTACAAAAATTTGTACAAAAGTGCATGGTCCGTCAGAGAGCTAAGGGTTCCATTCAAAATACGGGACTTTATACTCCATTACCAGTTCTGATGCACCACAGGTTGACATAAGTATGGATTTTATACTTGGTTTACCTCATCTTGCTAGAGGTAATGATTCTATAATGGTCGTAGTTGATCGTTATTCTAAAATGGCTCACTTTATTGCCTGTAAGAAGTCCACCGATGCTTCGAATGTTGTCGCTTTATTCTTCAAAGAAATAGTACGCTTACATGGAGTGCCAAAATCCATCACTTCTGACAGAGATACTAAGTTCTTAAGCTACTTTTGGAAGACTCTATGGATGCGCTTGGGGACTGCCTTACAATTTAGCACCACTTCACATCCACAAACTGATGGCCAAACAAAAGTAGTGAATCGTTCACTTGGTAATCTCATTCGAGCTAAGTGCATGGACAATAGCAAGCAGTGGGATATATTACTACCTCATATGGAGTTTGCTTTCAATACTTCTGTCAACCGTTTTACAGGAAAAACACCATTGAAATTGTGTATTCTAAGGTTCCCAATCATACACTTGATTTGGTGGTATTACCCAATATTCAGAGTACAAACACAGCTGCAGATTCTTTTGTTGACAAGGCTGCTGAACTACACAATTTAGTTAAGACTAAGCTCGAACAATCTAATACAAAGTATAAAGAAGTTGCTGATAAACACAAGAGACTGAAGACTTTCAAAGAAGGTGAGTTAGTAATGATCCATCTACGAAAGGAAATATTTCCTATAGGAACTTACAACAAGACAAAGATGAAGAAGTATGGCCCTTTCAAGGTTTTAAAGAAGATCAGTGATAATGCATATGTTATTGATTTACCAAGTGATTGGAATATTTCAAACACATTTAATGTGCAAGAAATTTTCACTTTTCATGGTGACAATGAACTCCTGATTTGCACAGAAAACTCGAGGACGAGTATCATTCAAGAAGGGGGATTGATGTAGAGCATATACAAGTTCCAGAAGATTCCTCATAGAAGCTTGGCTTCTAAGTTTTTCCTAGTTCATGTCTTTCTTTATTTTAGGACTCTTTTAGATTTCCTTTTTGATTCACGTTTCCTAGTTTAGTTATTCGCTTAAGCCTATATAAAGGTTAGCCTTATTCTTGTTTAGACACATCTTATTATCAATCGAATATTATTGAAACTATCTTCTTCTTCTATTTTTCTCTCTTTCTTCTTCTTATTATTCAATTCTCTTCTTTCTTAACCTACAACAATCTCTGCATTGTTTTCTTTCTCTTATACCACATCATTATCTCGCTTACATATTTCTCGAAATATGTGTTGGCAAGTTTTCGCTCGACCAAGTTCATCTTATATCATGTGAAAATTGCCAAGTAACATCTTACATGGTTTGTTTGATACAAACATTTGGTGTTGTCTTGGAATGTTTCGTTATGATTATTTCAATAACTTGAAAATTGATTTGATGCTAATAGTATGTGAAAAACGACTATTGTCATCCTCTAAGAAAGTTTCAATGATTGAAATAAGAGTTTAAAACACTTAACCAGTATTGGATATGTCATGTGTGCACTCTTTCACATATGTAATCCATGTATGGGAACCATAGTATGCGCAACCGTTTGCGTACCTATTGGTTTGAGAAATCCGGGAACCTAAGTATGCATACCCGTTTGCGTCTTGCGGCGTACGGGTTCATGTCAGAAATTCTGCTGGGATTGAAAGTTCGCGTGCACCCGTTTGCGTGATCGGCGAAACCCAATCTTAGTCAGGGTATTTCAAGTATGCGTACCCATTTGCATACTTGAAGGTTAAAGTTCTAAAATCGGTTATGAACATGAACATAAACATTTATTAAATAAGGAATGCATTCTTTGCAAACCGTGGCTATAATGTTCATGATTGATTCGAGTGAATCAAACCGATTTTTCTTCAATTGTGTTCTTGTATAATTCTATGATAATATAGCAATTGAATAACTCTTTAGCTAGTTTTATTTGAGTCATTTGAACTAGTTATGGTTAGGGGTGTCAATGGGTCCGGGTCCTCTCGGGTATCACTAGGCCCCGACCCGGACCTGGCTTATAAAGGTCGGGTCCGGTTCCCAAATTTGTGGACCCAGAACCGGACCCGTTTAAAAACCCGGGTACCCGTCGGGCCCGGGTACCCATTGGGTATTAAGAAAACTATAAAAAAAAGTCTCAAAACTTAATATCTTTCAGTTTTTGGCTTGGATCTAAATTATTTTTATAGAAATTTATTATTATTTCTTTATTTATGTACTAAATCAGGATTAAGTATAAGAAAAAAATGAAAAATGAAAAAAAATCAAAGCGAAAACTAACAAAATACTTGTAATTTTGCTAAAAACATGAATAAAAGAATAAATAATCGGGTACCTAACGGGTATTACCCGTTTGGACCCGCTTATATATACGGGTCCAATCGGGTAATTACCCGTCGGGTCCTAAGTGTTAATTGGTCCAACTTTAGGACCCGGAACCGGACCCAAATCTACCGGGTCCGGTTCCGGGTAATGGGTACCCATTGACAGCCCTAGTTATGGTTAAGATGAATAAGGTTGATATGAGAGTAATCATATGGCTAACATCGGTTAACTATTTGTGAACCAACATGGTGTACATGTTTATGTACGGTTACATAAACCTAAATGAGGGTACGTTTCATTTTTGTGTAACAAGTTAAGTTCGATCTAATAGTAGAAAGATATTAGCTTGGTTGAAATAGGTTTTTCATCTAACGGTGAATATTGAATGCTTTGTTACCAAGGTAACTTGGATTGCAAACCCTGATTTGAAAACTATATAAAGGAGAACTCTAGCAATCGGGAAAACTAATCCCCACACCTCTTGTGTGTTACTAGTTACATAAACTAGAGTAGATTCTCCTTTAACCTTAGGTTTCTATCGAGACCCCGTAGGTTAACGACTTGAAAGACTTCACTGAGATTGTGAAGCCAGACCCAACTATTTTCTTTGTAGATGCGCGTTCCGATCTTTCACGGTTCTATCGTATTGAGTACAATTGAAATAATTGACTCGAGTTTAATTTCTCTGATAGGCAAGATAAAAGTAATCACAAACCTCTTCGTCTCATCGTTTGTGATTCCACAATATCTTGTTTCCCTAGTCGATTAAGACTATTTGGAGGTGATTGATAATACTAGGTTGTTCTTCGGGAATATAAGTCCGGTATCAATTGGTTCTTGTTCACCTGGATTTATCAAAAAACGGAACAAAAACTCTTGGGTAGTTCTGTGGGAGACAGATTTATTCAATCTATAGGCTTTTCTGTGTGAGACAGATTTGTTTATCAAGTCTTCGACTTTGGGTCGTAGCAACTCTTGGTTGTGGGTGAGATCAACTAAGGGAATCAAGTGCGTAGTATCCTGCTGGGATCAGAGGCGTAAGGAATGCAACTGTACCTTAAATCAGTGTGATATTGATTAGGGTTCAAGTATAGTCCAGTCCGAAGTAAATTGGTAGTAGGCTAGAGTCCGTAACGGCTTAATACAGTGTGGTATTCAAACTGGACTCGGTCCCGGGGTCTTTCTGGATTTGCAGTTTTCCTCGTTAACAAAATTCTGGTGTCTGTGTTATCACTACAACAAAACACATGTTTAGTGACAAAATTTTATGTGACCAATAAAATTTTGTCTACAAATCCCGTGTTTAGGGAGGAATATTTTTTTGGTCACCATATATATTTCTTTTGCGACAAACGGTAAATTTTGTCTTTGACGTTGTCACTGAAAATTTTTTTGACCAAATATATCAGATTGGATAAAACTGCAACCTATCACTTAACTCAGGTTGCAAAATTATCATATACATACCCGATGTTCTGGTCCGATTGAGGTTCGAGGTGTCAAATATATCAGATTGGATGAAACTTCAACCTATCACTTAACTGAGGTTGCAAGATTACCATATACAGACCCGATGTTCTGGTCCGAGCGAGGTTCGAGGTGTCAAATAATTCAGATTGGAAGAAACTGCAACCTATCACTTAACTCAGGTTGCAAGATTACCATATACTGACCCGATGTTCTGGTCAGGGCGAGTTTCGAGGTGTTAAATAATTCAGATTGGATGAAACGCAACCTATCACTTAACTCGAGTTTCAAGATTACCATATACTGGACCCGATGTTCTCAGTCCGAGCGAGATTCGAGGTGTCAAATAATTCAGATCGGATGAAACTGCAACCTATCACTTAATTCAGGTTGCAATATTACCATATACAGACCCGATGTTCTGGTTCGAGCAAGGTTCGAGGTGTCAAATAATTGATTGGATGGCGCAACCTATCACTTAACTCGGGTTGCAAGATTACCATATCTGCACCGATGTTCAGCCCGAAAGTGAGGTTCGAGGTGTCAAATATATCAGATTGGATGAAACTGCAACCTATCACTTAATTCAGGTTGCAATATTACCATATACAGACCCGATGTTCTGGTCCGAGCGAGGTTCGAGGTGTCAAATAATTCAGATTGGATGAAAATGTAACCTATCACTTAACTCAGGTTTCAAGATTACCATATATAGACCCGATGTTCTGGTCCGAGCGAGATTCGAGGTGTCAAATAATTCAGATCGGATGAAACTGCAACCTATCACTTAATTCAGGTTGCAATATTACCATATACAGACCCGATGTTCTGGTCCGAGCGAGGTTCGAGGTGTCAAATAATTCAGATTGGATGAGACTATAACCTATCACTTAACTCAGGTTGCAAGATTACCATATACAGACCCGATGTTCAGTTCCGAGCGAGGTTCGAGGTGTCAAATATATCAGATTGGATGAAACCGCAACCTATCACTTAACTCAGGTTGCAATATTACCATATATAGACCCAATGTTATGGTCCGAGCGAGGTTCGAGGTGTCAAATAATTGATTGGATGAAAATGCAACCTATCACTTAACTCAAAGGTTGCAAAATTACCATATACATACGATGTTCGGTCCGATCGAGTTTCGAGGTGTCAAATATATCAGATTAGATGAAACTGCAACCTATCACTTAACTCGGGTTGCAAGATTACCATATATAGACCCGATGTTCTGGTCCGAGCGAGGTTCGAGGTGTCAAATAATTCATATTTGATGAAACTGCAACCTATCACTTATCTCGGGTTGCAAGATTACCATATACAGACCCGATGTGCTGGTCCGAGCGAGGTTCTAGGTGTCAAATAATTCAGATTGGATGAAACTGCAACCTATCACTTAACTCAGGTTGCAAGATTACCATATACAGACCCGAAGTTCTTGTTTGAGCGAGGTTCAAGGTGTCAAATAATTCAGATCGGATGAAACTGCAACATATCACTTAATTCAGGTTGCAATATTACCATATACATACTCGATGCTCTGGTCTGAGCGAGGTTCGAGGTGTCAAATAATTCAGATTTGATGAAACTGCAACCTATCACTTAGCTCAAGTTGCAAGATTACCATATACTGGACCCGATGTCTTTGGTCCGAGCGAGGGTCGAGGTGTCAAATAATTGATTGGATGAAACTGCAACCTATCACTTAACTCAAGTTGCAAGATTACCATATACAGACCCGATGTTCTGGTCCGAGCGAGATTCGAGGTGTCAAATAATTCAAATCGGATGAAACTGCAACCTATCACTTAATTCATGTTGCAATATTACCACATACAGACCCGATGTTCTGGTCCGAGCGAGGTTCGAGGTGTCAAATAATTCATATTGGATGAAACTGCAACCTATCACTTAACTCAGGTTTAAAGATTACCATATACAGACCTGATGTTCTGGTCCGAGCGAGCTTCGAGGTGTCAAATAATACAGATCGGATGAAACCGCAACCTATCACTTAATCGGGTTGCAATATTACCATATACAGACCCGATGTTCTGGTCCGAGCGAGGTTCGAGGTGTCAAATAATTCAGATTGGATGAAACTGCAACCTATCACTTAACTCATGTTATAAGATTATCATATACAGACCCGATGTTCTGGTCCGAGCGAGGTTCGAGGTTTCAAATAATTTAGATTGGATGAAACTGCAACCTATCGCTTAACTCAGGTTGCAAGATTACCATATACGCACCGATGTTCGGTCCGAGCGAGGTTAGAGGTTTGAAAAATATCAGATTAGATGAAATTGCAACCTATCACTTAACTCAGGTTGCAAGATTACCATACACAGGCCCAATGTTCTGGTCCAGGCGAGGTTCGAGGTGTCAAATATATAAAATTGGATGAAACTGCAACCTATCACTTAACTCAAGGTTGCAAGATTACCATATACTGGGACCGATGTTCTCGGGTCCGAACGAGGTTTGAGGTGTCAAATACTTCAGATTGGATGAAACTGCAACCTATCACTTAACCCAGGTTGCAAGATTACCATATACATACCCGATGTTTTGGTCCGAGCGAGGTTCGAGGTGTCAAATATATCAGATCAGATGAAACTACAACCTATCACTAAAATCGGGTTTCAAGATTACCATACACAGCCCGATGTTTTGGTCCGGGCGAGGTTCGAAGTATCAAATATATCAAATTTGATGAAACCGCAACCTATCACTTAACTCAGTTACAAGATTACCATATACGCACCCGATGTTCTCGGTCCGAGCGAGTTTGGAGATGCCAAATAATTCAGATTGGATGAAAGCGCAACCTATCACTTAACTCAGGTTGTAAGATTACCATATACAGAACCGATGTTCTGGTCCGAGCGAGGTTAGAGGTGGAAAATAATTCAGATTGGATGAAACTGCAAGCTATCACTTAACTCAGTTTGCAAGATTACCATATATAGACCCGATGTTCTAGTCCGAGCGAGGTTCGAGGTGTTAAATAATTCAGATTTGATGAAATTGCAACCTATCACTTAACTCAGGTTATAAGATTATCATATACAGACCCGATGTTCTGGTCCGAGCGAGGTTCGAGGTGTCAAATAATTCAGATTGGATGAAACTGCAACCTATCGCTTAACTCAGGTTGCAAGATTACCACATACAGACACGATGTTCTGGTCCGAGCGAGGTTCGAGGTGTCAAATATATCAGATTGGATGAAACTGCAACCTATCACTTAACTCAGGTTGCAGGATTACCACATACAGACCCGATGTTCTGGTCCGAGCGAGGTTCGAGGTGTCAAATACTCAGATTGGATGAAACTCCAACCTATCACTTAACTCAGGTTGGAAGATTACCATATATAGAACCGATGTTCTGGTCCGAGCGAGTTTCGAGGTGTCAAATATATCAAATTGGATGAAACTGCAAAGTATCACTTAACTCAGGTTGTAAGATTACCATATACGAGACCGATGATCCGGTCCGAGCGAGGTTCGAGGTGTAAAATAATTGATTAGATGAAACCGCAACCTATCACTTAACTCGGGTTATAAGATTACCATATACGAGACCGATGTTCTGGTCCGAGCGAGGTTCGAGGTGTCAAATAATTCAGATTGGATGAAACCGCAACCTATCACTTAACTCGGGTTGCAAGATTACCATTTACAGAACCGATGTTCTGGTCCGAGCGAGGTTCGAGGTGTCAAATAATTTAGATTCGATGAATACGCAACCTATCACTTAACTCGGGTTGCAAGATTACCATATACAAACCCGATGTTCGGTCCGAGCGAGGTTTGAGGTGGCAAATAATTCAGATTGGATGAAACCGCAAGCTATCACTTAACTCAAAGGTTGCAAGATTACCATATATGACCCGATGTGCTCAGTCCGAGCGAGGTTCGAGGTGTTAAATAATTGATTTGATGAAATTGCAACCTATCACTTAACTCAAAGTTATAAGATTATCATATACGGACCCGATGTTACGGTCCGAGCGAGGTTCGAGGTGTCAAATAATTCAGATTGGATGAAACTGCAAGCTATCACTTAACTCAGGTTGCAAGATTACCATATATAGACCCGATGTTCTGGTCCGAGCGAGGTTCGAGGTGTTAAATAATTCAGAATTGATGAAATTGCAACCTATCACTTAACTCAGGTTATAAGATTATCATATACAGACCCGATGTTCTGGTCCGAGCGAGGTTCGAGGTGTCAAATAATTGATTGGATGAAACCGCAACCTATCACTTAACTCGGGTTGCAAGATTACCATATACTGAGACCCGATGTTCGGGTCCGAACGAGGTTTGAGGTGTCAAATAATTCAGATTGGATGAAGCGCAACCTATCACTTAACCCGGTTGCAAGATTACCATATACATACCCGATGTTTTGGTCCGAGCGAGGTTCGAGGTGTCAAATATATCGATCGAGATGAAACTACAACCTATCACTAAAATCAAAGTTGCAAGATTACCATACACAGGCCCGATGTTCTCGGGTCCAGGCGAGGTTCGAGGTGTCAAATATCAAATTAGATGAAATTGCAACCTATCACTTAACTCAGGTTGCAAGATTACCATACACAGGCCCAATGTTCTGGTCCAGGCGAGGTTCGAGGTGTCAAATATATAAAATTGGATGAAACCGCAACCTATCACTTAACTCGGGTTGCAAGATTACCATATACAGACCGATGTTGCGGTCCGAACGAGGTTTGAGGTGTCAAATAATTGATTGGATGAAACGCAACCTATCACTTAACTCAGGTTGTAAGATTACCATATACTGGACCCGATGTTCCGGTCCGAGCGAGGTTCGAGATTTTAAATAATTCGAGATTAGATGAAAGCGCAACCTATCACTTAACTCAAAGTTGCAACATAACCATATACGAGACCGAAGTTCTGGTCCGAGCGAAGTTCGAGGTGTCAAATAATTCAGATTGGATGAAACGTAACCTATCACTTAACTCGGGTTGCAAGATTACCATATACATACCCGTTGTTGCGGTCCGAGCGAGGTTCGAGGTGCCAAATATATCGATTGGATGAAAGCGCAACCTATCACTTAACTCGGGTTGCAAGATTACCACATACGAGACACGATGTTCGGTCCGAGCGAGGTTCGAGGTGGCAAATATATCGATTGGATGAAACTGCAACCTATCACTTAACTCAGTTGCGGGATTACCACATACTGGACCCGATGTTCGTCCGAGCGAGGTTCGAGGTGTCAAATACCTGATTGGATGAAACGCAACCTATCACTTAACTCGAGGTTGCAAGATTACCATATACAGAACCGATATTCTGGTCCGAGCGAGTTTCGAGGTGTCAAATAATTCAGATTGGATGAAACGCAACCTATCACTTAACTCGGGTTGTAAGATTACCATATACTGAGACCCAATGTTGCGGTCCGAGCGAGGTTCGAGATGTCAAATAATTGATTAGATGAAAGCGCAACCTATCACTTAACTCAAGTTGCAATAATACCATATACAGACTCGAAGTTCTGGTCCGAGCGAGGTTCGAGGTGTCAAATAATTCGATTGGATGAAATTGCAACCTATCACTTAACTCAAAGTTGCAAGATTACCATATACATACCCGATGTTCTTGTCCGAGCGAAGTTCGAGGTGTCAAATATATCGAGTTGGATGAAAGCGCAACCTATCACTTAACTCGGGTTGCAAGATTACCACATACTGAGACCCGATGTTCAGTCCGAGCGAGGTTCGAGGTGTCAAATACTCAGATTGGATGAAACTCCAACCTATTACTTAAATCAAGTTGCAAGATTACCATATATAGAACCGATGTTCTGGTCCGAGCGAGTTTCGAGGTGTCAAATATATCAAATTGAATGAAACTGCAACCTATCACTTAACTCAGGTTGTAAGATTACCATATACAGACCCGATGTTCTGGTCCGAGCGAGGTTCGAGGTGTCAAATAATTCCAGATTGGATGAAACTGCAACCTATCACTTAACTCAGGTTGCAAGATTACCATATATAGACCCGATGTTCTGGTCCGAGCGAGGTTCGAGGTGTTAAATAATTCAGATTTGATGAAATTGCAACCTATCACTTAACTCAGGTTGAAAGATTACCATATACAGACCCGATGTTCTGGTCCGAGCGAGGTTTGAGGTGTCAAATAATTCAGATTGGATGAAAAATATCAGGTTAGATGAAATTGCAACCTATCACTTAACTCAGGTTGCAAGATTACCATACACAGGCCCGATGTTCTGGTCCAGGAGAGGTTCGAGGTGTCTAATATATAAAATTGGATGAAAGCGCAACCTATCACTTAACTCGGGTTGCAAGATTACCATATACATACCCGATGTTTGGTCCGAGAGCGAGGTTCGAGGTGTCAAATAATTCATATTAGATGAAGCGCAACCTATCACTTAACTCAGGTTGTAAGATTACCATATACAAACCCGATGTTCTGGTCCGAGCGAGGTTCGAGGTGTCTAATAATTCAGATTAGATGAAACTGCAACCTATCACTTAACTCAGGTTGCAAAATTACCATATACAAACCCGATGTTCTGGTCCGAGCGAGGTTCGAGGTGTCAAATAATTCAAATTGGATGAAACTGCAACCTATCAATTAACTTAGGTTGCAAGATTACCATATGCAGAAACGATGTTCTGGTCCGAGCGAGTTTCGAGGTGTCAAATATATCAGATTAGATGAAACTACAACCTATCACTTAACTCAGGTTGCAAGATTACCATATATAGACCCGATGTTCTGGTCCGAGCGAGGTTCGAGGTGTTAAATAATTCAGATTTGATGAAATTGCAACCTATCACTTAACTCAGGTTATAAGATTACCATATAAAAACCCGATGTTCTGATCCGAGCGAGGTTCGAGGTGTCAAATATATCAAATTGGATGAAACTGCAACCTATCACTTAACTCAGGTTGTAAGATTACCATATACAGACCCGATGTTCTGGTCCGAGCGAGGTTCGAGATTTTAAATAATTCAGATTAGATGAAACTGCAACCTATCACTTAACTCAGGTTGCAACATAACCATATACAGACCCGAAGTTCTGGTCCGAGCGAAGTTCGAGGTGTCAAATAATTGATTGGATGAAACTGAAACCTATCACTTAAATCAGGTTGCAAGATTACCATATACATACCCGTTGTTCTGGTCCGAGCGAGGTTCGAGGTGCCAAATATATCAGATTGGATGAAACTGCAACCTATCACTTAACTCAGGTTGTAAGATTACCATATACAGACCCGATGTTCTGGTCCGAGCGAGTTTCGAGGTGTCAAATATATCAAATTGTATGAAACTGGAACCTATCACTTAACTCAGGTTGTAAGATTACCATATACAGACCCGATGTTCCCGGTCGAGCGAGGTTCGAGGTGTCAAATAATTGATTGGATGAAAGCGCAACCTATCACTTAACTCGGGTTGCAAGATTACCATATATGACCGATGTTCTGGTCCGAGCGAGGTTCGAGGTGTTAAATAATTCAGATTTGATGAAATTGCAACCTATCACTTAACTCAGGTTGAAAGATTACCATATACAGACCCGATGTTCTGGTCCGAGCGAGGTTTGAGGTGTCAAATAATTCAGATTGGATGAAAAATATCAGGTTAGATGAAATTGCAACCTATCACTTAACTCAGGTTGCAAGATTACCATACACAGGCCCGATGTTCTGGTCCAGGAGAGGTTCGAGGTGTCAAATATATAAAATTGGATGAAACTGCAACCTATCACTTAACTCAGGTTGCAAGATTACCATATACATACCCGATGTTCTGGTCCGAGCGAGGTTCGAGGTGTCAAATAATTCATATTAGATGAAACTGGAACCTATCACTTAACTCAGGTTGTAAGATTACCATATACAGACCCGATGTTCTGGTCCGAGCGAGGTTCGAGGTGTCAAATAATTCAGATTAGATGAAACTGCAACCTATCACTTAACTCAGGTTGCAAAATTACCATATACAAACCCGATGTTCTGGTCCGAGCGAGGTTCGAGGTGTCAAATAATTCAAATTGGATGAAACTGCAACCTATCAATTAACTTAGGTTGCAAGATTACCATATGCGAAACGATGTTACAGTCCGAGCGAGTTTCGAGGTGTCAAATATATCGATTAGATGAAACTACAACCTATCACTTAACTCGGGTTGCAAGATTACCATATATAGACCCGATGTTCGGTCCGAGCGAGGTTCGAGGTGTTAAATAATTCAGATTTGATGAAATTGCAACCTATCACTTAACTCAGGTTATAAGATTACCATATAAAAACCCGATGTTCTGATCCGAGCGAGGTTCGAGGTGTCAAATATATCAAATTGGATGAAACTGCAACCTATCACTTAACTCAGGTTGTAAGATTATCATATACAGACCCGATGTTCTGGTCCGAGCGAGGTTCGAGATTTTAAATAATTCAGATTAGATGAAACTGCAACCTATCACTTAACTCAGGTTGCAACATAACCATATACAGACCCGAAGTTCTGGTCCGAGCGAAGTTCGAGGTGTCAAATAATTCAGATTGGATGAAACTGTAACCTATCACTTAAATCAGGTTGCAAGATTACCATATACATACCCGTTGTTCTGGTCCGAGCGAGGTTCGAGGTGCCAAATATATCAGATTGGATGAAACTGCAACCTATCACTTAACTCAGGTTGTAAGATTACCATATACGAGACCCGATGTTAAGTCCGAGCGAGTTTCGAGGTGTCAAATATATCAAATTGTATGAAACTGCAACCTATCACTTAACTCAGGTTGTAAGATTACCATATACAGACGCGATGTTCTGGTCCAAGCGAGGTTCGAGGTGTCAAATAATTCAGATTATATGAAACTGCAACCTATCACTTAACTCAGGTTGTAAGATTACTATATACAGAACCGATGTTTTGGTCCGAGCGAGTTTCGAGGTGTCAAATAATTCAGATTGGAAGAAATTGAAACCTATCACTTAACTCAGGTTGCAAGATTACCATATACTGCACCCGATGTTCTCGGTCCGAGCGAGGTTCGAGGTGTCAAATAATTCAGATTGGATGAAAGCGCAACCTATCACTTAACTCGAGGTTGCAAGATTACCATATCTGCACCCGATGTTGCGGTCCGAGCGAGGTTCGAGGTTTCAAATAATTCGATTGGATGAAACTACAACCTATCACTTAACTCAAAGTTGCAAGATTACCATATATAGACCCGATGTTCTGGTCCGAGCGAGGTTCGAGGTGTTAAATAATTCAGATTTGATGAAATTGCAACCTATCACTTAACTCAGGTTATAAGATTACCATATAAAAACCCGATGTTCTGATCCGAGCGAGGTTCGAGGTGTCAAATATATCAAATTGGATGAAACTGCAACCTATCACTTAACTCAGGTTGTAAGATTACCATATACTGGACCCGATGTTACGGGGTCCGAGCGAGGTTCGAGGTGTCAAATAATTGATTATATGAAACGCAACCTATCACTTAACTCGGGTTGTAAGATTACCATATCTGGATTCGATGTTTTGGTCCGAGCGAGGTTCGAGGTGTCAAATACTTGATTGGATGAAACGCAACCTATCACTTAACTCAGTTGCAAGATTACCATAGGCTGAGACCGATGTTCGGTCCGAGCGAGGTTCGAGGTGTCAAATAATTGATTGGATGAAACCGCAACCTATCACTTAACTCGGGTTGCAAGATTACCGTATACTGGACCCGATGTTCCGGTCCGAGCGAGGTTCGAGGTGTCAAATAATTCAGATTTGATGAAACTGCAACCTATCACTTAACTCAGGTTGCGAGATTACCATATACATACCCGATGTTCTGGTCCGAGCGAGGTTAGAGGTTTGAAAAATATCAGATTAGATGAAATTGCAACCTATCACTTAACTCAGGTTGCAAGATTACCATATCTGCAGACCGATGTTCCAGTCCGAGCGAGGTTAGAGGTTTGAAAAATATCGATTAGATGAAATTGCAACCTATCACTTAACTCGGGTTGCAAGATTACCATACACAGCCCGATGTTCCGGTCCAAAGGCGAGGTTCGAGGTGTCAAATATATAAAATTGGATGAAAGGCGCAACCTATCACTTAACTCGGAGTTGCAAGATTAGCATATACAAACCCGATGTTACGAGTCCGAACGAGGTTTGAGGTGTCAAATAATTCAGATTGGATGAAACGCAACCTATCACTTAACCCAAAGTTGCAAGATTACCATATACATACCCGATGTTTTGGTCCGAGCGAGGTTCGAGGTGTCAAATATATCAGATTAGATGAAACTACAACCTATCACTAAAATCAGGTTGCAAGATTACCATACACAGGCCCGATGTTCTGGTCCAGGCGACGTTCGAGGTGTCAAATATATCAAATTGGATGAAACTGCAACCTATCACTTAACTCAGGTTACAAGATTACCATATACAGACCCGATGTTCTGGTCCGAGCGAGTTTGGAGATGCCAAATAATTCAGATTGGATGAAACTGCAACCTATCACTTAACTCAGGTTGCAAGATTACCATATACATACCCGATGTTTTGGTCCGAGCGAGGTTCGAGGTGTCAAATATATCAGATCAGATGAAACTACAACCTATCACTAAAATCAGGTTGCAAGATTACCATACACAGGCCCGATGTTCTGGTCCGAGCGAGTTTGGAGATGCCAAATAATTCAGATTGGATGAAACTGCAACCTATCACTTAACTCAGGTTGTAAGATTTCCATATACAGACTCGATGTTGTTCGAGCGAGGTTCGAGGTGTCAAATAATTGATTGGATGAAACGCAACCTATCACTTAACTCAAGGTTGCAAGATTACCATATAAAAACCTGATGTTCTGGTCCGAGCGAGGTTCGAGGTGTTAAATAATTCAGATTGGATGAAACTGAAACCTATAACTTAACTCAGGTTGCAATATTAATATATACAGAACCGATGTTCTGGTCCGAGCGAGTTTCGAGGTGTCAAATATATCAAATTGGATGAAACTGCAACCTATCACTTAACTCAGGTTGTAAGATTACCATATACAGATCCGATGTTCTGGTCTGAGCGAGGTTCGAGATGTCAAATAATTCAGATTAGATGAAACTGCAAACTATCATTTAACTCAGGTTGCAACATTACCATATACAGACCCGAAGTTCTGGTCCGAGCGAGGTTCGAGGTGTCAAATAATTCAGATTGGATGAAATTGCAACCTATCTCTTAACTCAGGTTGCAAGATTACCATATACATACCCGATGTTATGGTCCGAGCGAAGTTCGAGGTGTCAAATATATCAGATTGGATGAAACTGCAACCTATCACTTAACTCAGGTTGCAAGATTACCACATCTGAGACCCGATGTACTGGTCCGAGCGAGGTTCGAGGTGTCAAATACTCAGATTGGATGAAACTCCAACCTATTACTTAACTCAGGTTGCAAGATTACCATATATAGAACCGATGTTCTGGTCCGAGCGAGTTTCGAGGTGTCAAATATATCAAATTGAATGAAACTGCAACCTATCACTTAACTCAGGTTGTAAGATTACCATATACGACCCGATGTTCTCGGTCCGAGCGAGGTTCGAGGTGTCAAATAATTCAGATTGGATGAAACCGCAACCTATCACTTAACTCAAAGTTGCAAGATTACCATATATAGACCGATGTTTGGTCCGAGCGAGGTTCGAGGTGTTAAATAATTGATTTGATGAAATTGCAACCTATCACTTAACTCAAGGTTGTAAGATTACCATATCTGAGACCGATGTTAAGTCCGAGCGAGGTTTGAGGTGTCAAATAATTGATTGGATGAAACCGCAACCTATCGCGCTTAACTCGAGGTTGCAAGATTACCATATACAGACCCGATGTTCTGGTCCGAGCGAGGTTAGAGGTTTGAAAAATATCAGGTTAGATGAAATTGCAACCTATGACTTAACTCAGGTTGCAAGATTACCATACACATGCCCGATGTTCTTGTCCAGGCGAGGTTCGAGGTGTCAAATATATAAAATTGGATGAAACTGCAACCTATTACTTAACTCAGGTTGCAAGATTACCGTATACATACCCGATGTTCTGGTCCGAGCGAGGTTCGAGGTGTCAAATAATTCAAATTAGATGAAACTGCAACCTATCACTTAACTCAGGTTGTAAGATTACCATATCTGAGACCCGATGTTCTGGTCCGAGCGAGGTTCGAGGTGTCTAATAATTCAGATTGGATGAAAGCGCAACCTATCACTTAACTTTCGGGTTGCAAAATTACCATATACAAACCCGATGTTCTGGTCCGAGCGAGGTTCGAGGTGTCAAATAATTCAGATTGGATGAAACTGCAACCTATCAATTAACTCAGGTTGCAAGATTACCATATACAGAAATGATGTTCTGGTCCGAGCGAGTTTCGAGGTGTCAAATATATCAGATTATATGAAACTACAACATATTACTTAACTCAGGTTGCAAGATTACCATATATAGAACCGATATTCTGGTCCGAGCGAGGTTCGAGGTGTCAAATACACAGATTGGATGAAACTCCAAACTATCACTTAACTCAGGTTGGAAGACTACCATATATATAGCCGATGTTCTGGTCCGAGCGAGTTTCGAGGTGTCAAATATATCAAATTGGATGAAACTGCAACCTATCACTTAACTTAGGTTGCAAGAGTACCATACACAGGCCCGATGTTATGGTCCAGGCGAGGTTCGAGGTGTCAAATATATAAAATTGGATGAAACTGCAACCTATCACTTAACTCAGGTTGCAAGATTACCGTATACATACCCGATGTTCTGGTCCGAGCGAGGTTAGAGGTTTGAAAAATATCAGGTTAAACGAAATTGCAACCTATCACTTAACTCAGGTTGCAAGATTACCATACACATGCCCGATGTTCTGGTCCAGGCGAGGTTCGAGGTGTCAAATATATAAAATTGGATGAAACTGCAACCTATTACTTAACTCAGGTTGTAAGATTACCATATACAGACCCGATGTTTTGGTCCGAGCGAGGTTCGAGGTGTCAAATAATTCATATTGGATGAAACTGCAACCTATCACTTAACTCAGGTTGCAAGATTACCATATACATACCCGATGTTCTGGTCCGAGCGAGGTTCGAGGTGTCAAATAATTGATTGGATGAAACTGCAACCTATTACATAACTCAGGTTGCAAGATTACCGTACACATACCCGATGTTGCAGTCCGAGCGAGGTTCGAGGTGTCAAATAATTGATTAGATGAAACCGCAACCTATCACTTAACTCGAGGTTATAAGATTACCATATACTGGACCCGATGTTCTGGTCCGAGCGAGGTTCGAGGTGTCAAATAATTCAGATTGGATGAAAGCGCAACCTATCACTTAACTCGGGTTGCAAGATATGTAGACCCGATGTTCGGTCCGAGCGAGGTTCGAGGTGTTAACTAATTCAGATTTGATGAAATTGCAACCTATCACTTAACTCAGGTTGTAAGATTACCATATACAGACCCGATGTTCTGGTCGAGCGAGGTTTGAGGTGTCAAATAATTCAGATTGGATGAAACTGCAACCTATCGCTTAACTCAGGTTGCAAGATTACCATACACAGACCGGATGTTCTGGTCCGAGCGAGGTTAGAGGTTTGAAAAATATCAGGTTAGATGAAATTGCAACCTATCACTTAACTCAGGTTGCAAGATTACCATACACAGGCCCGATGTTCTGGTCCAGGCGAGGTTCGAGGTGTCAAATATATAAAATTGGATGAAACTGAAACCTATCACTTAACTCAGGTTGCAAGATTACCGTATACATACCCGATGTTCTGGTCCGAGCGAGGTTCGAGGTGTCAAATAATTCAGATTAGATGAAATTGCAACCTATCACTTAACTCAGGTTGTAAGATTACCATATACAGACCCGATGTTCTGGTCCGAGCGAGGTTCGAGGTGTCTAATAATTCAGATTGGATGAAACTGCAACCTATCACTTAACTCAGGTTGCAAGATTACCATATACAAACCCGATGTTCTAGTCCGAGCGAGGTTCGAGGTGTCAAATATATCAGATTAGATGAAACTACAACCTATCACTAAAATCAGGTTGTAAGATTACCATATACAGACCCGATGTTCTGGTCCGAGCGAGGTTCGAGATTTTAAATAATTCAGATTAGGTGAAACTGCAACCTATCACTTAACTCAGGTTGCAACATAACCATATACAGACCGAAGTTCCGGTCCGAGCGAGGTTCGAGGTGTCAAATAATTGATTGGATGAAACTGCAACCTATCACTTAACTCGGAGTTGCAAGATTACCATATACATACCCGATGTTCTGGTCCGAGCGAGTTTCGAGGTGTCAAATATATCAGATTAGATGAAACTACAACCTATCACTAAAATCAGGTTGTAAGATTACCATATACAGACCCGATGTTCTGGTCCGAGCGAGGTTCGAGATTTTAAATAATTCAGATTAGGTGAAACTGCAACCTATCACTTAACTCAGGTTGCAACATAACCATATACAGACCCGAAGTTCTGGTCCGAGCGAGGTTCGAGGTGTCAAATAATTCAGATTGGATGAAACTGTAACCTATCACTTAACTCAGGTTGCAAGATTACCATATACATACCCGATGTTCTGGTCCGAGCGAGGTTCGAGGTGTCAAATATATCAGATTGGATGAAGCGCAACCTATCACTTAACTCAAGGTTGCAAGATTACCACATACGGACCGATGTTTTGCAGTCCGAGCGAGGTTCGAGGTGTCAAATATATCGATTGGATGAAAGCGCAACCTATCACTTAACTCAGGTTGCATGATTACCACATACAGACCCGATGTTCATGTCCGAGCGAGTTTCGAGGTGTCAAATACTCAGATTGGATGAAACTCCAAACTATCACTTAACTCAGGTTGGAAGACTACCATATATAGAACCGATGTTCTGGTCCGAGCGAGTTTCGAGGTGTCAAATATATCAAATTGGATGAAACTGCAACCTATCACTTAACTCAGGTTATAAGATTACCATATACAGACCCGATGTTCTGGTCCGAGCGAGGTTCGAGGTGTCAAATAATTCAGATTATATGAAGCGCAACCTATCACTTAACTCGAGTTGTAAGATTACCATATACGGACCCGATGTTCGGTCCGAGCGAGATTCGAGGTGTCAAATAATTCAGATTGGATGAAGCGCAACCTATCACTTAACTCAGGTTGCAAGATTACCATATACAGACCCAATGTTCTGGTCCGAGCGAGGTTCGAGGTGTCAAATAATTCAGATTGGATGAAACGACAACCTATCACTTAACTCAAGTTGCAAGATTACCATATACTGGACCCGATGTTCCGGGGTCCGAGTGAGGTTCGAGGTGTCAAATAATTCAGATTGGATGAAACTGCAACCTATCACTTAACTCAAGGTTGCAAGATTACCATATATAGACCCGATGTTCGGGGTCAAGAGCGAGGTTCGAGATTTTAAATAATTGATTAGGTGAAACTGCAACCTATCACTTAACTCAGGTTGCAACATAACCATACACGAGACCGAAGTTCCGGTCCGAGCGAGGTTCGAGGTGTCAAATAATTGATTGGATGAAGCGCAACCTATCACTTAACTCAGGTTGCAAGATTACCATATACATACCCGATGTTCAGTCCGAAGCGAGTTTCGAGGTGTCAAATATATCAGATTGGATAAAACTGCAACCTATCACTTAACTCAGGTTGCAAGATTACCACATACAGAAACGATGTTTTGATCCGAGCGAGGTTCGAGGTGTCAAATATATCAGATTGGATGAAACTGCAACCTATCACTTAACTCAGGTTGCAGGATTACCACATACAGACCCGATGTTCTGGTCCGAGCGAGTTTCAAGGTGTCAAATACTCAGATTGGATGAAACTCCAAACTATCACTTAACTCAGGTTGGAAGACTACCATATATAGAACCGATATTCTGGTCCGAGCGAGTTTCGAGGTGTCAAATATATCAAATTGGATGAAACTGCAACCTGTCACTTAACTCAGGTTATAAGATTACCATATACAGACTCGAAGTTCTGGTCCGAGCGAGGTTCGAGTGTCAAATAATTGATTATATGAAGCCGCAACCTATCACTTAACTCAAGGTTGTAAGATTACCATATACATACCCGATGTTGCGGTCCGAGCGAGATTCGAGGTGTCAAATAATTCAGATTGGATGAAAATGCAACCTATCACTTAACTCAGGTTGCAAGATTACCATATACAGAACCGATGTTCTGGTCCGAGCGAGGTTCGAGGTGTCAAATAATTCAGATTGGATGAAACTGCAACCTATCACTTAACTCATGTTGCAAGATTACCATATACACACCCGATGTTCTGGTCCGAGCGAGGTTCGAGGTGTCAAATAATTCAAATTGGATGAAGCGCAACCTATCACTTAACTCGGGTTGCAAGATTACCATATATAGACCCGATGTTCTGGTCCGAGCGAGGTTCGAGGTGTTAAATAATTGATTTGATGAAATTGCAACCTATCACTTAACTCAGGTTATAAGATTATCATATACAGACCCGATGTTCTGGTCCGAGCGAGGTTCGAGGTATCAAATAATCAGATTGGATGAAACGCAACCTATCGCTTAACTCGGGTTGCGAGATTACCATATACTGGACCCGATGTTCCGGTCCGAGCGAGGTTAGAGGTTTGAAAAATATCGATTAGATGCAATTGCAACCTATCACTTAACTCAAGGTTGCAAGATTACCATATCGGACCCGATGTTCTGGTCCGAGCGAGGTTATAGGTTTGAAAAATATCAGATTAGATGAAATTGCAACCTATCACTTAACTCAGGTTGCAAGATTACCATACACAGGCCCGATGTTCTGGTCCAGGCGAGGTTCGAGGTGTCAAATATATAAAATTGGATGAAACTGCAACCTATCACTTAACTCAGGTTGCAAGATTACCATATACAAACCCGATGTTCTGGTCCGAACGAGGTTTGAGGTGTCAAATAATTCAGATTGGATGAAACTGCAACCTATCACTTAACCCAGGTTGCAAGATTACCATACACATACCCGATGTTTTGGTCCGAGCGAGGTTCGAGGTGTCAAATATATCGATTAGATGAAACTACAACCTATCACCAAAATCGGGTTGCAAGATTTACCATACACGGGATGATGTTCTGGTCCAAAGCGAGGTTCGAGGTGTCAAATATATCAAATTGGATGAAACTGCAACCTATCACTTAACTCAGGTTACAAGATTACCATATACAGACCCGATGTTCTGGTCCGAGCGAGTTTGGAGATGCCAAATAATTCAGATTGGATGAAACTGCAACCTATCACTTAACTCAGGTTGTAAGATTACCATATACAGACTCGATGTTTTGGTCCGAGCGAGGTTCGAGGTGTCAAATAATTCAGATTGGATGAAACTGCAACCTATCACTTAACTCAGGTTGCAAGATTACCATATACGTAACCGATGTTCGGTCGAGCGGAGTTTCGAGGTGTCAAATATATCAAATTGGATGAAACGCAACCTATCACTTAACTCAGTTGTAAGATTACCATATACTGGACCCGATGTTCAGTCCGAGCGAGGTTCGAGATGTCAAATAATTCAGATTAGATGAAGCGCAACCTATCACTTAACTCGGGTTGCAACATTACCATTCTGCAGACCGAAGTTCCGGTCCGAGCGAGGTTCGAGGTGTCAAATAATTCAAATTGGATGAAATTGCAACCATCACATAACTCAGGTTGCAAGATTTCCATATACATACCCGATGTTCTGGTCCGAGCGAAGTTCGAGGTGTCAAATATATCAGATTGGATGAAAATGCAACCTATCACTTAACTCAGGTTGCAAGATACCACATACAGACCCGATGTTCTGGTCCGAGCGAGGTTCGAGGTGTCAAATACTCAGATTGGATGAAACTCCAACCTATTACTTAAATCAAGTTGCAAGATTACCATATACAGACCCGATGTTCTGGTCCGAGCGAGGTGCGAGGTGTCAAATAATTCAGATTGGATGAAACTGCAACCTATCACTTAACTCAGGTTGCAAGATTACCATATACATACCCGATGTTTTGGTCCGAGCGAGGTTCGAGGTGTCAAATATATCAGATTAGATGAAACTACAACCTATCACTAAAATCAATTTGCAAGATTACCATACACAGGCACCGATGTTCTGGTCCAGGCGAGGTTCGAGGTGTCAAATATATCAAATTGGATGAAACTGCAACCTATCACTTAACTCAGGTTACAAGATTACCATATACAGACCCGATGTTCTGGTCCGAGCGAGTTTGGAGATGCCAAATAATTGATTGGATGAAACTGCAACCTATCACTTAACTCAGGTTGTAAGATTACCATATACAGACTCGATGTTTTGGTCCGAGCGAGGTTCGAGGTGTCAAATAATTCAGATTGGATGAAACTGCAACCTATCACTTAACTCAGGTTGCAAGATTACCATATAAAACCTCGATGTTCAAGTCCGAGCGAGGTTCGAGGTGTCAAATAATTCAGATTGGATGAAACGCAACCTATCACTTAACTCGGGTTGCAAGATTACCATATACTGAACCGATGTTCGGTCCGAGCGAGTTTCGAGGTGTCAAATATATCAAATTGGATGAAACTACAACCTATCACTTAACTCGGGTTGTAAGATTACCATATACTGGACCCGATGTTCCGGTCCGAGCGAGGTTCGAGATGTCAAATAATTCGGATTGGATGAAACCGCAACCTATCACTTAACTCGGGTTGCAACATTACCATATCTGGACCCGAAGTTCGGGTCCGAGCGAGGTTCGAGGTGTCAAATAATTGATTGGATGAAACTGCAACCTATCACTTAACTCATGTTGCAAGATTACCATATCTGAGACCCGTTGTTCTGGTCCGAGCGAGGTTAGAGGTTTGAAAAATATCAGATTAGATGAAATTGCAACCTATCACTTAACTCAGGTTGCAAGATTACCATACACAGGCCCGATGTTCTGGTCCGAGCGAGGTTCGAGATTTTTAATAATTCGGGATTAGGTGGCGCAACCTATCACTTAACTCAAAGGTTGCAACATAACCATATACTGGACTCCAAGTTCGGTCCGAGCGAGGTTCGAGGTGTCAAATAATTCGAGATTGGATGAAACTATAACCTATCACTTAACTCAAAGTTGCAAGATTACCATATACATACCCGATGTTCTGGTCCGAGCGAGGTTCGAGGTGTCAAATATATCAGATTGGATAAAACTGCAACCTATCACTTAATTCATGTTGCAAGATTACCACATATAGACACGATGTTCTGGTCCGAGCGAGGTTCGAGGTGTCAAATATATCAGATTGGATGAAACTGCAACCTATCACTTAACTCAGGTTGCAGGATTACCACATACAGACCCGATGTTCTGGTCCGAGCGAGTTTCGAGGTGTCAAATACTCAGATTGGATGAAACTCCAAACTATCACTTAACTCAGGTTGGAAGACTACCATATATAGAACCGATGTTCTGGTCCGAGCGAGTTTCGAGGTGTCAAATATATCAAATTGGATGAAACTGCAACCTATCACTTAACTCAGGTTGCAAGATTAGCATATACGAGCCCGATGTTACAGTCCGGGCGAGGTTCGAGGTGTCAAATATATAAAATTGGATGAAATCAAACCTATCACTTAACTCGAAGGTTGCAAGATTACCGTATACACACCCGATGTTCGGTCCGAGCGAGGTTCGAGGTGTCAAATAATTCGGGATTAGATGAAATTGCAACCTATCACTTAACTCGGGTTGTAAGATTACCATATACTGCAGACCGATGTTTGGTCCGAGCGAGGTTTGAGGTGTCTAATAATTCAGATTGGATGAAAGCGCAACCTATCACTTAACTCAGGTTGCAAAATTACCATATACAAACCCGATGTTCTGGGCCGAGCGAGGTTCGAGGTGTCAAATATATCAGATTAGATGAAACTACAACCTATCACTAAAATCAGGTTGTAAGATTACCATATACAGACCCGATGTTCTGGTCCGAGCGAGGTTCGAGATTTTAAATAATTCAGATTAGGTGAAACTACAACCTATCACTTAACTCAGGTTGCAAGATTACCATATATAGACCCGATGTTCTGGTCCGAGCGAGGTTCGAGATTTTAAATAATTCAGATTAGGTGAAACTGCAACCTATCACTTAACTAAGGTTGCAACATAACCATATACAGACCCGAAGTTCTGGTCCGAGCGAGGTTCGAGGTGTGAAATATATCAGATTAGATGAAACTACAACCTATCACTAAAATCAGGTTGTAAGATTACCATATACAGACCCGATGTTCTGGTCCGAGCGAGGTTCGAGATTTTAAATAATTCAGATTAGGTGAAACTGCAACCTATCACTTAACTCAGGTTGCAACATAACCATATACAGACCCGAAGTTCTGGTCCGAGCGAGGTTCGAGGTGTCAAATAATTCAGATTGGATGAAACTGTAACCTATCACTTAACTCAGGTTGCAAGATTACCATATACATACCCGATTTTCTGGTCCGAGCGAGGTTCGAGGTGTCAAATATATCGTATTGGATGAAACGCAACCTATCACTTAACTCAAAGTTGCAAGATTAACACATATAGACACGATGTTCAGTCCGAGCGAGGTTCGAGGTGTCAAATATATCAGATTGGATGAAACGCAACCTATCACTTAACTCGGGTTGCAGGATTACCACATACTGGACCGATGTTACAGTCCGAGCGAGTTTCGAGGTGTCAAATACTCGAGATTGGATGAAACTCCAAACTATCACTTAACTCGAGTTGGAAGACTACCATATATAGAACCGATGTTCTGGTCCGAGCGAGTTTCGAGGTGTCAAATATATCAAATTGGATGAAGCGCAACCTATCACTTAACTCAAAGTTATAAGATTACCCATATACTGGACCGATGTTGCGGTCCGAGCGAGGTTCGAGGTGTCAAATAATTCAGATTGGATGAAAGCGCAACCTATCACTTAACTCAAGGTTGTAAGATTACCATATACTGAGACCGATGTTCGGTCCGAGCGAGATTCGAGGTGTCAAATAATTCAGATTGGATGAAGCGCAACCTATCCCTTAACTCGGGTTGCAAGATTACCATATACGCACCCGATGTTCGGGGTCCGAGCGAGGTTCGAGGTGTCAAATAATTCAGATTGGATGAAACCGCAACCTATCACTTAACTCATGTTGCAAGATTACCATATACAAACCCGATCTAATTGGTCCGAGCGAGGTTCGAGGTGTCAAATAATTCAGATTGGATGAAACTGCAACCTATCACTTAACTCAGGTTGCAAGATTACCATATATAGACCCGATGTTCTGGTCCGAGCGAGGTTCGAGATTTTAAATAATTCAGATTAGGTGAAACTACAACCTATCACTTAACTCAAGGTTGCAACATAACCATATCTGAGACCGAAGTTCTGGTCCGAGCGAGGTTCAAGGTGTCAAATAATTCAGATTGGATGAAACTGTAACCTATCACTTAACTCAGTTGCAAGATTACCATATACATACCCGATGTTCTGGTCCGAACGAGGTTTGAGGTGTCAAATAATTCAGATTGGATGAAACTGCAACCTATCACTTAACCCGAGGTTGCAAGATTACCATATACATACCCGATGTTTTGGTCCGAGCGAGGTTCGAGGTGTCAAATATATCAGATTAGATGAAATTACAACCTATCACTCAAATCGAGGTTGCAAGATTACCATACACAGCCCGATGTTACAGGTCCGCGAGCGAGGTTCGAGGTGTCAAATATATCAAATTGGATGAAACGCAACCTATCACTTAACTCAAAGTTACAAGATTACCATATACAGACCCGATGTTCGGGTCCGAGCGAGTTTGGAGATGCCAAATAATTGATTGGATGAACCGCAACCTATCACTTAACTCGGGTTGTAAGATTACCATATACGGACTCGATGTTTTGGTCCGAGCGAGGTTCGAGGTGTCAAATAATTGATTGGATGAAGCGCAACCTATCACTTAACTCGAGTTGCAAGATTACCATATAAAAACCCGATGTTCCGGTCCGAGCGAGGTTCGAGGTGTCAAATAATTGATTGGATGAAACCGCAACCTATCACTTAACTCGAGGTTGCAAGATTACCATATACGTAACCGATGTTGCGGTCCGAGCGAGTTTCGAGGTGTCAAATATATCAAATTGGATGAAACTGCAACCTATCACTTAACTCAGGTTGTAAGATTACCATATACAGACCCGATGTTCTGGTCCGAGCGAGGTTATAGGTTTGAAAAATATCAGATTAGATGAAATTGCAACCTATCACTTAACTTAGGTTGCAAGATTACCATACACAGGCCCGATGTTCTGGTCCAGGCGAGGTTCGAGGTGTCAAATATATAAAATTGGATGAAACTGAAACCTATCACTTAACTCAGGTTGCAAGATTACCATATACAAACCCGATGTTACGGTCCGAACGAGGTTTGAGGTGTCAAATAATTCAGATTGGATGGCGCAACCTATCACTTAACCCGGGTTGCAAGATTACCATACACGGGCCCGATGTTTGGTCCAAAGCGAGGTTCGAGGTGTCAAATATATAAAATTGGATGAAACGCAACCTATCACTTAACTCGAGGTTGCAAGATTACCATATACAAACCCGATGTTCTGGTCCGAAGCGAGGTTTGAGGTGTCAAATAATAGATTGGATGAACATGCAACCTATCACTTAACTCAGGTTGCAAGATTACCATATACCGACCCGATGTTTTGGTCCGAGCGAGGTTCGAGGTGTCAAATATATCAGATTAGATGAAACTACAACGTATCACTAAAATCAGGTTGCCAGATTACCATAAACAGACCCGATGTTACGGTCCAGCGAGGTTCGAGGTGTCAAATATATCAAATTGGATGAAAGCGCAACCTATCACTTAACTCAAAGTTACAAGATTACCATATACAGACCCGATGTTCTAGTCCGAGCGAGTTTGGAGATGCCAAATAATTCAGATTGGATGAAACTGCAACCTATCACTTAACTCAGGTTGTAAGATTACCATATACAGACGCGATGTTTTGGTCCGAGCGAGGTTCGAGGTGTCAAATAATTCAGATTGGATGAAACTGCAACCTATCACTTAACTCAGGTTGCAAGATTACCATATAAAAACCGATGTTGGTCCGAGCGAGGTTCGAGGTGTCAAATAATTCAGATTGGATGAAACGCAACCTATCACTTAACTCGGGTTGCAAGATTACCATATCTGTAACCGATGTTCGGTCCGAGCGAGGATTTCGAGGTGTCAAATATATCAAATTGGATGAAACGCAACCTATCACTTAACTCAAAGTTGTAAGATTACCATATACAGACTCGATGTTCTGGTCCGAGCGAGGTTCGAGATGTCAAATAATTCAGATTAGATGAAACTGCAACCTATCACTTAACTCAGGTTGCAACATTACCATATACAGACCCGAAGTTCTGGTCCGAGCAAGGTTCGAGGTGTCAAATAATTCAAATTGGATGAAATCGCAACCTATCACATAACTCAGGTTGCAAGATTTCCATATACATACCCGATGTTCTGGTCCGAGCGAAGTTCGAGGTGTCAAATATATCAGATTGAATGAAAATGCAACCTATCACTTAACTCAGGTTGCAAGATTACCACATACAGACCCGATGTTCTGGTCCGAGCGAAGTTATAGGTTTGAAAAATATCAGATTAGATGAAATTGCAACCTATCACTTAACTCAGGTTGCAAGATTACCATACACAGGCCCGATGTTCTGGTCCAGGCGAGGTTCGAGGTGTCAAATATATAAAATTGGATGAAACTGCAACCTATCACTTAACTCAGGTTGCAAGATTACCATATACAAACCCGATGTTAAGTCCGAACGAGGTTTGAGGTGTCAAATAATTGATTGGATGAAAGCGCAACCTATCACTTAACCTCGAGTTGTAAGATTACCATATACATACCCGATGTTTTGGTCCGAAGCGAGGTTCGAGGTGTCAAATATATCATATTAGATGAAACTACAACCTATCACTAAAATCGGGTTGTAAGATTACCATACACGAGCCGATGTTTGGTCAGGCGAGGTTCGAGGTGTCAAATATATCAAATTGGATGAAACGCAACCTATCACTTAACTCGGGTTACAAGATTACCATATACGAACCGATGTTACGAGTCCGAGCGAGTTTGGAGATGCCAAATAATTCAGATTGGATGAAACTGCAACCTATCACTTAACTCAGGTTGTAAGATTACCATATACAGACTCGATGTTTTGGTCCGAGCGAGGTTCGAGGTGTCAAATAATTCAGATTGGATGAAAGCGCAACCTATCACTTAACTCGGGTTGCAAGATTACCATATAAAACCGATGTTACGGTCCGAGCGAGGTTCGAGGTGTCAAATAATTCGATTGGATGAAGCGCAACCTATCACTTAACTCAAAGGTTGCAAGATTACCATATACGAAACCGATGTTCTAGTCCGAGCGAGTTTCGAGGTGTCAAATATATCAAATTGGATGAAAGCGCAACCTATCACTTAACTCGGGTTGTAAGATTACCATATACTGGACTCGATGTTCGGTCCGAGCGAGGTTCGAGATGTCAAATAATTGATTAGATGAAAGCGCAACCTATCACTTAACTCAAAGTTGCAAGATTACCATATACTGGACCGAAGTTCGGTCCGAGCAAGGTTCGAGGTGTCAAATAATTCAAATTGGATGAAATCGCAACCTATCACATAACTCGGGTTGTAAGATTTCCATATACATACCCGATGTTCTGGTCCGAGCGAAGTTCGAGGTGTCAAATATATCAGATTGAATGAAAATGCAACCTATCACTTAACTCAGGTTGCAAGATTACCACATACAGACCCGATGTTCGTAAGTCCGAGCGAGGTTATAGGTTTGAAAAATATCGATTGGATGAAATTGCAACCTATCACTTAACTCAAGGTTGCAAGATTACCATACACGGGCCGATGTTCGGGTCCGGGCGAGGTTCGAGGTGTCAAATATATAAAATTGGATGAAACCGCAACCTATCACTTAACTCGGGTTGCAAGATTACCATATACAAACCCGATGTTAGTCCGAACGAGGTTTGAGGTGTCAAATAATTCGAGATTGGATGAAGCGCAACCTATCACTTAACCCAGGTTGCAAGATTACCATATACATACCCGATGTTTTGGTCCGAGCGAGGTTCGAGGTGTCAAATATATCATATTAGATGAAACTACAACCTATCACTAAAATCAGGTTGTAAGATTACCATACACAGGCCTGATGTTCTGGTCTAGGCGAGGTTCGAGGTGTCAAATATATCAAATTGGATGAAACTGCAAACTATCACTTAACTCAGGTTACAAGATTACCATATACAGACCCGATGTTCTGGTCCGAGCGAGTTTGGAGATGCCAAATAATTCAGATTGGATGAAACTGCAACCTATCACTTAACTCAGGTTGTAAGATTACCATATACAGACTCGATGTTTTGGTCCGAGCGTGGTTCGAGGTGTCAAATAATACAGATTGGATGAAACTGCAACCTATCACTTAACTCAGGTTGCAAGATTACCATATAAAAACCTGATATTCTGGTCCGAGCGAGGTTCGAGGTGTCAAATAATTCAGATTGGATGAAACTGCAACCTATCACTTAACTCGGGTTGCAAGATTACCATATACGAACCGATGTTTCGGTCCGAGCGAGGTTCGAGGTGTCAAATATATCAAATTGGATGAAAGCGCAACCTATCACTTAACTCGAGGTTGCAACATTACCATATACGGACTCGAAGTTCTGAGTCCGAGCGAGGTTCGAGGTGTCAAATAATTCAAATTGGATGAAATTGTAACCTATCACATAACTCAGGTTGCTAGATTTCCATATACATACCCGATGTTCTGGTCCGAGCGAAGTTCGAGGTGTCAAATATATCAGATTGGATGAAAATGCAACCTATCACTTAACTCAGGTTGCAAGATTACCACATACAGACCCGATGTACTGGTCCGAGCGAGGTTCGAGGTGTCAAATACTCAGATTGGATGAAACTCCAACCTATTACTTAAATCAAGTTGCAAGATTACCATATATAGAACCGATGTTCTGGTCCGAGCGAGTTTCGAGGTGTCAAATATATCAAATTGAATGAAACTGCAACCTATCACTTAACTCAGGTTGCAAGATTACTATATACAGACCCGATGTTCTGGTCCGAGCGAGGTTCGAGGTGTCAAATAATTCAGATTGGATGAGATTGCAACCTATCACTTAACTCAGGTTATAAGATTATCATATACAGACCCGATGTTCTGGTCCGAGCGAGGTTCGAGGTGTCAAATAATTCAGATTGGATGAAGCGCAACCTATCACTTAACTCGGGTTGCAAGATTACCATATACAGACCCGGTGTTCTGGTCCGAGCGAGGTTAGAGGTTTGAAAAATATCAGATTTGATGAAATTGCAACCTATCACTTAACTAAGGTTGCAAGATTACCATATACAGACCCGATGTTCTGGTCCGAGCGAGGTTAGAGGTTTGAAAAATATCGATTGGATGAAATTTCAACCTATCACTTAACTCAAGTTGCAAGATTACCATATACGGACCCGATGTTCCGGTCCGAGCGAGGTTCGAGGTGTCAAATAATTCATATTGGATGAAACCGCAACCTATCACTTAACTCGGGTTGCAAGATTACCGTATCAGACCCGATGTTCTCGGTCGAGCGAGGTTCGAGGTGTTAAATAATTGATTGGATGAAACCTGCAACCTATCACTTAACTCACGTTGCAAGATTACCATATACAGACCCGATGTTCTGGTCCGAGCGAGGTTCGAGGTGTCAAATAATTCGGATTATATGAAACTGCAACCTATCACTTAACTCAAGTTGTAAGATTACCATATACGCACCCGATGTTACTCGGTCCGAGCGAGGTTCGAGGTGTCAAATAATTCGGATTGGATGAAGCGCAACCTATCACTTAACTCGGGTTGTAAGATTACCATATCTACGGACCCGATGTTGCAGTCCGAGCGAGGTACGAGGTGTCAAATAATTCGATTGGATGAAAGCGCAACCTATCACTTAACTCGGGTTGCAAGATTACCATATACAAACCCGATGTTCGGTCCGAGCGAGGTTAGAGGTGTCAAATAATTCAGATTGGATGAAACTACAACCTATCACTTAACTCGAGGTTGCAAGATTACCATATACGAGACCCGATGTTCAGTCCGAGCGAGGTTAGAGGTGTCAAATAATTCAGATTGGATGAAACTACAACCTATCACTTAACTCAGGTTGCAAGATTACCATATACAGACCCGATGTTCGGGTCCGAGCGAGGTTCGAGGTGTCAAATAATTGATTGGATGAGATTGCAACCTATCACTTAACTCAGGTTGCAAGATTACCATATATAGACCCGATGTTGCAGTCCGAGCGAGGTTCGAGGTGTTAAATAATTCAGATTGGATGAAATTGCAACCTATCACTTAACTCGAGTTGTAAGATTACCATATACTGAACCCGATGTTGGTCCGAGCGAGGTTCGAGGTGTCAAATAATTGATTGGATGAAACGCAACCTATCGCTTAACTCGAGGTTGCAAGATTACCATATATAGACCCGATGTTCTGGTCTGAGCGAGGTTCGAGGTGTTAAATAATTCAGATTGGATGAGATTGCAACCTATCACTTAACTCAGGTTGTAAGATTACCATATATAGACCCGATGTTCTGGTCTGAGCGAGGTTCGAGGTGTTAAATAATTCAGATTGGATGAAATTGCAACCTATAACTTAACTCAGGTTGTAAGATTACCATATACAGACCCGATGTTCAGTCGAGCGAGGTGCGAGGTGTCAAATAATTGATTGGATGAAACGCAACCTATCACTTAACTCGGGTTGCAAGATTACCATATACAACCCGATGTTACAGTCCGAGCGAGGTTCGAGGTGTCAAATAATTCGGATTATATGAAACCGCAACCTATCACTTAACTCAGGTTGTAAGATTACCGTATAAACTGCACCGATGTTGGTCCGAGCGAGGTTCGAGGTGTCAAATAATTGATTGGATGAAAGCGCAACCTATCACTTAACTCAAGGTTGTAAGATTACCATATAAAGACCCGATGTTCTGGTCCGAGCGAGGTACGAGGTGTCAAATAATTCAGATTGGATGAAACTGCAACCTATCACTTAACTCAGGTTGCAAGATTAGCATATACAAACCCGATGTTCTGGTCCGAGCGAGGTTAGAGGTGTCAAATAATTCAGATTGGATGAAACTACAACCTATCACTTAACTCAGGTTGCAAGATTACCATATACAGAACCGATGTTCTGGTCCGAGCGAGGTTAGAGGTGTCAAATAATTCAGATTGGATGAAACTACAACCTATCACTTAACTCAGGTTGCAAGATTACCATATACAGACCCGATGTTCTGGTCCGAGCAAGGTTCGAGGTGTCAAATAATTCAGATTGGATGAGATTGCAACCTATCACTTAACTCAGGTTGCAAGATTACCATATACAGACCCGATGTTTTGGTCCGAGCGAGGTTCGAGGTGTTAAATAATTCAGATTGGATGAAATTGCAACCTATCACTTAACTAAGGTTGTAAGATTACCATATACAGACCCGATGTTCGGGTCCGAGCGAGGTTCGAGGTGTCAAATAATTCATATTGGATGAAGCGCAACCTATCGCTTAACTCAGTTGCAAGATTACCATATATAGACCCGATGTTTCGGGTCCGAGCGAGGTTCGAGGTGTTAAATAATTGATTGGATGAGATTGCAACCTATCACTTAACTCGGGTTGTAAGATTACCATATATAGACCGATGTTCAGTCCGAGCGAGGTTCGAGGTGTTAAATAATTCAGATTGGATGAAATTGCAACCTATAACTTAACTCAGGTTGTAAGATTACCATATACAGACCCGATATTCTGGTCCGAGCGAGTTTCGAGGTGTCAAATATATCAAATTGGATGAAACTACAACCTATCACTTAACTCAGGTTGTAAGATTACCATATACAGACCCGATGTTCGGTTCGAGCGAGGTTCGAGGTGTCAAATAATAGTGATTGGATGAAACTGCATGACCTATCACTTAACTCGGGTTGTAAGATTACCATCTGGACCGATGTTTCGGTCCGAGCGAGGTTCGAGGTGTCAAATAATTCAGATTGGATGAAGCGCAACCTATCACTTAACTCGGGTTGCAAGATTAGCATATACAAACCCGATGTTCAGTCCGAGCGAGGTTAGAGGTGTCAAATAATTCAGATTGGATGAAACTACAACCTATCACTTAACTCGGGTTGCAAGATTACCATATACTGGACCGATGTTCTGGTCCGAGCGAGGTTCGAGGTGTCAAATAATTGATTGGATGAAACGCAACCTATCACTTAACTCGGGTTGCAAGATTACCATATATAGACCGATGTTCAGTCCGAGCGAGGTTCGAGGTGTTAAATAATTCAGATTGGATGAAATTGCAACCTATCACTTAACTCAGGTTGTAAGATTACCATATACAAGACCGATGTTTGAGTCCGAGCGAGGTTCGAGGTGTCAAATAATTGATTGGATGAAGCGCAACCTATCACTTAACTCAAAGTTGCAAGATTACCATAAATGACCCGATGTTCGGTCCGAGCGAGGTTCGAGGTGTCAAATAATTCAGATTGGATGAAACTGCAACCTATCACTTAACTCGGGTTGCAAGATTACCATATACAGACCCGATGTTCTGGTCCGAGCGAGGTTCGAGGTGTCAAATAATTCAGATTGGATGAGATTGCAACCTATCACTTAACTCAGGTTATAAGATTATCATATACAGACCCGATGTTCTGGTCCGAGCGAGGTTCGAGGTGTCAAATAATTCAGATTGGATGAAACTGCAACCCATCGCTTAACTCAGGTTGCAAGATTACCATATATGACCCGATGTTGCGAGTCCGAGCGAGGTTAGAGGTTTGAAAAATATCAGATTTGATGAAATTGCAACCTATCACTTAACTAAGGTTGCAAGATTACCATATACAGACCCGATGTTCTGGTCCGAGCGAGGTTAGAGGTTTCAAAAATATCAGATTAGATGAAATTTCAACCTATCACTTAACTCAAGGTTGTAAGATTACCATATACTGGACCGATGTTCTGGTCCGAGCGAGGTTCGAGGTGTCAAATAATTGATTGGATGAAGCGCAACCTATCACTTAACTCGGGTTGTAAGATTACCATATATAGACCGATGTTGCAGTGAGCGAGGTTCGAGGTGTTAAATAATTCAGATTGGATGAAATTGCAACCTATCACTTAACTCAGGTTGTAAGATTACCATATACCGACCCGATGTTCGGGTCCGAGCGAGGTTCGAGGTGTCAAATAATTCAGATTGGATGAAACTGCAACCTATCGCTTAACTCAGGTTGCAAGATTACCATATATAGACCCGATGTTCTGGTCCGAGCGAGGTTCGAGGTGTTAAATAATTCAGATTGGATGAGATTGCAACCTATCACTTAACTCAGGTTGTAAGATTACCATATATAGACCCGATGTTCTGGTCTGAGCGAGGTTCGAGGTGTTAAATAATTCAGATTGGATGAAATTGCAACCTATAACTTAACTCAGGTTGTAAGATTACCATATACAGACCCGATATTCTGGTCCGAGCGAGTTTCGAGGTGTCAAATATATCAAATTGGATGAAACTACAACCTATCACTTAACTCAGGTTGTAAGATTACCATATACAGACCCGATGTTACGGTTCGAGCGAGGTTCGAGGTGTCAAATAATTCAGATTGGATGAAGCTGCGACCTATCACTTAACTCGAGGTTGTAAGATTACCATATACTGGACCGATGTTCTGGTCCGAGCGAGGTTCGAGGTGTCAAATAATTAAGATTGGATGAAACTGCAACCTATCACTTAACTCAGGTTGCAAGATTACCATATACAAACCCGATGTTCTGGTCCGAGCGAGGTTAGAGGTGTCAAATAATTCAGATTGGATGAAACTACAACCTATCACTTAACTCGGGTTGCAAGATTACCATATACAGACCCGATGTTCTGGTCCGAGCGAGGTTCGAGGTGTCAAATAATTCAGATTGGATGAAACTGCAACCTATCACTTAACTCGGGTTGCAAGATTACCATATATAGACCCGATGTTCAGTCAAGCGAGGTTCGAGGTGTTAAATAATTCAGATTGGATGAAATTGCAACCTATCACTTAACTCAGTCGTAAGATTACCATATACGGACCCGATGTTCGGGTCCGAGCGAGGTTCGAGGTGTCAAATAATTGATTGGATGAAGCGCAACCTATCACTTAACTCGGGTTGCAAGATTACCTTAAACAGACCCGATGTTAAGGTCCGAGCGAGGTTCGAGGTGTCAAATAATTCGGATTGGATGAAGCGCAACCTATCACTTAACTCGAGGTTGCAAGATTACCATATACAGACCCGATGTTACAGTCCGAGCGAGGTTCGAGGTGTCAAATAATTGATTGGATGAGATTGCAACCTATCACTTAACTCGGGTTATAAGATTATCATATACGAGACCCGATGTTGCAGTCCGAGCGAGGTTCGAGGTGTCAAATAATTCCAGATTGGATGAAAGCGCAACCTATCGCTTAACTCGGTTGCAAGATTACCATATACTGAGACCGGTGTTGGGTCGAGCGAGGTTAGAGGTTTGAAAAATATGATTTGATGAAATTGCAACCTATCACTTAACTAAGGTTGCAAGATTACCATATCAGACCCGATGTTAAGTCCGAGCGAGGTTAGAGGTTTGAAAAATATCGGATTAGATGAAATTTCAACCTATCACTTAACTCGGGTTGTAAGATTACCATATACAGACCCGATGTTCTGGTCCGAGCGAGGTTCGAGGTGTCAAATAATTGATTGGATGAAACTGCAACCTATCACTTAACTCGGGTTGCAAGATTACCATATACAGACCCGATGTTCTGGTTCGAGCGTGGTTCGAGGTGTTAAATAATTCAGATTGGATGAAATTGCAACCTATCACTTAACTCGGGTTGCAAGATTACCATATCTGACCCCGATTACGAGGTTCGAGGTGTCAAATAACCGCACCTATCGACTCGGGTTGCAAGATTACCATATATGGTCCGAGCGAGGCGAGGTTCGAGGTGTCAAATAATTGATTGGATGAAACGCAACCTATCACTTAACTTCGGGTTGCAAGATTACCATATACAGGGCCGATGTTCGGGTCGAAGCGAGGTTCGAGGTGTCAAATAATTCAGATTGGATGAATTGCAACCTATCACTTAACTCGGGTTGCAAGATTACCATATATGGACCGATGTTGCAGTGAAGCGAGGTTCGAGGTGTTAAATAATTCAGATTGGATGAGAGCGCAACCTATCACTTAACTCGGGTTGTAAGATTACCATATATAGACCCGATGTTATGGTCCGAGCGAGGTTCGAGGTGTCAAATAATCGGGATTGGATGAAATTGCAACCTATAACTTAACTCGGGTTGTAAGATTACCATATACGGACCCGATATTCTGGTCCGAGCGAGTTTCGAGGTGTCAAATATATCAAATTGGATGAAACTACAACCTATCACTTAACTCAGGTTGTAAGATTACCATATACAGACCCGATGTTCTGGTTCGAGCGAGGTTCGAGGTGTCAAATAATTCAGATTGGATGAAACTGCAACCTATCACTTAACTCGAGGTTGTAAGATTACCATATACTGGACCCGATATTGCGGTCCGAGCGAGGTTCGAGGTGTCAAATAATTGATTGGATGAAATTGCAACCTATCACTTAACTCAGGTTGCAAGATTAGCATATACAAACCCGATGTTTTGGTCCGAGCGAGGTTAGAGGTGTCAAATAATTCAGATTGGATGAAACTACAACCTATCACTTAACTCGAGGTTGCAAGATTACCATATCTGGACCGATGTTCGGTCCGAGCGAGGTTCGAGGTGTCAAATAATTCAGATTGGATGGCGCAACCTATCACTTAACTCGGGTTGCAAGATTACCATATATAGACCCGATGTTTTAGTCAGAGCGAGGTTCGAGGTGTTAAATAATTCGAGATTGGATGAAATTGCAACCTATCACTTAACTCAGGTTGTAAGATTACCATATACAGACCCGATGTTCGGGTCCGAGCGAGGTTCGAGGTGTCAAATAATTGATTGGATGAAACTGCAACCTATCACTTAACTAAGGTTGCAAGATTACCATATACGAGACCCGATGTTCTCGGTCCGAGCGAGGTTCGAGGTGTCAAATAATTGATTGGATGAAGCGCAACCTATCACTTAACTCGGGTTGCAAGATTACCATATACAGACCCGATGTTCTGGTCCGAGCGAGGTTCGAGGTGTCAAATAATTCAGATTGGATGAGATTGCAACCTATCACTTAACTCGGGTTATAAGATTATCATATACAGACCCGATGTTCTGGTCCGAGCGAGGTTCGAGGTGTCAAATAATTCAGATTGGATGAAACTGCAACCTATCGCTTAACTCAGGTTGCAAGATTACCATATACAGAACCGATGTTATGGTCCGAGCGAGGTTAGAGGTTTGAAAAATATCAGATTGGATGAAATTGCAACCTATCACTTAACTAAGGTTGCAAGATTACCATATACTGAGACCCGATGTTCGGTCCAGCGAGGTTAGAGGTGAAAAATATCGATTAGATGAAATTTCAACCTATCACTTAACTCGGGTTGTAAGATTACCATATCTCTGAGACCCGATGTTGCAGTCGAGCGAGGTTCGAGGTGTCAAATAATTCGGATTGGATGAAAGCGCAACCTATCACTTAACTCGGGTTGCAAGATTACCATATATGGACCGATGTTCTGGTCCGAGCGTGGTTCGAGGTGTTAAATAATTGATTGGATGAAGCGCAACCTATCACTTAACTCACGTTGCAAGATTACCATATATAGACCCCGATGTTGGTCCGAGCGAGGTTCGAGGTGTCAAATAATTCGGATTATGGATGAAACCGCAACCTATCACTTAACTCGGGTTGTAAAATTACCATATCTGAGACCCGATGTTTTGGTCCGAGCGAGGTTCGAGGTGTCAAATAATTGATTGGATGAAAGCGCAACCTATCACTTAACTCGGGTTGTAAGATTACCATATACGGACCCGATGTTCTAGTCCGAGCGAGGTTCGAGGTGTCAAATAATTGATTGGATGAAACCGCAACCTATCACTTAACTCGGGTTGTAAGATTACCATATACGAGACCGATGTTCCGGTCCGAGCGAGGTTCGAGGTGTCAAATAATTCAGATTGGATGAAACGCAACTTATCACTTAACTCAAAGTTGCAAGATTAGCATATACAAACCCGATGTTGGTCCGAGCGAGGTTAGAGGTGTCAAATAATTGATTGGATGAAACTACAACCTATCACTTAACTCGGGTTGCAAGATTACCATATATAGAACCGATGTTGAGTCCGAGCGAGGTTAGAGGTGTCAAATAATTTGATTGGATGAAACTACAACCTATCACTTAACTCAGGTTGCAAGATTACCATATACTGACCCGATGTTCGGTCGAGCAAGGTTCGAGGTGTCAAATAATTGATTGGATGAGATTGCAACCTATCACTTAACTCGAGGTTGCAAGATTACCATATATAGACCCGATGTTTGCAGTCCGAGCGAGGTTCGAGGTGTTAAATAATTCAGATTGGATGAAATTGCAACCTATCACTTAACTCGGGTTGTAAGATTACCATATACTGAGGCCGATGTTCGGGTCCGAGCGAGGTTCGAGGTGTCAAATAATTGATTGGATGAAACGCAACCTATCGCTTAACTCGGGTTGCAAGATTACCATATATAGACCCGATGTTACAGTCGAGCGAGGTTCGAGGTGTTAAATAATTCAGAATGGATGAGATTGCAACCTATCACTTAACTCGAGGTTGTAAGATTACCATATATAGACCCGATGTTGCAGTCCGAGCGAGGTTCGAGGTGTTAAATAATTCAGATTGGATGAAATTGCAACCTATAACTTAACTCGGGTTGTAAGATTACCATATACGGACCGATGTTAAAGTCCGAGCGAGTTCGAGGTGTCAAATATATCAAATTGGATGAAACTACAACCTATCACTTAACTAAAGGTTGCAAGATTACCATATACGGAGACCCGATGTTCTGGTCCGAGCGAGTTTGGAGATGCCAAATAATTCAGATTGGATGAAGCGCAACCTATCACTTAACTCGGAGTTGTAAGATTACCATATACAGACCCGATGTTCTAGTTCGAGCGAGGTTCGAGGTGTCAAATAATCAGATTGGATGAAGCGCAACCTATCACTTAACTCGAGGTTGTAAGATTACCATATACTGGACCCGATGTTGCAGTCCGAGCGAGGTTCGAGATGTCAAATAATTGATTAGATGAAGCGCAACCTATCACTTAACTCGGGTTGCAACATTACCATATACTGGACCGGATGTTGGTCCGAGCGAGGTTCGAGGTGTCAAATAATTCAAATTGGATGAAATCGCAACCTATCACATAACTCAGGTTGCAAGATTACCATATACATACCCGATGTTCTGGTCCGAGCGAAGTTCGAGGTGTCAAATATATCAGATTGGATGAAAATGCAACCTATCACTTAACTCAGGTTGCAAGATTACCACATACAGACCCGATGTTCTGGTCTGAGCAAGGTTACAGGTTTGAAAAATATCAGATTAGATGAAATTGCAACCTATCACTTAACTCAGGTTGCAAGATTATCATACACAGGCCCGATGTTCTGGTACAGGCGAGGTTCGAGGTGTCAAATATATAAATTTGGATGAAACTGCAACCTATCACTTAACTCAGGTTGCAAGATTACCATATACAAACCCGATGTTCTGGTCCGAACGAGGTTTGAGGTGTCAAATAATTCAGATTGGATGAAACTACAACCTATCACTTAACTAAGGTTGCAAGATTACCATATACATACCCGATGTTTTGGTCCGAGCGAGGTTCGAGGTGTCAAATATATCAGATTAGATGAAACTACAACCTATCACTAAAATCAGGTTGTAAGATTACCATACACAGGCCTGATGTTCTGGTCTAGGCGAGGTTCGAGGTGTCAAATATATCAAATTGGATGAAACTGCAACCTATCACTTAACTCAGGTTACAAGATTACCATATACAGACCCGATGTTCTGGTCCGAGCGAGTTTGGAGATGCCAAATAATTCAGATTGGATGAAGCGCAACCTATCACTTAACTCGGGGTTGTAAGATTACCATATACGGACTCGATGTTTTGGTCCGAGCGAGGTTCGAGGTGTCAAATAATTGATTGGATGAAAGCGCAACCTCTCACTTAACTCGGGTTGCAAGATTACCATATATAGACCCGATGTTCAGTCGAGCGAGGTTCGAGGTGTTAAATAATTCAGATTGGATGAAATTGCAACCTATCACTTAACTCGGGTTCGTAAGATTACCATATACGAGACCCGATGTTTCGAGTCCGAGCGAGGTTCGAGGTGTCAAATAATTGATTGGATGGCGCAACCTATCACTTAACTCGGGTTGCAAGATTACCATATACAGACCGATGTTCCAGTCCGAGCGAGGTTCGAGGTGTCAAATAATTCAGATTGGATGAAACTGCAACCTATCACTTAACTCAGGTTGCAAGATTACCATACACAGACCCGATGTTCTGGTCCGAGCGAGGTTCGAGGTGTCAAATAATTCAGATTGGATGAGATTGCAACCTATCACTTAACTCAGGTTATAAGATTATCATATACAGACCCGATGCCGGGGTCCGAGCGAGGTTCGAGGTGTCAAATAATTCAGATTGGATGAAACGCAACCCATCGCTTAACTAGGTTGCAAGATTACCATATACTGGGGCCGGTGTTCTGGTCCGAGCGAGGTTAGAGGTTTGAAAAATATCAGATTTGATGAAATTGCAACCTATCACTTAACTAAGGTTGCAAGATTACCATATACAGACCCGATGTTGCAGTCGAGAGCGAGGTTAGAGGTTTGAAAAATATCGATTAGATGAAATTTCAACCTATCACTTAACTCAGGTTGCAAGATTACCATATACTGCACCCGATGTTAAAGTCGAGCGAGGTTCGAGGTGTCAAATAATTGATTGGATGAAGCGCAACCTATCACTTAACTCAGGTTGCAAGATTACCATATATAGACCCGATGTTCTGGTCTGAGCGTGGTTCGAGGTGTTAAATAATTCAGATTGGATGAAACTGCAACCTATCACTTAACTCACGTTGCAAGATTACCATATATAGACCCGATGTTCTGGTAGAGCGAGGTTCGAGGTGTCAAATAATTGAATTGGATGAAAAGCGCAACCTATCACTTAACTCAGGTTGTAAAATTACCATATACGGACCCGATGTTACGGTCCGAGCGAGGTTCGAGGTGTCAAATAATTCAGATTAGATGAAAGCGCAACCTATCACTTAACTCAAAGGTTGTAAGATTACCATATACATACCCGATGTTCAGTCCGAGCGAGGTACGAGGTGTCAAATAATTGATTGGATGAAAGCGCAACTTATCACTTAACTCGGGTTGCAAGATTAGCATATACAAACCCGATGTTCTGGTCGAGCGAGGTTAGAGGTGTCAAATAATTCGATTGGATGAAACTACAACCTATCACTTAACTCGGGTTGCAAGATTACCATATATAGAACCGATGTTGGGTCCGAGCAAGGTTCGAGGTGTCAAATAATTGATTGGATGAGATTGCAACCTATCACTTAACTCGAGGTTGCAAGATTACCATATATAGACCCGATGTTGCAGTCCGAGCGAGGTTCGAGGTGTTAAATAATTGATTGGATGAAATTGCAACCTATCACTTAACTCAGGTTGTAAGATTACCATATACATACCCGATGTTCGGGTCCGAGCGAGGTTCGAGGTGTCAAATAATTCAGATTGGATGAAATCGCAACCTATCACATAACTCAGGTTGCAACATTACCATATACAGACCCGAAGTTCTGGTCCGAGCGAGGTTCGAGGTGTCAAATAATTCAAATTGGATGAAATCGCAACCTATCACATAACTCAGGTTGCAAGATTTCCATATACATACCCGATGTTCTGGTCCGAGCGAAGTTCGAGGTGTCAAATATATCAGATTGGATGAAAATGCAACCTATCACTTAACTCAGGTTGCAAGATTACCACATACAGACCCGATGTTCTGGTCCGAGCGAGGTTATAGGTTTGAAAAATATCAGATTAGATGAAATTGCAACCTATCACTTAACTCAGGTTGCAAGATTACCATACACAGGCCCGATTAACTGGTCCAGGCGAGGTTCGAGGTGTCAAACATATAAATTTGGATGAAACTGCAACCTATCACTTAACTCAGGTTGCAAGATTACCATATACAAACCCGATGTTCTGGTCCGAACGAGGTTTGAGGTGTCAAATAATTCAGATTGGATGAAACTACAACCTATCACTTAACCCAGGTTGCAAGATTACCATATACATACCCGATGTTTTGGTCCGAGCGAGGTTCGAGGTGTCAAATATATCATATTAGATGAAACTACAACCTATCACTAAAATCAGGTTGTAAGATTACCATACACGGCCCGATGTTCAGTCTAGGCGAGGTTCGAGGTGTCAAATATATCAAATTGGATGAAGCGCAACCTATCACTTAACTCAAGGTTGCAAGATTACCATATACGAGACCCGATGTTGCAGTCCGAGCGAGGTTGGAGATGCCAAATAATTGATTGGATGAAGCGCAACCTATCACTTAACTCGGGTTGTAAGATTACCATATACTGAGACTCGATGTTTTGGTCCGAGCGAGGTTCGAGGTGTCAAATAATTCAGATTGGATGAAGCGCGCAACCTATCACTTAACTCGAGGTTGCAAGATTACCATATAAAACCCGATGTTCGGTCCGAGCGAGGTTCGAGGTGTCAAATAATTGATTGGATGAAACGCAACCTATCACTTAACTCGGGTTGCAAGATTACCATATACGAACCGATGTTCAGTCCGAGCGAGGTTCGAGGTGTCAAATATATCAAATTGGATGGCGCAACCTATCACTTAACTCAGGTTGTAAGATTACCATATACAGACTCGATGTTCTGGTCCGAGCGAGGTTCGAGATGTCAAATAATTCACATTAGATGAAATTGCAACCTATCACTTAACTCAGGTTGCAACATTACCATATACAGACTCGAAGTTCTGGTCCGAGCGAGGTTCGAGGTGTCAAATAATTCAAATTGGATGAAATTGCAACCTATCACATAACTCAGGTTGCTAGATTTCCATATACATACCCGATGTTCTGGTCCGAGCGAAGTTCGAGGTGTCAAATATATCAGATTGGATGAAAATGCAACCTATCACTTAACTCAGGTTGCAAGATTACCACATATAGACCCGATGTACTGGTCCGAGCGAGGTTCGAGGTGTCAAATACTCAGATTGGATGAAACTCCAACCTATTACTTAAATCAAGTTACAAGATTACCATATATAGAACCGATGTTCTGGTCCGAGCGAGTTTCGAGGTGTCAAATATATCAAATTGGATGAAGCGCAACCTATCACTTAACTCAGTTGTAAGATTACCATATACTGGACCCGATGTTTGGTCCGAGCGAGGTGCGAGGTGTCAAATAATTGATTGGATGAAAGCGCAACCTATCACTTAACTCGGGTTGCAAGATTACCATATATAGACCCGATGTTCGGTCCGAGCGAGGTTCGAGGTGTCAAATAATTCAGATTGGATGAAGCGCAACCTATCACTTAACTCGGGTTGTAAGATTACCATATACGGACCCGATGTTATGGTCCGAGCGAGGTTCGAGGTGTCAAATAATTGATTGGATGAAGCGCAACCTATCACTTAACTCGGGTTGTAAGATTACCATATAAAGACCCGATGTTCAGTCCGAGCGAGGTACGAGGTGTCAAATAATTGATTGGATGAAGCTGCAACTTATCACTTAACTCAGGTTGCAAGATTAGCATATACAAACCCGATGTTCTGGTCCGAGCGAGGTTAGAGGTGTCAAATAATTCAGATTGGATGAAACTGCAACCTATCACTTAACTCAGGTTGCAAGATTACCATATACATAACCGATGTTCTGGTAGAGCGAGGTTAGAGGTGTCAAATAATTGATTGGATGAAACTACAACCTATCACTTAACTCGGGTTGCAAGATTACCATATACGGACCCGATGTTCTGGTAAGGCAAGGTTCGAGGTGTCAAATAATTCAGATTGGATGAGATTGCAACCTATCACTTAACTCGGGTTTGCAAGATTACCATATATAGACCCGATGTTCTGGTCAATCGAGCGAGGTTCGAGGTGTTAAATAATTGATTGGATGAAATTGCAACCTATCACTTAACTCAGGTCGTAAGATTACCATATACATACCCGATGTTCGGGTCGAGCGAGGTTCGAGGTGTCAAATAATTCAGATTGGATGAAACTTGCAACCTATCACTTAACTCGGGTTGCAAGATTACCATATATGGACCCGATGTTCAGTCCGAGCGAGGTTCGAGGTGTTAAATAATTGATTGGATGAGATTGCAACCTATCACTTAACTCGGGTTGTAAGATTACCATATATAGACCCGATGTTACAGTCCGAGCGAGGTTCGAGGTGTTAAATAATTCAGATTGGATGAAATTGCAACCTATAACTTAACTCAGGTTGTAAGATTACCATATACAGACCCGATGTTCTGGTCCGAGCGAGTTTCGAGGTGTCAAATATATCAAATTGGATGAAACTACAACCTATCACTTAACTCAGGTTGTAAGATTACCATATACAGACCCGATGTTCTGGTCCGAGCGAGGTTCGAGGTGTCAAATAATTCAGATTAGATGAAACTGCGACCTATCACTTAACTCAGGTTGTAAGATTACCATATACAGACCCGATATTCTGGTCCGAGCGAGGTTCGAGGTGTCAAATAATTGATTGGATGAAACCGCAACCTATCACTTAACTCGGGTTGCAAGATTAGCATATACAAACCCGATGTTCTCGGTCAGAGCGAGGTTAGAGGTGTCAAATAATCAGATTGGATGAAACTACAACCTATCACTTAACTCAGGTTGCAAGATTACCATATACGAGACCCGATGTTACGGTCCGAGCGAGGTTCGAGGTGTCAAATAATTGATTGGATGAAAGCGCAACCTATCACTTAACTCGGGTTGCAAGATTACCATATATAGACCCGATGTTACGAGTCCGAAAGCGAGGTTCGAGGTGTTAAATAATTCAGATTGGATGAAATTGCAACCTATCACTTAACTCGGAGTTGTAAGATTACCATATACGAGACCCGATGTTCGGGTCCGAGCGAGGTTCGAGGTGTCAAATAATTCAAATTGGATGAAACCGCAACCTATCACTTAACTCGGGTTGCAAGATTACCTTATACGCACCCGATGTTCTGGTCCGAGCGAGGTTCGAGGTGTCAAATAATTCAGATTGGATGAAGCGCAACCTATCACTTAACTCGGGTTGCAAGATTACCATATACGGACCCGATGTTCGGGTCCGAGCGAGGTTCGAGGTGTCAAATAATTGATTGGATGAGATTGCAACCTATCACTTAACTCGGGTTATAAGATTATCATATACGAGACCCGATGTTAGTCCGAGCGAGGTTCGAGGTGTCAAATAATTGATTGGATGAAACGCAACCTATCGCTTAACTCGGGTTGCAAGATTACCATATCTGAGACCGATGTTACAGTAGAAGCGAGGTTAGAGGTTTGAAAAATATCAGATTTGATGAAATTGCAACCTATCACTTAACTAAGGTTGCAAGATTACCATATACAGACCCGATGTTCTGGTCCGAGCGAGGTTAGAGGTTTGAAAAATATCAGATTAGATGAAATTTCAACCTATCACTTAACTCAGGTTGTAAGATTACCATATACGGACACTGATGTTCGGTCCGAGCGAGGTTCGAGGTGTCAAATAATTCGAATAATTGATTGGATGAAGCGCAACCTATCACTTAACTCGGGTTGCAAGATTACCATATATAGACCCGATGTTCTAGTCCGAGCGAGGTTCGAGGTGTTAAATAATTGATTGGATGAAGCGCAACCTATCACTTAACTCACGTTGCAAGATTACCATATATAGACCCGATGTTCTGGTCCAAGCGAGGTTCGAGGTGTCAAATAATTCAGATTGGATGAAACTGCAACCTATCACTTAACTCAGGTTGTAAGATTACCATATACGGACCCGATGTTCGCAGTCCGAGCGAGGTTCGAGGTGTCAAATAATTCGGATTAGATGAAACGCAACCTATCACTTAACTCGGGTTGTAAGATTACCATATCTGAGACCCGATGTACTGGTCCGAGCGAGGTTCGAGTGTGTCAAATAATTGATTGGATGAAGCGCAACCTATCACTTAACTCAGGTTGCAAGATTAGCATATACAAACCCGATGTTCTGGTCCGAGCGAGGTTAGAGGTGTCAAATAATTCAGATTGGATGAAACTACAACCTATCACTTAACTCAGGTTGCAAGATTACCATATACAGAACCGATGTTCTGGTCCGAGCGAGGTTAGAGGTGTCAAATAATTGATTGGATAAAACTACAACCTATCACTTAACTCGAGGTTGCAAGATTACCATATACATGGACCCGATGTTCTGGTCCGAGCGAGGTTCGAGGTGTCAAATAATTCAGATTGGATGAGATTGCAACCTATCACTTAACTCAGGTTGCAAGATTACCATATATAGACCCGATGTTCTGGTCCGAGCGAGGTTCGAGGTGTTAAATAATTCAGATTGGATGAAATTGCAACCTATCACTTAACTCAGGTTGTAAGATTACCATATACAGACCCGATGTTCGGGTCCGAGCGAGGTTCGAGGTGTCAAATAATTCAGATTGGATGAAACTGCAACCTATCGCTTAACTCAGGTTGCAAGATTACCATATATAGACCCGATGTTCTGGTCTGAGCGAGGTTCGAGGTGTTAAATAATTCAGATTGGATGAGATTGCAACCTATCACTTAACTCAGGTTGTAAGATTACCATATATTTAACCGATGTTTTGGTCCGAGCGAGGTTCGAGGTGTTAAATAATTTGATTGGATGAAATTGCAACCTATAACTTAACTCAAGGTTGTAAGATTACCATATACAGACCGATGTTCTGGTCCGAGCGAGTTTCGAGGTATCAAATATATCAAATTGGATGAAACTACAACCTATCACTTAACTCGGGTTGTAAGATTACCATATCTGGACCGATGTTCCGGTTCGAGCGAGGTTCGAGGTGTCAAATAATTCAGATTAGAAGAAACTGCAACCTATCACTTAACTCGGGTTGTAAGATTACCATATACAGACCCGATGTTCTGCTCCGAGCGAGGTTCGAGGTGTCAAATAATTCAGATTGGATGAAACTGCAACCTATCACTTAACTCAGGTTGCAAGATTAGCATATACAACCCCGATGTTCTGGTCCGAGCGAGGTTAGAGGTGTCAAATAATTCAGATTGGATGAAACTACAACCTATCACTTAACTCAGGTTGCAAGATTACCATATACAGACCCGATGTTCTGGTCCGAGCGAGGTTTGAGGAGTCAAATAATTCAGATTGGATGAGATTGCAACCTATCACTTAACTCAGGTTGCAAGATTACCATATATAGACCCGATGTTCTGGTCTGAGCGAGGTTCGAGGTGTTAAATAATTCAGATTGGATGAAATTGCAACCTATCACTTAACTAAGGTTGTAAGATTACCATATACAGACCCGATGTTCGGGTCCGAGCGAGGTTCGAGGTGTCAAATAATTCAGATTGGATGAAACTGCAACCTATCACTTAACTCAGGTTGCAAGATTACCTTATACTGGACCCGATGTTCGGTCCGAGCGAGGTTCGAGGTGTCAAATAATTCGATTGGATGAAACTGCAACCTATCACTTAACTCAGGTTGCAAGATTACCATATATCTGAGACCCGATGTTTTGGTCCGAGCGAGGTTCGAGGTGTCAAATAATTCAGATTGGATGAGATTGCAACGTATCACTTAACTCAGGTTATAAGATTATCATATACAGACCCGATGTTCTGGTCCGAGCGAGGTTCGAGGTGTCAAATAATTCAGATTGGATGAAACTGCAACCTATCGCTTAACTCAGGTTGCAAGATTACCATATACAGACCCGGTGTTCTGGTCCGAGCGAGGTTAGAAGTTTGAAAAATATCAGATTTGATGAAATTGCAACCTATCACTTAACTAAGGTTGCAAGATTACCATATACAGACCCGATATTCTGGTCCGAGCGAGGTTAGAGGTTTGAAAAATATCAGATTAGATGAAATTTCAACCTATCACTTAACTCAGGTTGTAAGATTACCATATACAGACCCGATGTTCTGGTCCGAGCGAGGTTCGAGGTGTCAAATAATTCAGATTGGATGAAACTGCAACCTATCACTTAACTCAGGTTGCAAGATTAGCATATACAAACCCGATGTTCTGGTCCGAGCGAGGTTAGAGGTGTCAAATAATTCACATTGGATGAAACTACAACCTATCACTTAACTCAGGTTGCAAGATTACCATATACAGACCCGATGTTCGGGTCCGAGCGAGGTTCGAGGTGTCAAATAATTCAGATTGGATGAGATTGCAACCTATCACTTAACTCAGGTTGCAAGATTACCATATATAGACCCGATGTTCTGGTCCGAGCGAGGTTCGAGGTGTTAAATAATTCAGATTGGATGAAATTGCAACCTATCACTTAACTCAAGGTTGTAAGATTACCATATACTGCACCCGATGTTCGGGTCCGAGCGAGGTTCGAGGTGTCAAATAATTCAGATTGGATGAAACGCAACCTATCACTTAATAATCGATTGGTTGCAAGATTACCTTATACAGACCATGTTCGGTCCGAGCGAGGTTCGAGGTGTCAAATAATTCATATTGGATGAAACCGCAACCTATCACTTAACTCAAAGTTGCAAGATTACCATATATAGACCCGATGTTCGGTCCGAGCGAGGTTCGAGGTGTCAAATAATTCAGATTGGATGAGATTGCAACCTATCACTTAACTCAGGTTATAAGATTATCATATACAGACCCGATGTTCTGGTCCGAGCGAGGTTCGAGGTGTCAAATAAGTCAGATTGGATGAAAGTGCAACCTATCGCTTAACTCAAAGTTGCAAGATTACCATATACAGACCCGGTGTTTTGGTCCGAGCGAGGTTAGAGGTTTGAAAAATATCAGATTTGATGAAATTGCAACCTATCACTTAACTAAGGTTGCAAGATTACCATATACATACCCGATGTTTCAGTCCGAGCGAGGTTAGAGGTTTCAAAAAATATCGATTAGATGAAATTTCAACCTATCACTTAACTCAAAGTTGCAAGATTACCATATACATACCCGATGTTACGGTCCGAGCGAGGTTCGAGGTGTCTTTACTCATATTTGATGAAACTCCAACCTATCACTTAACTCAGGTTGGAAGATTACCATATATAGAACCGATGTTCTGGTCCGAGCGAGTTTCGAGGTGTCAAATATATCAAATTGGATGAAACTGCAACCTATCACTTAACTCAGGTTGTAAGATTACCATATACAGACCCGATGTTCTGGTCCGAGCGAGGTTCGAGGTGTCAAATAATTCAGATTAGATGAAACTGCAACCTATCACTTAACTCGAGTTGTAAGATTACCATATACGGACCCGATGTTCCGGTCCGAGCGAGGTTCGAGGTGTCAAATAATTCAGATTGGATGAAACTGCAACCTATCACTTAACTCAGGTTGCAAGATTAGCATATACAAACCCGATTTTCTGGTCCGAGCGAGGTTAGAGGTGTCAAATAATTCAGATTGGATGAAACTACAACCTATCACTTAACTCAGGTTGCAAGATTACCATATACGGACCGATGTTACGAGTCCGAGCGAGGTTCGAGGTGTCAAATAATTGATTGGATGAGATTGCAACCTATCACTTAACTCGGGTTGCAAGATTACCATATATAGGACCCGATGTTCGGAGTCCGAGCGAGGTTCGAGGTGTTAAATAATTCGATTGGATGAAATTGCAACCTATCACTTAACTCAGGTTGTAAGATTACCATATACAGACCCGATGTTCGGGTCCGAGCGAGGTTCGAGATGTCAAATAATTCAGATTGGATGAAACTGCAACCTATCGCTTAACTCAGGTTGCAAGATTACCATATATAGACCCGATGTTCTGGTCTGAGCGAGGTTCGAGGTGTTAAATAATTTGATTGGATGAGATTGCAACCTATCACTTAACTCGGGTTGCAAGATTACCATATATAGACCCGATGTTCCGGGTCCGAGCGAGGTTCGAGGTGTTAAATAATTGATTGGATAAAATTACAACCTATCACTTAACTCAAAGTTGTAAGATTACCATATACGCACCCGATGTTCTCGGTCCGAGCGAGTTTCGAGGTGTCAAATATATCAAATTGGATGAAAGCGCAACCTATCACTTAACTCAAAGTTGTAAGATTACCATATAAAGACCCGATGTTCTGGTTCGAGCGAGGTTCGAGGTGTCAAATAATTCGATTAGATGAAACCGCAACCTATCACTTAACTCGGGTTGTAAGATTACCATATACTGGACCGATGTTCCGGTCCGAGCGAGGTTCGAGGTGTCAAATAATTCAGATTGGATGAAACTGCAACCTATCACTTAACTCAGGTTGCAAGATTAGCATATACAAACCCGATGTTCTGGTCCGAGCGAGGTTCGAGGTGTCAAATAATTCAGATTGGATGAAACTACAACCTATCACTTAACTCATAGTTGCAATATTACCATATACTGGACCCGATGTTCGGTCCGAGCGAGGTTCGAGGTGTCAAATAATTCGAGATTGGATGAGATTGCAACCTATCACTTAACTCGAGGTTGCAAGATTACTTTATACAGACCCGATGTTCTCGGTCCGAGCGAGGTTCGAGGCGTCAAATAATTCGGGGATTGGATGAAACCGCAACCTATCACTTAACTCAAAGTTGCAAGATTACTACATACGTAACCGATGTTCTCGGTCCGAGCGAGGTTCGAGGTGTCAAATAATTCAGATTTGATGAAACTACAACCTATCACTTAACTCAGGTTGTAAGATTAACATAAACAGACACGACGTTCTGGTCCGAGCGAGGTTCGAGGTGTCAAATATTTCAGATTGGAAGAAACTGCACCCTATTACTTAACTCAAAGTTGCAAGATTACCTTATAGGGGGCTGCACCCGATGTTCTCGGTCCGAGCGAGGTTCGAGGCGTCAAATAATTGGGATTGGATGAAACCGCAACCTATCACTTAACTCGGGTTGCAAGATTACCATATATGGGCGTAACCGATGTTCCGGTCCGAGCGAGGTTCGAGGTGTCAAATAATTCAGATTGGATGAGATTGCGATCTGTCACTTAACTCGGTTATAAGATTATCATATACGAGACTCGGATGTTCTCGGTCCGAGCGAGGTTCGAGGTGTCAAATAATTCGATTGGATGAAACCGCAACCTATCGCTTAACTCAAAGTTGCAAGATTACCATATACTGGACCGGTGTTCGGTCCGAGCGAGGTTAGAGGTTTGAAAAATATCGATTAGATGAAATTGCAACCTATCTCTTAACGGGTTGCAAGATTACCATATACTGCACCCGATGTTCTCGGTCCGAGCGAGGTTAGAGGTTTGAAAAATATCGATTGGATGAAATTGCAACCTATCACTTAACTCAGGTTGCAAGATTACCATATACATACCCGATGTTCTGGTCCGAGCGAGGTTCGAGGTGTCAAATATATCAGATTGGATAAAACTGCAACCTATCACTTAACTCAGGTTGCAAGATTACCACATACAGACCCGATGTTCTGGTCCGAGCGAGGTTCGAGGTGTCAAATACTCAGATTGATGAAACTCCAACCTATCACTTAACTCAGGTTGGAAGATTACCATACATAGAATCGATGTTCGTCCGAGCGAGTTTCGAGGTGTCAAATACATCAAATTGGATTAAAACCGCAACCTATCACTTAACTCGGGTTGTAAGATTACCATATACGACACTCGATGTTCGGTCCGAGCGAGGTTCGAGGTGTCAAATAATTCAGATTAGATGAAACGCAACCTATCACTTAACTCAGTTGTAAGATTACCATATACGACCCGATGTTCTCGTTCCGAGCGAGGATCGAGGTGTCAAATAATTCGGATTGGATGAAACCGCAACCTATCACTTAACTCAAAGTTGCAAGATTACCATATACAGACCCGATGTTCTGTTCCGAGCGAGGATCGAGGTGTTAAATAATTCAGATTGGATGAAACTGCAACCTATCGCTTAACTCAGGTTGCAAGATTACCATATACAGACCCGGTGTTCTGGTCCGAGCGAGGTTAGAGGTTTGAAAAATATCAGATTTGATGAAATTGCAACCTATCACTTAACTAAGGTTGCAAGATTACCATATACTGCACGATGTTCTGGTCCGAGCGAGGTTAGAGGTTTGAAAATATCGATTAGATGAAATTTCAACCTATCACTTAACTCAGGTTGCAAGATTACCATATACATACCCGATGTTCTGGTCCGAGCGAGGTTCGAGGTGTCTTTACTCATATTGGATGAAACTCCAACCTATCACTTAACTCAGGTTGGAAGATTACCATATATAGAACCGATGTTCTGGTCCGAGCGAGTTTCGAGGTGTCAAATATATCAAATTGGATGAAACCGCAACCTATCACTTAACTCGGGTTGTAAGATTACCATATACTGCACCCGATGTTCCGGTCCGAGCGAGGTTCGAGGTGTCAAATAATTCAGATTAGATGAAACCGCAACCTATCACTTAACTCAGGTTGTAAGATTACCCATATACACCCGATGTTCGGTCCGAGCGAGGTTCGAGGTGTCAAATAATTCAGATTGGATGAAACTGCAACCTATCACTTAACTCAGGTTGCAAGATTAGCATATACAAACCCGATTTTCTGGTCCGAGCGAGGTTAGAGGTGTCAAATAATTCAGATTGGATGAGATTGCAACCTATCACTTAACTCAAAGTTGTAAGATTACCATATACGCACCCGATGTTCTCGGTCCGAGCGAGGTTCGAGGTGTCAAATAATTCGATTGGATGAGATTGCAACCTATCACTTAACTCAGTTGCAAGATTACCATATATGACCCGATGTTCGGGTCCGAGCGAGGTTCGAGGTGTTAAATAATTCGGATTGGATGAAATTGCAACCTATCACTTAACTCAAGTTGTAAGATTACCATATACATGCACCCGATGTTCGGGTCCGAGCGAGGTTCGAGATGTCAAATAATTTAGATTGGATGAAACCGCAACCTATCGCTAACTCAAAGTTGCAAGATTACCATATATAGACCCGATGTTCTGGTCCGAGCGAGGTTCGAGGTGTTAAATAATTCAGATTGGATGAGATTGCAACCTATCACTTAACTCAGGTTGCAAGATTACCATATATAGACCCGATGTTCTGGTCCGAGCGAGGTTCGAGGTGTTAAATAATTCAGATTGGATAAAATTACAACCTATCACTTAACTCAGGTTGTAAGATTACCATATACAGACCCGATGTTCTGGTCCGAGCGAGTTTCGAGGTGTCAAATATATCAAATTGGATGAAACTGCAACCTATCACTTAACTCAAAGGTTGTAAGATTACCATATACGCACCCGATGTCGGTTCGAGCGAGGTTCGAGGTGTCAAATAATTCGGATTAGATGAAACCGCAACCTATCACTTAACTCAAAGTTGTAAGATTACCATATACTGCACCCGATGTTCTCGGTCCGAGCGAGGTTCGAGGTGTCAAATAATTCGGATTGATGAAACCGCAACCTATCACTTAACTCTCAGTTGCAAGATTAGCATATACAAACCCGATGTTCTGGTCCGAGCGAGGTTCGAGGTGTCAAATAATTCAGATTGGATGAAACTACAACCTATCACTTAACTCAGGTTGCAATATTACCATATACAGACCCGATGTTCTGGTCCGAGCGAGGTTCGAGGTGTCAAATAATTCAGATTGGATGAGATTGCAACCTATCACTTAACTCAGGTTGCAAGATTACTTTATACAGACCCGATGTTCTGGTCCGAGCGAGGTTCGAGGCGTCAAATAATTCAGATTGGATGAAACTGCAACCTATCACTTAACTCAGGTTGCAAGATTACCATATACGTGATTTTCTGGTCCGAGCGAGGTTCGAGGTGTCAAATAATTCAGATTGGATGAAACTACAACCTATCACTTAACTCGGGTTGTAAGATTACAATATACTGCACCCGATGTTCCCGGTCCGAGCGAGGTTCGAGGTGTCAAATAATTAAGATTGGATGAAACTGCTACCTATCACTTAACTCAAAGTTGCAAGATTACCTTATACGCACCCGATGTTCTCGGTCCGAGCGAGGTTCGAGGCGTCAAATAATTCAGATTGGATGAAACTGCAACCTATCACTTAACTCAGGTTGCAAGATTACCATATACAGAACCGATGTTCTGGTCCGAGCGAGGTTCGAGGTGTCAAATAATTCAGATTGGATGAGATTGCGATCTGTCACTTAACTCGGGTTATAAGATTATCATATACAGCACCCGATGTTCTGGTCCGAGCGAGGTTCGAGGTGTCAAATAATTCAGATTGGATGAAACTGCAACCTATCGCTTAACTCGGGTTGCAAGATTACCATATACAGACCCGGTGTTCTGGTCCGAGCGAGGTTAGAGGTTTGAAAAATATCAGATTAGATGAAATTGCAACCTATCTCTTAACTCAGGTTGCAAGATTACCATATACATACCCGACTGTTCTGGTCCGAGCGAGGTTAGAGGTTTGAAAAATATCAGATTAGATGAAATTGCAACCTATCACTTAACTCAGGTTGCAAGATTACCATATACAGACCCGATGTTCGGTCCGAGCGAGGTTCGAGGTGTCAAATATATCGATTGATAAAACCGCAACCTATCACTTAACTCGGGTTGCAAGATTACCACATTCAGACCCGATGTTCTGGTCCGAGCGAGGTTCGAGGTGTCAAATACTCAGATTGGATGAAACTCCAACCTATCACTTAACTCAGGTTGGAAGATTACCATACATAGAATCGATGTTCTGGTCCGAGCGAGTTTCGAGGTGTCAAATACATCAAATTGGACGAAACTGCAACCTATCACTTAACTCAGGTTGTAAGATTACCATATACAGACCCGATGTTCTGGTCCGAGCGAGGTTCGAGGTGTCAAATAATTCAGATTAGATGAAACTGCAACCTATCACTTAACTCGGGTTGTAAGATTACCATATACGCACCCGATGTTCCGCTCCGAGCGAGGATCGAGGTGTTAAATAATTCGATTGGATGAAACCGCAACCTATCGCTTAACTCGGGTTGCAAGATTACCATATACGTAACCCGGTGTTCTCGTCCGAGCGAGGTTAGAGGTTTGAAAAAATATCGATTAGATGAAATTGCAACCTATCACTTAACTCGGGTTGCAAGATTACCATATACATACCCGATGTTCCTGTCCGAGCGAGGTTCGAGGTGTCAAATATATCGGATTGGATAAACCGCAACCTATCACTTAACTCGGGTTGTAAGATTACCACATACGGCACCCGATGTTCTGGTCCGAGCGAGGTTCGAGGTGTCAAATACTCATATTGGATGAAACTCCAACCTATCACTTAACTTAGGTTGGAAGATTACCATATATAGAACCGATATTCTGGTCCGAGCGACTTTCGAGGTGTCAAATATATCAAATTGGATGAAACTGCAACCTATCACTTAACTCAGGTTGTAAGATTACCATATACGTAACCCGATGTTTCGGTCCGAGCGAGGTTCGAGGTGTCAAATAATTCGATTGATGAAACCGCAACCTATCACTTAACTCAAAGTTGTAAGATTACCATATACGTGACTTCGATGTTCTGGTCTGAGCGAGGTTCGAGGTGTCAAATAATTCAGATTGGATGAAAATGCAACCTATCACTTAACTCAGGTTACAATATTACCATATATAGACCCGATGTTCTGGTCCGAGCGAGGTTCGAGGTGTTAAATAATTCATAATTGATGAAATTGCAACCTATCACTTAACTCAGGTTATAAGATTATCATATAAAGACCCGATGTTCTGGTCCGAGCGAGGTTCGAGGTGTCAAATAATTCGGGATTGGATGAGATTGCGACTGTCACTTAACTCAAGGTTATAAGATTATCATATACTGCACCCGATGTTGCGGGTCCGAGCGAGGTTCGAGGTGTCAAATAATTCAGATTGGATGAAACTGGAACCTATCGCTTAACTCGGGTTGCAAGATTACCATATACAGACCCGGTGTTCTGGTCCGAGCGAGGTAAGAGGTTTGAAAAATATCGATTAGATGAAATTGCAACCTATCTCTTAACTCAAAGTTGCAAGATTACTATATACTGCATTCGATGTTCGGTCCGAGCGAGGTTAGAGGTTTGAAAAATATCGTATTAGATGAAATTGCAACCTATCACTTAACTCAAAGTTGCAAGATTACCATATACATACCCGATGTTCGGTCCGAGCGAGGTTCGAGGTGTCAAATATATCAGATTGGATAAAACTGCAACCTATCACTTAACTCGGGTTGGAAGATTACCACATTCAGACCCGATGTTCTGGTCCGAGCGAGGTTCGAGGTGTCAAATACTCAGATTGGATGAAACTCCAACCTATCACTTAACTCAGGTTGGAAGATTACCATATATAGAACCGATGTTCTGGTCCGAGCGAGTTTCGAGGTTTCAAATACATCAAATTGGATGAAACTGCAACCTATCACTTAACTCGGGTTGTAAGATTACCATATACTGCACTCCGATGTTCTAGTCCGAGCGAGGTTCGAGGTGTCAAATAATTCGGATTAGATGAAACCGCAACCTATCACTTAACTCGGGTTGTAAGATTACCATATACGCACCCGATGTTCGGTCCGAGCGAGGTTCAAGGTGTCAAATAATTCAGATTGGATGAACCGCAACCTATCACTTAACTCAAAGTTGCAAGATTACTATATAGACCCGATGTTCCGGTCCGAGCGAGGTTCGAGGTGTTAAATAATTCGAATTGATGAAATTGCAACCTATCACTTAACTCAAAGTTATAAGATTATCATATACTGCACCCGCTGCCGGGGTCCGAGCGAGGTTCGAGGTGTCGAATAATTCGGGGATTGGATGAAACCGCAACCTATCGCTTAACTCAGTTGCAAGATTACCATATACGAGACCCGGTGTTCCGGTCCGAGCGAGGTTAGAGGTTTGAAAAATATCGATTAGATGAAATTGCAACCTATCACTTAACTCGGGTTGCAAGATTACCATATACTGCACCGATGTTCCGGTCCGAGCGAGGTTAGAGGTTTGAAAAATATCGATTAGATGAAATTGCAACCTATCACTTAACTCAAAGTTGCAAGATTACCATATACATACCCGATGTTCCGGGTCCGAGCGAGGTTCGAGGTGTCAAATATATCAGATTGGATAAAACTGCAACCTATCACTTAACTCAGGTTGCAAGATTACCACATACAGACCCGATGTTCTGGTCCGAGCGAGGTTCGAGGTGTCAAATACTCATATTGGATGAAACTCCAACCTATCACTTAACTCAGGTTGGAAGATTAACATATATAGAACCGATGTTCTGGTCCGAGCGACTTTCGAGATGTCAAATATATCAAATTGGATGAAACTGCAACCTAACACTTAACTCAGGTTGTAAGATTACCATACACAGACCCGATGTTCTGGTCCGAGCGAGGTTCGAGGTGTCAAATAATTCGATTTGGATGAAATCGCAACCTATCACTTAACTCAGGTTAAGATTAGCATATATAAACCCGATGTTTTGGTTCGAGCGAGGTTACGGGTGTCAAATAATTGATTGGATCAAACTACAACCTATCACTTAACTCAAAGTTGCAAGTTTACCATAGGGCTGCACCCGATGTTCTGGTCCGAGCGAGGTACGAGGTGTCAAATAATTCATATTGGATGAGATTGCAACCTATCACTTAACTCGGGTGTGCAAGATTACCATATATAGACCCGATGTTCTGGTCCGAGCGAGGTTCGAGGTGTTAAATAATTCATAATTGATGAAATTGCAACCTATCACTTAACTCAGGTTATAAGATTATCATATAAAGACCCGATGTTCTGGTCCGAGCGAGGTTCGAGGTGTCAAATAATTCAGATTGGATGAGATTGCGACATGTCACTTAACTCAGGTTATAAGATTATCATATACAGACCCGATGTTCTGGTCCGAGCGAGGTTCGAGGTGTCAAATAATTCAGATTGGATGAAACTGTAACCTATCGCTTAACTCGGATTGCAAGATTACCATATACAGACCCGGTGTTCTGGTCCGAGCGAGGTAAGAGGTTTGAAAAATATCAGATTAGATGAAATTGCAACCTATCTCTTAACTCAGGTTGCAAGATTACTATATACAGACCCGATGTTCTTGTCCGAGCGAGGTTAGAGGTTTGAAAAATATCAGATTAGATGAAATTGCAACCTATCACTTAACTCAGGTTGCAAGATTACCATATACATACCCGATGTTCTCGTCCGAGCGAGGTTCGAGGTGTCAAATATATCAGATTGGATAAAACTGCAACCTATCACTTAAATCGGGTTGCAAGATTACCACATACAGACCCGATGTTCTGGTCCGAGCGAGGTTCGAGGTGTCAAATACTCAGATTGGATGAAACTCCAACCTATCACTTAACTCAGGTTGGAAGATTACCATATATAGAACCGATGTTCTGGTCCGAGCGAGTTTCGAGGTTTCAAATACATCAAATTGGATGAAACTGCAACCTATCACTTAACTCAGGTTGTAAGATTACCATATACAGACCCGATGTTCTGGTCCGAGCGAGGTTCGAGGTGTCAAATAATTCAGATTAGATGAAACTGCAACCTATCACTTAACTCGTGTTGTAAGATTACCATATACGCACCCGATGTTCTGGTCCGAGCGAGGTTCGAGGTGTCAAATAATTCAGATTGGATGAAACTGCAACCTATCACTTAACTCATGTTGCAAGATTACTATATATAGACCCGATGTTCTGGTCCGAGCGAGGTTCGAGGTGTTAGATAATTCAGAATTGATGAAATTGCAACCTATCACTTAACTCAGGTTATAAGATTATCATATACATACCCGATGTTCTGGTCCGAGCGAGGTTCGAGGTGTCAAATAATTCAGATTGGATGAAACTGCAACCTATCGCTTAACTCAGTTGCAAGATTACCATATACGCACCGGTGTTCTCGGTCCGAGCGAGGTTAGAGGTTTGAAAAATATCAGATTAGATGAAATTGCAACATATCACTTAACTCAGGTTGCAAGATTACCATATACAGACCCGATGTTCTGGTCCGAGCGAGGTTAGAGGTTTGAAAAATATCAGATTATATGAAATTGCAACCTATCACTTAACTCAGTTGCAAGATTACCATATACATACCCGATGTTCCTCGGTCCGAGCGAGGTTCGAGGCGTCAAATATATCGAGATTGGATAAACCGCAACCTATCACTTAACTCGGGTTGCAAGATTACCACATGGACCCGATGTTCCGGTCCGAGCGAGGTTCGAGGTGTCAAATACTCATATTGGATGAAACTCCAACCTATCACTTAACTCGGGTTGGAAGATTACCATATAGAACCCATGTTTCGGGGTCCGAGCGACTTTCGAGATGTCAAATATATCAAATTGGATGAAACTGCAACCTAACACTTAACTCAGGTTGTAAGATTACCATACACAGACCCGATGTTCTGGTCCGAGCGAGGTTCGAGGTGTCAAATAATTCAGATTGGATGAAACTGCAACCTATCACTTAACTCAGGTTGCAAGATTAGCATATATAAACCCGATGTTTTGGTTCGAGCGAGGTTACATGTGTCAAATAATTGATTGGATCAAACTACAACCTATCACTTAACTCAAAGGTTGTAAGTTTACCATATACTGCACCCGATGTTCGGGGTCCGAGTGAGGTTCGAGGTGTCAAATAATTCATATTGGATGAGATTGCAACCTATCACTTAACTCAAAGTGTGCAAGATTACCATATAGACCCGATGTTGGGTCGAGCGAGGTTCGAGGTGTTAAATAATTGATTTGATGAAATTGCAACCTATCACTTAACTCAAAGTTGTAAGATTACCATATCTACACCCGATGTTCGGTCCGAGCGAGGTTCGAGGTGTCAAATAATTCGATTGGATGAAACCGCAACCTATCGCTAACTCGGGTTGCAAGATTACCATATACTGACACCGATGTTCCGGGTTCGAGCGAGGTTCGAGGTGTCAAATAATTCAGATTGGATGAAACCGCAACATATCACTTAACTCAGTTGCAAGATTACCATATATGTAGACCCGATGTTCTGGTCCGAGCGAGGTTCGAGGTGTTAAATAATTCGATTTGATGAAATTGCTACCTATCACTTAACTCGGGTTATAAGATTATCATATACGCAACCGATGTTCCCGGTCCGAGCGAGGTTCGAGGTGTCAAATAATTCGAGATTGGATGAAATTGCAACCTATCGCTTAACTCAAAGTTGCAAGATTACCACATACGGACCGGTGTTCTGGTCCGAGCGAGGTTAGAGGTTTGAAAAATATCAGATTAGATGAAATTGCAACCTATCACTTAACTCAGGTTGCAAGATTACCATATACAGATCCGATGTTCTGGTCCGAGCGATGTTAGAGGTTTGAAAAATATCAGATTAGATGAAATTGCAACCTATCACTTAACTCAGGTTGCTAAAATACCATACACAGGCCCGATGTTCTGGTCCAGGCGAGGTTCGAGGTGTCAAATATATAAAATTGGATGAAACTGCAACCTATCACTTAACTCAGGTTGCGAGATTACCATATACAGACCCGATGTTCTGGTCCGAACGAGGTTTTAGGTGTCAAATAATTCAGATTGGATGAAACTGCAACCTATCACTTAACCCAGGTTGCAAGATTACCATATACATACCCGATGTTTTGGTCCGAGCGAGGTTCGAGGTGTCAAATATATCAGATTAGATGAAACTACAACCTATCACTAAAATCAAAGTTATAAGATTACCATACACAAAGCCCGATATTCTCGGGTCCAAAGCGAGGTTCGAGGTGTCAAATATATCAAATTGATGAAACCGCAACCTATCACTTAACTCAAAGTTACAAGATTACCATATACGGACCCGATGTTCGGGTCCGAGCGAGTTTGGAGATGCCAAATAATTGATTGGATGAAACTTCAACCTATCACTTAACTCAAAGTTGTAAGATTACCATATACGAGACTCGATGTTCTCGGTCCGAGCGAGGTTCGAGGTGTCAAATAATTCAGATTGGATGAAACTGCAACCTATTACTTAACTCGGGTTGCAAGATTACCATATAAAAACCCGATGTTCTGGTCCGAGCGAGGTTCGAGGTGTCAAATAATTCAGATTGGATGAAACTGCAACCTATCACTTAACTCAGGTTGCAAGATTACCATATATAGACCCGATGTTCTGGTCCGAGCAAGGTTCGAGGTGTTAAATAATTCCGATTTGATGAAATTGCAACCTATCACTTAACTCAAAGTTATAAGATTATCATATACGCACCCGATGTTCTGGTCCGAGCGAGGTTCGAGGTGTCAAATAATTCGAGATTGGATGAACCGGAACCTATCGCTAACTCAGTTGCAAGATTACCATATACGCACCGATGTTCTCGGGTCCGAGCGAGGTTAGAGATATCGATTAGATGAAATTGCAACCTATCACTTAACTCGGGTTGCAAGATTACCATATCTGCACCCGATGTTCGGTCCGAGCGAGGTTAGAGGTTTGAAAAATATCGATTAGATGAAATTGCAACCTATCACTTAACTCGGGTTGCAAGATTACCATATACATACCCGATGTTCTGGTCCGAGCGAGGTTCGAGGTGTCAAATATATCAGATTGGATAAAACTGCAACCTATCACTTAACTCGGGTTGCAAGATTACCACATACAGACCCGATGTTCTGGTCCGAGCGAGGTTCGAGGTGTCAAATACTCATATTGGATGAAACTCCAACCTATCACTTAACTCAGGTTGGAAGATTACCATATATAGAACCGATGTTCTGGTCCGAGCGAGTTTCGAGGTGTCAAATATATCAAATTGGATGAAACTGCAACCTATCACTTAACTCAGGTTGTAAGATTACCATATACAGACCCGATGTTCTGGTCCGAGCGAGGTTCGAGGTGTCAAATAATTCATATTAGATGAAACTGCAACCTATCACTTAACTCAGTTGTAAGATTACCATACACGGAATCCGATGTTCGGTCCGAGCGAGGTTCGAGGTGTCAAATAATTCAGATTGGATCAAACTACAACCTATCACTTAACTCAGGTTGTAAGATTACCATATACAGACCCGATCTTCGGGTCCGAGCGAGGTTCGAGGTGTCAAATAATTAAGATTGGATGAAACTGCAACCTATCACTTAACTCAGGTTGCAAGATTACAATATACAGACCCGATGTTCCGGGTTCGAGCGAGGTTCGAGGTGTCAAATAATTGATTGGATGAAACCGCAACCTATCACTTAACCAAAGTTGCAAGATTGCCATATAGACCCGATGTTCGGGTCCGAGCGAGGTTTGAGGTGTTAAATAATTCAGATTTGATGAAATTGCAACCTATCACTTAACTCAAAGTTATAAGATTATCATATACGTAACCGGATGTTCGGTCCGAGCGAGGTTCGAGGTGTCAAATAATTGATTGGATGAAACGCAACCTATCGCTTAACTCAAAGTTGCAAGATTACCATATACTGCACCGATGTTCCGGTCCGAGCGAGGTTAGAGGTTTGAAAAATATCGATTAGATGAAATTACAACCTATCACTTAACTCAAGGTTGCAAGATTACCATATACTGCACCGATGTTCTGGTCCGAGCGATGTTAGAGGTTTGAAAAATATCAGATTAGATGAAATTGCAACCTATCACTTAACTCAGGTTGCTAGATTACCATACACAGGCCCGATGTTCTGGTCCAGGCGAGGTTCGAGGTGTCAAATATATAAAATTGGATGAAACTGCAACCTATCACTTAACTCAGGTTGCGAGATTACCATATACAGACCCGATGTTCTGGTCCGAACGAGGTTTTAGGTGTCAAATAATTCATATTGGATGAAACTGCAACCTATCACTTAACCCAGGTTGTAAGATTACCATATACATACCCGATGTTTTGGTCCGAGCGAGGTTCGAGGTGTCAAATATATCAATTAGATGAAACTACAACCTATCACTAAAATCAAAGTTGCAAGATTACCATACACAGGCCCGATGTTCTGGTCCAGGCGAAGTTCGAGGTGTCAAATATATCAAATTGGATTAAACTGCAACCTATCACTTAACTCAGGTTACAAGATTACCATATACAGACCCGATGTTCTGGTCCGAGCGAGTTTGGAGATGCCAAATAATTCAGATTGGATGAAACTTCAACCTATCACTTAACTCAGGTTGTAAGATTACCATATACAGACTTGATGTTCTGGTCCGAGCGAGGTTCGAGGTGTCAAATAATTCAGATTGGATGAAACTGCAACCTAACACTTAACTCAGGTTGCAAGATTACCATATATAGACCGATGTTCGGTCCGAGCGAGGTTCGAGGTGTTAAATAATTCAGATTTGATGAAATTGCAACCTATCACTTAACTCAAAGTTGTAAGATTACCATATACTGCACTCCGATGTTCTGGTCCGAGCGAGGTTCGAGGTGTCAAATACTCAGATTGGATGAAACTCTAACCTATTACTTAACTCAGGTTGCAAGATTACCATATATAGAACCGATGTTCTGGTCCGAGCGAGGTTCGAGGTGTTAAATAATTCATAATTGATGAAATTGCAACCTATCACTTAACTCAGGTTATAAGATTATCATATAAAGACCCGATGTTCTGGTCCGAGCGAGGTTCGAGGTGTCAAATAATTCAGATTGGATGAGATTGCGACATGTCACTTAACTCAGGTTATAAGATTATCATATACAGACCCGATGTTCTCGGTCCGAGCGAGGTTCGAGGTGTCAAATAATTCGGGGATTGGATGAAACCGCAACCTATCGCTAACTCGGGTTGCAAGATTACCATATCTGCACCCGGTGTTCTCGGTCCGAGCGAGGTAAGAGGTTTGAAAAATATCGATTAGATGAAATTGCAACCTATCTCTTAACTCAAAGTTGCAAGATTACTATATACTGCACTCCGATGTTCTTGTCCGAGCGAGGTTAGAGGTTTGAAAAATATCAGATTAGATGAAATTGCAACCTATCACTTAACTCAGGTTGCAAGATTACCATATACATACCCGATGTTCTGGTCCGAGCGAGGTTCGAGGTGTCAAATATATCGATTGGATAAACCGCAACCTATCACTTAAATCGGGTTGCAAGATTACCACATCTGCACCCGATGTTCGGTCCGAGCGAGGTTCGAGGTGTCAAATACTCAGATTGGATGAAACTCCAACCTATCACTTAACTCAGGTTGGAAGATTACCATATATAGAACCGATGTTCTGGTCCGAGCGAGTTTCGAGGTTTCAAATACATCAAATTGGATGAAACTGCAACCTATCACTTAACTCAGGTTGTAAGATTACCATATACGCACCCGATGTTCGGTCCGAGCGAGGTTCGAGGTGTCAAATAATTGATTAGATGAAACCGCAACCTATCACTTAACTCAAAGTTGTAAGATTACCATATACGGACCCGATGTTCCGGTCCGAGCGAGGTTCGAGGTGTCAAATAATTCAGATTGGATGAAACTGCAACCTATTTCTTAACTCATGTTGCAAGATTACTATATATAGACCCGATGTTCTGGTCCGAGCGAGGTTCGAGGTGTTAAATAATTCAGAATTGATGAAATTGCAACCTATCACTTAACTCAGGTTATAAGATTATCATATACATACCCGATGTTCCGGTCCGAGCGAGGTTCGAGGTGTCAAATAATTCGGGATTGGATGAAACCGCAACCTATCGCTAACTCAAAGTTGCAAGATTACCATATACAGACCCGGTGTTCTGGTCCGAGCGAGGTTAGAGGTTTGAAAAATATCAGATTAGATGAAATTGCAACATATCACTTAACTCAGGTTGCAAGATTACCATATACAGACCCGATGTTCTGGTCCGAGCGAGGTTAGAGGTTTGAAAAATATCAGATTAGATGAAATTGCAACCTATCACTTAACTCAGGTTGCAAGATTACCATATACATACCCGATGTTGCGGTCCGAGCGAGGTTCGAGGCGTCAAATATATCGATTGGATAAAAGCGCAACCTATCACTTAACTCAGTTGCAAGATTACCACATCTGCACCCGATGTTCTGGTCCGAGCGAGGTTCGAGGTGTCAAATACTCATATTGGATGAAACTCCAACCTATCACTTAACTCAGGTTGGAAGATTACCATATATAGAACCCATGTTCTGGTCCGAGCGACTTTCGAGATGTCAAATATATCAAATTGGATGAAACTGCAACCTATCACTTAACTCAGGTTGTAAGATTACCATACACTGCACCCGATGTTCAGTCCGAGCGAGGTTCGAGGTGTCAAATAATTCAGATTGGATGAAACTGCAACCTATCACTTAACTCAGGTTGCAAGATTAGCATATATAAACCCGATGTTTTGGTTCGAGCGAGGTTACATGTGTCAAATAATTCAGATTGGATCAAACTACAACCTATCACTTAACTCAGGTTGCAAGTTTACCATATACAGACCCGATGTTCTGGTCCGAGTGAGGTTCGAGGTGTCAAATAATTCATATTGGATGAGATTGCAACCTATCACTTAACTCAGGTGTGCAAGATTACCATATATAGACCCGATGTTCTGGTCTGAGCGAGGTTCGAGGTGTTAAATAATTCAGATTTGATGAAATTGCAACCTATCACTTAACTCAGGTTGTAAGATTACCATATACGTGACCGATGTTCGGGTCCGAGCGAGGTTCGAGGTGTCAAATAATTCGGGATTGGATGAAACCGCAACCTATCGCTTAACTCAGTTGCAGTAAGATTACCATATACTGCACCCGATGTTCCGGTTCGAGCGAGGTTCGAGGTGTCAAATAATTCAGATTGGATGAAACTGCAACCTATCACTTAACTCAGGTTGCAAGATTACCATATATAGACCGATGCCCGGTCCGAGCGAGGTTCGAGGTGTTAAATAATTGATTTGATGAAATTGCTACCTATCACTTAACTCAAAGTTATAAGATTATCATATACTGCACCCGATGTTCTGGTCCGAGCGAGGTTCGAGGTGTCAAATAATTCAGATTGGATGAAACCGCAACCTATCGCTTAACTCGGGTTGTAATATTACCATATACGGAATCGTGTTCGGTCCGAGCGAGGTTAGAGGTTTGAAAAATATCAGATTAGATGAAATTGCAACCTATCACTTAACTCAAAGTTGCAAGATTACCATATATTGATCCGATGTTCTGGTCCGAGCGATGTTAGAGGTTTGAAAAATATCGATTAGATGAAATTGCAACCTATCACTTAACTCAAAGTTGCTAGATTACCATACACAGCCCGATGCCCTGGGTCCAGGCGAGGTTCGAGGTGTCAAATATATAAAATTGGATGAAACTGCAACCTATCACTTAACTCAGGTTGCGAGATTACCATATACAGACCCGATGTTCTGGTCCGAACGAGGTTTTAGGTGTCAAATAATTTAGATTGGATGAAACTGCAACCTATCACTTAACCCAGGTTGCAAGATTACCATATACATACCCGATGTTTTGGTCCGAGCGAGGTTCGAGGTGTCAAATATATCAGATTAGATGAAACTACAACCTATCACTAAAATCAGGTTGTAAGATTACCATACACAGGCCCGATATTCTGGTCCAGGCGAGGTTCGAGGTGTCAAATATATCAAATTGGATGAAACTGCAACCTATCACTTAACTCAGGTTACAAGATTACCATATACAGACCCGATGTTCGGGTCCGAGCGAGTTTGGAGATGCCAAATAATTCAGATTGGATGAAACTTCAACCTATCACTTAACTCAGGTTGTAAGATTACCATATACAGACTCGATGTTCTGGTCCGAGCGAGGTTCGAGGTGTCAAATAATTCAGATTGGATGAAACTGCAACCTATTACTTAACTCAGGTTGCAAGATTACCATATAAAAACCCGATGTTCTGGTCCGAGCGAGGTTCGAGGTGTCAAATAATTCAGATTGGATGAAACTGCAACTTATCACTTAACTCAGGTTGCAAGATTACCATATACAGAACCGATGTTCTGGTCCGAGCGAGTTTCGAGGTGTCAAATATATCAAATTGGATGAAATTGCAACCTATCACTTAACTCAGGTTGTAAGATTACCATATACGTGAACCGTGTTCTCGGTCCGAGCGAGGTTAGAGGTTTGAAAAATATCAGATTAGATGAAATTGCAACCTATCACTTAACTCAGGTTGCAAGATTACCATATACAGACCCGATGTTCTGGTCCGAGCGAGGTTAGAGGTTTGAAAAATATCAGATTAGATGAAATTGCAACCTATCACTTAACTCAGGTTGCAAGATTACCATATACATACCCGATGTTCTGGTCCGAGCGAGGTTCGAGGTGTCAAATATATCATATTGGATAAAACTGCAACCTATCACTTAACTCGGGTTGCAAGATTACCACATACAGACCCGATGTTCTGGTCCGAGCGAGGTTCGAGGTATCAAACACTCAGATTGGATGAAACTCCAACCTATCACTTAACTCAGGTTGGAAGATTACCATATATAGAACCGATGTTCTGGTCCGAGCGAGTTTCGAGGTGTCAAAACATCAAATTGGATGAAACTGCAACCTATCACTTAACTCAGGTTGTAAGATTACCATATACAGACCCGATGTTCTGGTCCGAGCGAGGTTCGAGGTGTCAAATAATTCAGATTAGATGAAACTGCAACCTATCACTTAACTCAGGTTGTAAGATTACCATATACAGACCCGATGTTCTGGTCCGAGCGAGGTTCGAGGTGTCAAATAATTCAGATTGGATGAAACTGCAACCTATCACTTAAATCAGGTTGCAAGATTACCATAGACAGACCCGATGTTCTGGTCCGAGCAAGGTTCGAGGTGTTAAATAATTCAGATTTGATGAAATTGCAACCTATCACTTAACTCAAAGTTATAAGATTATCATATACGTAACCCGATGTTCCGGTCCGAGCGAGGTTCGAGGTGTCAAATAATTCGATTGGATGAAACCGCAACCTATCGCTTAACTCAAAGTTGCAATATTACCGTATACTGCACCGGTGTTCTCGGTCCGAGCGAGGTTAGAGGTTTGAAAAATATCGATTAGATGAAATTGCAACCTATCACTTAACTCTCAGTTGCAAGATTACCATATACAGATCCGATGTTCTGGTCCGAGCGATGTTAGAGGTTTGAAAAATATCAGATTAGATGAAATTGCAACCTATCACTTAACTCAGGTTGCTAGATTACCATACACAGGCCCGATGTTCTGGTCCAGAGCGAGGTTCGAGGTGTCAAATATATAAAATTGGATGAAACCGCAACCTATCACTTAACTCGGGTTGCGAGATTACCATATACGCACCCGATGTTCGGTCCGAACGAGGTTTTAGGTGTCAAATAATTTAGATTGGATGAAAACTGCAACCTATCACTTAACCCGAGGTTGCAAGATTACCATATACATACCCGATGTTTTGGTCCGAGCGAGGTTCGAGGTGTCAAATATATCGATTAGATGAAACTACAACCTATCACTAAAATCAAGGTTGCAAGATTACCATACACAGCCCGATATTCGGGGTCCAGGCGAGGTTCGAGGTGTCAAATATATCAAATTGGATGAAACGCAACCTATCACTTAACTCAAAGTTACAAGATTACCATATACAGACCCGATGTTCGGGTCCGAGCGAGTTTGGAGATGCCAAATAAATCAGATTGGATGAAACTGCAAACTATCACTTAACTCAGGTTGTAAGATTACCATATACAGACTCGATGTTCTGGTCCGAGCGAGGTTCGAGGTGTCAAATAATTCAGATTGGATGAAACTGCAACCTATTACTTAACTCAGGTTGCAAGATTACCATATAAAAACCCGATGTTCTGGTCCGAGCGAGGTTCGAGGTGTCAAATAATTCAGATTGGATGAAACTGCAACTTATCACTTAACTCAGGTTGCAAGATTACCATATACAGAACCGATGTTCTGGTCCGAGCGAGTTTCGAGGTGTCAAATATATCAAATTGGATGAAATTGCAACCTATCACTTAACTCAGGTTGTAAGATTACCATATACAGACCCGGTGTTCTGGTCCGAGCGAGGTTAGAGGTTTGAAAAATATCAGATTAGATGAAATTGCAACCTATCACTTAACTCAGGTTGCAAGATTACCATATACAGATCCGATGTTCTGGTCCGAGCGAGGTTAGAGGTTTGAAAATATCGATTAGATGAAATTGCAACCTATCACTTAACTCGGGTTGCAAGATTACCATATACATACCCGATGTTCTGGTCCGAGCGAGGTTCGAGGTGTCAAATATATCATATTGGATAAACCGCAACCTATCACTTAACTCGGGTTGCAAGATTACCACATTCAGACCCGATGTTCTGGTCCGAGCGAGGTTCGAGGTATCAAACACTCAGATTGGATGAAACTCCAACCTATCACTTAACTCAGGTTGGAAGATTACCATATATAGAACCGATGTTCTGGTCCGAGCGAGTTTCGAGGTGTCAAAACATCAAATTGGATGAAACTGCAACCTATCACTTAACTCAGGTTGTAAGATTACCATATCTGAACCCGATGTTCTCGGTCCGAGCGAGGTTCGAGGTGTCAAATAATTCAGATTAGATGAAACTGCAACCTATCACTTAACTCAGGTTGTAAGATTACCATACACTGAGACCCGATGTTCTGGTCCGAGCGAGGTTCGAGGTGTCAAATAATTCAGATTGGATGAAACTGCAACCTATCACTTAAATCAGGTTGCAAGATTACCATATATAGACCCGATGTTCTGGTCCGAGCAAGGTTCGAGGTGTTAAATAATTCAGATTTGATGAAATTGCAACCTATCACTTAACTCAGGTTATAAGATTATCATATACAGACCCGATGTTCTGGTCCGAGCGAGGTTCGAGGTGTCAAATAATTCAGATTGGATGAAACTGGAACCTATCGCTTAACTCAGGTTGCAAGATTACCATATACAGACCCGATGTTCTGGTCCGAGCGAGGTTAGAGATATCAGATTAGATGAAATTGCAACCTATAACTTAACTCAGGTTGCAAGATTACCATATACAGACCCGATGTTCTGGTCCGAGCGAGGTTAGAGGTTTGAAAAATATCAGATTAGATGAAATTGCAACCTATCACTTAACTCAGGTTGCAAGATTACCATATACATACCCGATGTTCTGGTCCGAGCGAGGTTCGAGGTGTCAAATATATCAGATTGGATAAAACTGCAACCTATCACTTAACTCAGGTTGCAAGATTACCACATACTGAACCCGATGTTCGGTCCGAGCGAGGTTCGAGGTGTCAAATACTCATATTGGATGAAACTCCAACCTATCACTTAACTCAAAGTTGGAAGATTACCATATATAGAACCGATGTTCTGGTCCGAAGCGAGTTTCGAGGTGTCAAATATATCAAATTGGATGAAACCGCAACCTATCACTTAACTCGGGTTGTAAGATTACCATATACTGAGACCGATGTTCCGGGGTCCGAGCGAGGTTCGAGGTGTCAAATAATTCATATTAGATGAAACTGCAACCTATCACTTAACTCAGGTTGTAAGATTACCATACACAGACCCGATGTTCTGGTCCGAGCGAGGTTCGAGGTGTCAAATAATTCAGATTGGATCAAACTACAACCTATCACTTAACTCAGGTTGTAAGATTACCATATCTGAGACCGATCTTGGTCCGAGCGAGGTTCGAGGTGTCAAATAATTAAGATTGGATGAAACTGCAACCTATCACTTAACTCAGGTTGGAAGATTACAATATACAGACCCGATGTTCTGGTTCGAGCGAGGTTCGAGGTGTCAAATAATTCAGATTGGATGAAACTGCAACCTATCACTTAACTCAGGTTGCAAGATTGCCATATATAGACCCGATGTTCTGGTCCGAGCGAGGTTTGAGGTGTTAAATAATTCAGATTTGATGAAATTGCAACCTATCACTTAACTCAGGTTATAAGATTATCATATACATACCGATGTTCGGTCCGAGCGAGGTTCGAGGTGTCAAATAATTCAGATTGGATGAAACCGCAACCTATCGCTTAACTCAGTTGCAAGATTACCATATACTGCATCCCGATGTTCGGGTCCGAGCGATGTTAGAGGTTTGAAAAATATCGATTAGATGAAATTGCAACCTATCACTTAACTCAAAGTTGCTAGATTACCATACACAGGCCCGATGTTACGGTCCAAAGCGAGATTCGAGGTGTCAAATATATAAAATTGGATGAAACCGCAACCTATCACTTAACTCGGGTAGCAAGATTACCATATACTGCACCGATGTTCGGTCCGAACGAGGTTTTAGGTGTCAAATAATTCAGATTGGATGAAACTGCAACCTATCACTTAACCCAGGTTGCAAGATTACCATATACATACCCGATGTTTTGGTCCGAGCGAGGTTCGAGGTGTCAAATATATCAGATTAGATGAAACTACAACCTATCACTAAAATCAGGTTGCAAGATTACCATACACAGCCCGATGTTCTGGTCCAGGCGAAGTTCGAGGTGTCAAATATATCAAATTGGATTAAACTGCAACCTATCACTTAACTCAGGTTACAAGATTACCATATACGCAGACCGATGTTCTCGTCCGAGCGAGTTTGGAGATGCCAAATAATTGATTGATGAAACTTCAACCTATCACTTAACTCGAGTTGTAAGATTACCATATACGAGACTTGATGTTCTGGTCCGAGCGAGGTTCGAGGTGTCAAATAATTCAGATTGGATGAAACTGCAACCTAACACTTAACTCAGGTTGCAAGATTACCATATATAGACCCGATGTTCTGGTCCGAGCGAGGTTCGAGGTGTTAAATAATTCAGATTTGATGAAATTGCAACCTATCACTTAACTCAGGTTGTAAGATTACCATATACTGACCCGATGTTCCGGTCCGAGCGAGGTTCGAGGTGTCAAATACTCGATTGGATGAAACTCTAACCTATTACTTAACTCAGGTTGCAAGATTACCATATATAGAACCGATGTTCTGGTCCGAGCGAGTTTCGAAGTGTCAAATATATCAAATTGAATGAAACTGCAACCTATCACTTAACTCAGGGTTGTAAGATTACCATATAGTGACCCGATGTTTCGTCCGAGCGAGGTTCGAGGTGTCAAATAATTGATTAGATGAAACCGCAACCTATCACTTAACTCAAAGTTGTAAGATTACCATATACAGACCCGATGTTCCTGGGGTCCGAGCGAGGTTCGAGGTGTCAAATAATTGATTGGATGAAACCGCAACCTATCGCTTAACTCAGTTGCAAGATTACCATATACGCACCCGGCGTTCAGTCCGAGCAAGGTTCTGTGTTTGAAAAATATCGAGATTAGATGAAATTGCAACCTATCACTTAACTCAAAGTTGCAAGATTATCATACACAGCCCGATGTTCTGCACAAAGGCGAGGTTCGAGGTGTAAAATATATAAAATTGGATGAAACTGCAACCTATCACTTAATTCAGGTTGCAAGATTACCATATACAGACCCGATGTTCTGGTCCGAGCGAGTTTGGAGATGTCAAATAAGTCAGATTGGATGAAACTGCAACCTATCACTTAACTCAGGTTGTAATATTACCATATATAGACTCGATGTTCTGGTCCGAGCGAGGTTCGAGGTGTCAAATAATTCAGATTGGATGAAACTGCAACCTATCACTTAACTCAGGTTGTAATATTACCATATATAGACCCGATGTTCTGGTCCGAGCGAGGTTCGAGGTGTCAAATAATTCCGATTGGATGAAACCGCAACCTATCAATTAACTCAAAGTTGCAAGATTACCATATACGTAAATGATGTTCGTCCGAGCGAGTTTCGAGGTGTCAAATATATCAAATTGGATGAAACCGCAACCTATCACTTAACTCAAAGTTGTAAGATTACCATATACAGACCCGATGTTCCTCGGGTCCGAGCGAGGTTCGGGATTAGATGAAACTTCAACCTATCACTTAACTCAAAGTTGCAACATTACCATATACTGCACCCGAATTTCTCGGTCCGAGCGAGGTTCGAGGTGTCAAATAATTCGATTGGATGAAATCGCAACCTATCACTTAACTCGAAAGTGCGATATGTAGTTTGGTTTTGGCGTCGCCATGGTGCTAAGCAGATGCAGCGGCTTGGTTTTGGCGTTGTTGCCATGGTGCGCAGCACAAGGCGGCTTGGTTTGGCATTGTTGCCATGGTGCGCAATGTGCGGCTTGGTTTGGCATTGTTGCCATGGTGCGAAGTGTGCGGCTTGGTTTGGCATTGTTGCCATGGTGCGCGGTGTGCGGCTTGGTTTGGCATTGTTGCCATGGTGCGCAGTGTGCGGCTTGGTTTGGCATTGTTGCCATGGTGCGCGGTGTGCAGCTTGGTTTGGCATTGTTGCCATGGTGCGCGGTGTGCGGCTTGATTTGGCATTGTTGCCATGGTGCGCGGTGTGCGGCTTGATTTGGCATTGTTGCCATGGTGTGCGGCATGGTTTTGGAATTAGGGTTCTGTGTCGAAAACCCTAATCTGGTATTTTGAAAAATACCCCTATTAATTATTTACACCTCGAGTTAAATGCTCTTAGTTAATGTGTTGCGGGTAACACTAGGTCATGGGGTTTTACGATTTTACCCCTTGTTTAATAACCACGATCAACATTAAGTCCCCCGCTAGCTCTAATGTGGGCTTTGTTGTTGCGAGGTAAGCATAAGATGGTGACAAAATACCAACAGCAAACCGTAAAGAGAATTGAGGAGGCTTGTCTGACCTTTTATAAATAGGATTTGGAACCCTTGCCTCTGGTAGTTTTGCACAAATCGGGAGACTAGCACAATTGGTGGGGCCGGCGCAGCTTGGGCGACGTTGGGAAGTTGGCGTGAGTCGGAAACCGAGTGTGTTAGTTGGTGGGACCCAAGACAAGGGTGTGTAAGCTGTGCGTGCTTGTGGACGTGACTTGGGAAACTGAGCGTGCTAGCTGGTGGGACCGGCGCAAGGTGTGCGTGCTTGCAGGCGTGGCTTGGGCGGTTATTGGGAAGTCGGTGCGATTGGTGGGGCCGGTGTAACTTGGGCGACATTGGGAGGTTGGGCACCCTTGTGGGCCCGCTTCTTACACGCACGATTTTGGTAAAAGGAAATCCTTCCCTATTTCTAATCCTCACGCCTATGTATATAAAGTCCCTTTCTCCCATCTTGCACTTTCATCTTTTCATCCTTTCCTACCAGCGACAGGTGTCATAAAGAAGAACCAGCTTCCAGGTATGTCTTCCAGGACTTCCTTTTTTATGTAGGTGTAAACCCTAGGCGTTTTTCTTTGCGCATATAATTTCCTGGCGTGTCTCTTGTAGAAAATATTGTATGTATGCAACCAAGGGAAATATCGCATATATTATTCGAACCCGTAGGAAAGTGCTCCATATATTATTTTGAACCCGAAGAAGGTTACTGCAGACGCACTTGAGCCCGTATAAAATACCGCATATATAATTTTGAACCCTGAAGAAAATACTGCGTGTGCAGTCTTGAACCCGTAGAAAATACTGTACATGAATCCCGAAGAAGAATACTGTATATATGATTTTTCGGTCCTGAAAGAAATACTGCGCGTGCAGTTTTGAACCCGTAGAAAAATGCTCCATATAATTTTGAACCCGAAGAAGGATACTGTAGGCATACTTGAACCCGTATAAAATACCGCGTATATAGTCTTGAACCCGAAGAAAATACTGCGTATATAGTCTTGAACCCGAAGAAAATACTGCGTATATAGTCTTGAACCCGTAGAGAATACGCCCTCCTCTTTTTTTTTTTTTTTTTTTTTTATTTCGGGTTTTCCTTTTGTTGGGCGCGGTTATGTGTCAGGGAGATAATTTTGTGTTTTTTTTGTGTGTGCAGGTATCTTGTTGCTAAGTTGTTATTAAGAGATCCGACAAGATGTTACCTGAACAAAATTTCGCTTCATCAAAGGATGTCCATAATTCCAAACCAAACACGGATGATGAGTTTTTTGCCAAAAAACTTGTCTCTCGCTCGGGAAAAATCACCCAGTGTTTCGTGCCAATTTTGTTAACCGGTGGTGAAGATGAAAAGAAGACACGTTCGGTTCGCCCTGCAGAACACCATACGGTCCTTGTCTTTCATAAAGGGGTATATTCCTCTTCCAATATTGATTTCGTGGATGTGCCAAAGCCCATTGCGTTCTTTTGATAGATGGGTTGAGTTCATGGTGAGTAAGGAGCATATAAATACCAACTTGACGCGAGCGCAGATTATTGATCTTTGTCGAGCTTCAGTAAATCTCCAGATTAGGAAGGATATCTCGGGCTTGGTTGCTTTCATCTCCAGATGGTGTTCGGACACCCATACGATCATATGTAGATGGGGTTAGATAACTTTCTCCTTGGAGAGTGTGGCTCTCTTGCTGAATCTTCCGTTAACTGGGAATCTTAAAATCCAATTATCTGAAAGTGAGGGGAAGATGCGGGATGACCTTGCCGCTAAGTTGGAAGATTTCGCTCGGAAAGACTCCACTGCGAAGTCGAAGGATTCTGTCCTAAAGAGGATGAAAGGTGCCTTTACTGCCTGGTGGATATCTCAATGGTTTCCGGACGAGTCGGAACCCGAATTAAAAGCAAATGATCTTCACGTGGGCAAAAGACTTTTTGGCTCTCTCGGGTTGTCTAGAGACATTTTTGACGATGGTTCTGGTAAGAAGGAGATAAGACCAGAGTTGCTAGTGATTGTCGTGAAGTTGGCAAAAGGTGAAGTTCTTCCCATTGTCAAGCTATTCCTGTTCCCCCGTATGTGCATCCGGATCACACGGTTGCGAACATGCGAGTTTCGAATGGTTTCATGAAAGTGAATTCATATGTGCACGTTGCTTTTTCGCAAGTCCGCTATGGGAGCACTTTGAGAAGTATGCTCGAAACCGATGCCTTCGATTCCCGCGAGTTGGGCGCTCTCGATTCTTCGATGGGTGAACGGGCGTCCAAGAGTTGGCGTGAGCTTGGTTAGTCTTCTTGATAAGTCGTATGAAATCAATTTTCGCCCATGGGAGCCGGTCCATAGGTCGGTGACTCAAATTGACACTTTTGCTTCGCTCTCCGCTCATGTCTTTGTCTTCCGATGGCGATTTGAGCGTTGGTGAAAACTTGTTCATTCAAAGTCTTGCCTTGTTATATGCCATCTTTCTTCATGGGGTCTTTCCGGATAGTCGCTTACAATATTGACCGTGCTGCTCGTCACATGGGTTTCGATCAAGGGGTACCTCTTGCTTACCTACGGGTGCTTACTAAGGATTCATTGCGTGCCGCCTCAATGCCGCGTGCCCTCGAGCCGGTATCCGCCTTCCCTTCTTACAAATGGGAAGAGTAACTTCGACGACCTTTGGCTATAATGATTTCTGGTGCGACGAGTTTATTATGATCCAAGCTATTGTGAATAACGTGGTGGAGAACGTTCGTTGTAAACCTTCCCTGCCAGTTTGAAGAAGTATCCAATGTTGACAGATCTCGCTTAAAGTTGCCTAGCAACTCGGAAAGTCCCCGTGCCAAGGAACGGAGAATGAAGAATCGTGGCTGGCGGGTTCGGACGGTTTCAAAAGATCCTCCCACAGCCTCTCGTGTCTTTCGGTTCTTCCAATAACCGGTATGTGTCGCTTCTTCATTGGTTTTGCCTCAAAACGCGTGAATTTCTGCTGAAAACATGTGTCTTGTTTCTTCCAGGGCTTCGGTAGTGTTAATGCTTTCGCTGCCCTTGCACGTTGCCAGGAGACGACAATTTCTTCAAAGAATTGCAAGAAAGATCGAGCCTTCTCATAGCGGTGACGAGTCGAGAGAAAGAAGAAAGTTCGACGAGTGAGAGTGATTCCTCTGGCAGCACTGCTTCTTTTTTGGGAAGTGGTTCGGTGAGTTTCGCGCTTTTTTTTTTCTTCTTCTGTTTCTTCTTTTTGAAAAATGTATAACTCGAGTTCGCAGGAGGAATCCGATTCGGAGGATGATTCTGGGGTAGAGGCACACGAAAACTTGCCTTTGGTGACCACCTGGTGACTTGGAGATGGGCGTTAGCCAATTGCCGGGCACAGATGTGGCTCAAACGGCGGATGATTCTCTCGATGGTTGTTGTCGTAGACATGGAGGAAGACCTTTGCGAGTCGTGAGGCCAGTGCAAGGCGCCATTTTTGATCCTCCGTACTTGGTTCCTTATCCAGGTCATGTGCTGGTTGGCGGCTTCAACGTGCCGGCTAAGCACGAGGCATTGTACACGAGTAACTGGGAGAAATACGGACATATGGCTACAACCAAGAAAGTCACTAGTCGATTTGCACTTGGTTAAGCGTGTGGAAGAGGCTTTATCTTCCATCGAGGATATGCGTGAGGTGACTGGTCACACCGTTTCGAAGACGTTATTGCCGATTTCGGGAGCACCATCGCGACGTGTGCGTAGAAAAGGAGTTCAACACTTCGTGGTTTGTCGAAGGCCTTGCTTTGAGATCCAAAAGTTGAAAGATGCGGCAATCGAAAGCCTTTCCGCCGAGGAGATTGCACGACAGAGGTGGAACTCGAAGAACTTTCCAAGATGTTGACTATGAAGAGAGCGGCTCTTGAAGATGCAAAGTTGACTTTCTCCAAGAAGAGCAGACTTCTGTTGGATAATTTTCCTTGAACGTTTCTCTGCTAAACTTTCATTTAGGTTCTCTTTTTTTTTTTGAAAGACATATTGGATGTCTGGTTCAAAGCTTGACCTTTGATAGGCTACCGGGTAGCTTTTGAGGATATTGGATTATTTCGGGATGAATGGTTTTGATAATATGACTCGATTATGTTTTGGGAGAGGAATATTGCTTTTATGAAAGTGTGTGCTAGCAATAGGCACAATACTCGGAGTAGTATAATGGTTTTACTAAAAACCTAAAAAAAAAAATCATATATCTTGCGTAGTCTGAATTTACTCACTTCATAGGTTTTTGCGAACATGCCCCTCTTCATGTAAAAAGGCGATTTTGCTGGTAGCATCGCCAGTTAGTCCCCAATTGCTGGTAGCGTATTCAGCGAGTCCCCAGCTTTCTGGTGTAGTTTTAACAACTGATAACCGGGTTGTCTGGCGATTGAGTCTGACCGAGTCGCAAGTCCCCAATCGCTGGTAGCATCTTCAACGAGTCCCTAGTTTTTCGTGTAGTTTTTGCAACGGTAACCGGGTCGTTCGGGTAGTTGAGTCGGATCGAGTCGCCTTCCCCTACCATCTTGACATCTCGGGTCGAAGAACGAGATCGACGACCGACATTGTAGCCGATAGATCAATCCTCCCATTGTGGTCGCCAATTGTTTATGGGTAAAAATCGTTTCGCCGATTTCGGTAAATTCGGTAGGTGAGTGAGAAACTGGTTCAAACCTAAACAAATGTCTTGCACGTGAGCACTTTATAGATTCGAGAGATCAATCTGCACAAGTCCAGCCTAAACCAAGAAATGGTCGTTCCCGGACTTACTTCGGGTCACAAAGTGGAAGAGAATGGTTGATTTGGGGAGGGAAGCCAAGAAAGGTGTTGAGACCTAACTCGGGAGAGTAGTATCTCGACTTGTATCGAAAAGTGAAATTATGGGAAGCTTGCAAGAGATGAAAGCTTTTGGAAGAGCTTGCAAAGTTGCCTTTCTAAGAGTGTAGTATATTTCTCCCGACCGAGACTTGTTGTCCGGTGGAAATAGGCAAGACCTATTTATACAAGTCGAGATTGAAACGCACTCGGCCTCATGAAGGAAGAGAGTAAAGGGTGAAATAATTGGAGGAGGTGGTAACCGCATGGTGTTAATGGGTGAAAACGTTTTCACCATTATTTCCTCATTTATTTGACCGCTTTATTCCTTTTCACGCTTTCTTAATGTGAGCGTAGTGTACGCCGCAAGTCGTGGACCGCCAAACCAAAACCCCGGAAAGCATCCCCGGTTTGTGTTGATATCTCGTTGGTTGCACCTTGAGTGCAAGTGGCGCTGCTAGTGGCGCGTGTGGCATGTGCCATTGGCATGTGCGGAATGCCCTTGTTGGGGTTGTACTTCGAGCGCAAGTTGCAATGCCGAGCTGCTAGTGGCGTGCGTGGCATGTGCCAATGGCATGTGCGGAATGCCTTGGTGGTAGGTTGTACGTTGAGTGTAAGTGGCAATGCCGTAGCTGCTAGTGGTGTGTGTGGCATGTGCCAATGGCATGTGCGGAATGCCTTGGTGGTAGGTTGCACGGTTTTGCAAGTTAGGCTACCAAAGCGTGTGTGTTTGGCATGTGTCAATGGCATGTGCGGAATGTCTTGGTGGTAGGTTGCACGGTTTGCAAGTTAGGCTACCGCGTGCGGTGTGTTTGGCGTGTGCCAATGGCATGCGTGGCGTTAGGGCCGTGGCCTTGGTAAGAAAAGCTACCAATGAGCATGTTGGCATGTGCCAATGGCATGCGTGGGCCGTTAGGGCCGTGGCTTTGGTAAGAAAAGCTACCCGGTGAGCATGTTGGCATGTGCCAATGGCATGCGTGGCTGTTAGGGCCGTGGCCTTGGTAGGAAAAGCTACCCGGCGAGCATGTTGGCATGTGCCAAAGGCATGCGTGGCCGTTAGGGCCGTGGCTTTAGTAAGAAAAAGCTACCAGCGAGCATGTTGGCATGTGCCAATGGCATGCGTGGCTGTTAGGCCGTGGCCTTGGTAGGAAAATCTACCCGAGCATGTTGGCATGTGCCAATGGCATGCGTGGCCGTTAGGGCCGTGGCCTTGGTAGGAAAAGCTACCAGCGAGCATGTTGGCATGTGCGGAATGCCTTGGTGGTAGGTTGTACGTTGAGTGTAAGTGCCAATGCCAGAGCTGCTAGTGGCGTGTGTGGCATGTGCGGAATGCCTTGGTGGTAGGTTGCACGGTTTGCAAGTTAGGCTACCAGCGTGTGTGTTTGGCATGTGCCAATGGCATGTGCGAAATGCCTTAGTGGTAGGTTGCACGGTTTGCAAGTTAGGCTACCAGCGTGTGTGTTTGGCGTGTGCCAATGGCATGCGTGGCCGTTAGGGCCGTGGACTTGGTAAGAAAAAGCTACAGCGAGCATGTTGGCATGTGCCAATGGCATGCGTGGTCGTTAGGGCCGTGGCTTTGGTAAGAAAAGCTACCAGTGAGCATGTTGGCATGTGCCAATGGCATGCGTGGTCATTTGGGCCGTGGCCTTGGTAGGAAAAGCTACCAAATGAGCATGTTGGCATGTGCCAATGGCATGCGCGTTAGGGCCGTGGCTTTGGTAAGAAAAGCTACAAATGAGCAAGTTGGCATGTGCCAATGGCATGCGTGTCGTTAGGGCCGTGGCCTTGGTAGGAAAAGCTACCAATGGCGAGGTTGGCATGTGCCAATGGCATGCGTGGCCGTTAGGGCCGTGGCTTTGTAGGAAAAGCTACCCGGCGAGCATGTTGGCATGTGCCAATGGCATGCGTGGTCGTTAGGGCCGTGGCTTTGGTAGGAAAAGCTACCAAGCGAGCATGTTGGTATGTGCCAATGGCATGCGCGGCCCGTTAGGGCCGTGGCTTTGGTAGGAAAAGCTACCGATGAGCATGTTGGCATGTGCCAATGGCACGCGTGGCCGACTTGGCCTAGGTTGCATGGTTTGTAAGCCTAGGTGCTACATTTGGCATGCGCCAATGGCATAGCGGCTTAGTTTGGCATGGTTGCCAATGAGTCCGATATGTAGTTTGGTTTTGGCGTCACGCCATGGTGCGTGAGTGTGCGGCTTGGTTTTGGCGTTGTTGCCATGGTGCGCGAGTGTGCGGCTTGGTTTGGCATTGTTGCCATGGTGCGCAGTGTGCGGCTTGGTTTGGCATTGTTGCCATGGTGTTAGTGCAGCGGCTTGGTTTGGCATTGTTGCCATGGTGCACAGATGTGCGGCTTGGTTTGGCATTGTTGCCATGGTGCTTGAGTGTGCGGCTTGGTTTGGAATTGTTGCCATGGTGCGCGGTGTGCGGCTTGATTTGGCATTGTTGCCATGGTGCGCAGATGCGGCTTGGTTTTGGAATTAGGGTTCGCGGTCGAAAACCCTAATCTAGTATTTTGAAAAAAATACCCCTATTAATTATTTACACCCGAGTTAAATGCTCTTAGTTAATGTGTTGCGGGTAACACTAGGTCATGGGGTTTTACGATTTTACCCCTTGTTTAAAAACCACCATCAACACAAATATATCAAATTGGATGAAACTGCAACCTATCACTTAACTCAGGTTGTAAGATTACCATATACAGACCCGATGTTTCGGGTCCGAAGCGAGGTTCGAGGTGTCAAATAATTCGATTAGATGAAACGCAACCTATCACTTAACTCGGGTTGTAATATTACCATATACTGGATCCGATGTTCCGGTCCGAGCGAGGTTCGGGGTGTCAAATAATTCAAATTGGATGAAACCGCAACCTATCACTTAACTCAAGTTGCAAGATTACCATATACGCACTCGATGTTCTGGTCCGAGCGAGGTTCGAGGTGTCAAATAATTCAGATTGGATGAAACCGCAACCTATCACTTATCTCGGGTTGCAAGATTACCATATCTGCACCCGATGTTCGGTCCAAGCGAGGTTCGAGGTGTCAAATAATTGATTGGATGAAACCGCAACCTATCACTTAACTCAAAGTTGCAAGATTACCATATACATACCCGATGTTCTGTCCGAGCGAGGTTCGAGGTGTCAAATATATCAGATTGGATGAAACTGCAACCTATCACTTAACTCGAAAACTGCAACCTATCACTTAACTCGAGGTGTGCGAGCGAGGTTAGAGGTTTGAAAAATATCAGATTAGATGAAATTGCAACCTATCACTTAACTCAGGTTGCAAGATTACCATATACAGACCCGATGTTCTGGTCTGAGCGAGGTTCGAGGTGTCAAATAATTCAAATTTGATGAAATTGCAACCTATCACTTAACTCAGGTTGTAAGATTACCATATACGGACCCGATATTCTGGTCCGAGCGAGGTTCGAGGTGTCAAATAATTCATATTGGATGAAACTGCAACCTATCGCTTAACTCAGGTTGCAAGATTACCATATACAGACCCGGTGTTCTGGTCCGAGCGAGGTTAGAGGTTTGAAAAATATCAGATTAGATGAAATTGCAACCTATCTCTTAACTCAGGTTGCAAGATTACCATATACAGACCCGATGTTCTGGTCCGAGCGAGGTTCGAGGTTTCAAAAATATCAGATTAGATGAAATTGCAACCTATCACTTAACTCAGGTTGCAATATTACCATATACAGACCCGATGTTCTGGTCCAAGTGAGGTTCGAGGTGTCAAATACTCAGATTGGATGAAACTGCAACCTATCACTTAACTCGGGTTGCAAGATTACCATATACAGAACCGATGTTCTGGTCCGAACGAGTTTCGAGGTGTCAAATATATCAAATTGGATGAAACTGCAACCTATTACTTAACTCAGGTTGTAAGATTACCATATACAGACCTGATGTTCTGAACCGAGCGAGGTTCGAGGTGTCAAATAATTCAGATTAGATGAAACTTCAACCTATCACTTAACTCAGGTTGTAAGATTACCATATACAGACCCGATGTTCAAGTCCGAGCGAGGTTCGAGGTGTCAAATAATTGATTGGAAGAAACCGCAACCTATCACTTAACTCGGGTTGCAAGATTACTATATACATACCCGATGTTCGGTCCGAGCGAGGTTCGAGGTGTCAAATAATTGATTGGATGAAACGCAACCTATCACTTAACTCAGGTTGCAAGATTACCATATACAGACCCGATGTTCTGGTCCGAGCGAGGTTGCAGGTGTCAAATATATCACTTAACTCAGGTTGCAAGATTACTATATACATACCCGATGTTCTCGTCCGAGCGAGGTTCGAGGTGTCAAATAATTCGGACTGAATGAAACCGCAACCTATCACTTAACTCAGGTTGCAAGATTACCATATACAGACCCGATGTTCTGGTCCGAGCGGGGTTCGAGGTGTCAAATATATCAGATTAGATGCTGCAACCTATCACTTAACTCAGGTTGCAAGATTACCTTATACAGACCCGATGTTCTGGTCCGAACAAGGTTCGAGGTGTCAAATAATTCAGATTGGATAAAACTGCAACCTATCACTTAACTCAGGTTGCAAGATTACCATATACAAAACCGATGTTCAAGTCGGAGCGAGTTTCGAGGTGTCAAATATATCAGATTGGATAAAACTGCAACCTATCATATAACTCAGATTGCAAGATAACCATATACACACCCGATGTTCTAGTCCGAGCGAGGTTCGAGGTGTCAAATAATTCAGATTGGATGAAACTGCAACCTATCACTTAACTCAGGTTGCAAGATTACTATATACAGACCCGATGTTCAGGTCTGAGTGATGTTCGAGGTGTCAAATAATTCAGATTGGATGAAACTGCAACCTATCACTTAACTCAGCTTGTAAGATTACCATATACAGACACGACGTTCTGGTCCGAGCGAGGTTCGAGGTGTCAAATAATTCAAATTGGATGAAACTGCAACCTATCACTTAAATCAGGTTGCAAGATTAGCATATACAGACCCGATGTTCTAGTCCGAGTGAGGTTAGAGGTGTCAAATAATTAAGATAGGATGAAACTACAACCTATCACTTAACTCAGGTTGCAAGATTACCATATACAGACCCGATGTTTTGGTCTGAGCGAGGTTCGAGGTGTCAAATAATTCAGATTGGATGAAACAGCAACCTATCACTTAACTCAGGTTACAAGATTACCATATACAGACCCGATGTTCTGGTCCGAGCGAGGTTCGAGGTGTCAAATAATTCAAATTGGATGAAACTACAACCTATCACTTAACTAAGGTTGCAAGATTACCATATACATACCCGATATTCTGGTCCGAGCGAGGTTCAAGGTGTCAAATAATTCAGATTGGATGAAACTGAAACCTACCACTTAACTCAGGTTGCAAGATTACCATATACAGACCCGATGTTCTGGTCCGAGCGAGGTTCGAGGTGTCAAATAATTCAGATTGGATGAAACTGCAACCTATCACTTAACTCAGGCTTCAAGATTACCATATACAGACAAAATTTTCCGCGACAGTGATTCAAATTTTTCCGGCGAAGGCAAATTTCCCGGCGACGGTGATTCAAAGTTTTCTCGGCAAAATAATTTTCCGGCGATGTCAAATTTTCCGACGATCGTGATTCAATATTTCCGGCGACGACGAAAGCAAATTTTCTGGTTGCGCCGTAAATGATCAAAGTGAAAGCATATTTCCCGGTGACGGCAAAATTAACCAAGTTACCCTCGCCGGCAGCAAATTTCAGGCGACTGTGAAAATGACTCCCAAATGAATAAATGAGAAATACCTTAGATGAAGATGACTAAGATTTGCATTTCCAAAATTATGAATCACTATCAATACTTCTATGAGATATCGATTAAACTAAAATCCAGGCTTGAATCGATGTTTCATAGAAGAATCGATTGATTCATTGTTGTTGACGAAGTTTTCTGCAGCTGAATCTACAAGAAACCCCCAAATGAATGAATGAGAAAAACCTTGGATTATGAATCAGTGTCAATACTTCTATGAAAGATCGATTAAACTTGAATCTGGGGTTACATCGAAGTTTCACAGAAGAATTGATTGATTCATTCATTGTTGTTGCTGAAGTTTTCTGCAGCTCAAATCAATGGAATTAGATGAACTGATAACTAGGGTATTCAGATATCAGATATGGCATGATGCCTGAGCCAAACCATGCTTCAATTTAAGATATGTCCCATCTATACACAAGTGTGCTGATTTTATTTTGCTTGACCTATTTTGTTTGACCTAATTTGTTTGACATTAGTTGATTAATTAGTTGTTGGTCAGGACTCAGTGACCAGGGTATTGAGATATGGCATGATGCATGAGCCAAACCATGTTGCAGTTCAAGATATGGCCCATCAATACACTAGGAAGATAATAAATATATAAATTTAATACAAGTCCATCAAATTTCAAAAACGGTAGTGAGGCACAGTGGTTCACTTTAGGTTTAGTAAGTTTGAGGTCGGAGGTTCGAAACTCTCTAGTCCTTTTTATTTTTCTTTCAAATTTAGGCATTATGTGGCACAATGCTGATTTTATTTTGCTTGACCTATTTTGGTTTTGGTCAGGACTTAGGGACCAGGGTATTGAGATATGGCTTGATGCCTGAACCAAACCATGCCGCAGTTCAAGATATGGACCATCTGTTAAACTAATTAACAAATCAAATAATTATGCCAAATATACACAAGTGTGCTGATTTTATTTGGCTTATTGACCTACTATGTTTGACCATTTTTTGTACACCTAACAAATCTCATCAATGTTAAGCCATTTCAGGTGTGAACACTGCCATTATAGATGCAGTACACCAGCGCCACATCATGTCTCTCAACAGGTGCCGGCTCTGCAGTATCTACCAAAAAATAAAATATGATAATTAGTGTTTGGTTGAACTGTCTATCAACCCCTTAATGGCACTTTTATTAGATATTGAGAATCGGAAGAGTCTGCAATTAGGCTAATGGGGGTGTACCAAATTAGTGGGGAGCGTACCATCCCCAAGGCAAAACCAGTTTTCTCTTATATGACTTTGGAACCCACCCCCCACCAATTTGGTACACTCCCATTAGAAATGTTGGTGTGCAGGAGTTATTATGATGGGTTTAGGACTTGTTGCGCATGCCTTTGAATAGGCGTGAATTGCTAAGGGACGAGACGTTCCACCGAATGCCTTAAATGACTATTAATTTCATCTCCACTACAAAAGGAAATTAAATAGAGAATTTCCAAAACATACAAAAATCATCCTAAATTAGGCAAGGAAATTAAGAAAAGAAAACATAGATCAGAGATAATGGGTGATCTAGGAGGAAACAATGCTAACGGAGATAATCATCCTTCTGCACCTTTTAAGTTCTCCAAGAAAGTTGCCAAGACTTTGTGTACTAGAGAGTTGGATAATTTGAGGGATTTTCTGCAGCAAGAGATTGACAAGAGAAATCGTATGATTGAGTTCGAAAGAGTTCGTCAGGAAAATGCTCCACTGTATGAACTATAGAAGAGTAAGAGAATTGCAAGAGATGTGAGGAAAGCTAGAGAAAGAGAGGAGAGAGATGAGGGGAGAAGGAGCAGATTTGTTTGGAAAAAGACCCGCAGTGCAACCTCAAGTGATTCTGAAGAGAAAGAGAATGATTTTGAGAGAAGTAACGATGATGAGAGAAATTCTGAGACAGAGAAACAAAGGAGGAAGAGAGAAAAGAAGATTGAGGATGCATGGTATGAAAGGTTCTTAGCAGAAAAAGCAATACCTAGGATTTTTGCAAGAACCATGAATGAGAGATTGAATGTTGATTCTGATGGAGAAACAATTGATGGTGTTGATGAGAATGGTAAACCAGTTGAGGTTGGAGATTTGGAGGAAGAGAATGAAGATGATGAAGGAAGTGAAGATGCAGGTGATGGAGGTTATGGAAGTGCAACTGAAACAGGCAGTCAGTATAGCAATGATTACAGCGATCATGAGATAGGCATCGACGACGACGACGACGACAGCAGTCAGCAGAGCAATGAGAACAGCGGTGATGATTCTGAATAATCATCCCTGGAACATCAACAAGATTTCGATGGGAAAGCTTCGATTTTGTGAAATCGGACTAAGAGCTTCTTCGTGAAAATTCAAATAAATCTTGTAGGTGTTTGCTGATCATTTTGCTCATTGCTGATTTTTCTCATATTGCTGAATCTGCTGACATAGGTTTTCTTGTGGTTATATGTTGCTATTCGGATGTTTTTTTTTTTTTTTTTTGGATCAGATGGGCTTTTTTTGATATTGTTATGCATATGGTAATTGCTAACAGTTTTAAGGTGTTAAGGTGTTAACAGTTTTAAGGTTTAATGGTTTTAAGGTGTTTGCATGGGGTAACAGTCTTAGTTTGTTTGTAATTAAGGTGTGTGTTTGCAGGAATAGTTAATCTATCAGATGTTTGAGGGAATTACAGACTAGGTTTTTGGGTCATGTTTTGATCTGGATCTTGTGAATGGGTTTGATTGTAATGGAACTACTTAGGAATTAGGGTTTGATAAGTAATAGTGATGGTATTTGTAAATCTAGTTAATGAAATTGCAATTTCGGTTTCTTTTTGTGTTGATTTGAATATAGTGGGTTACAGTTGGTATGCTGGAGATGTATTTAGTGATTTCTAATGAAAGGAACAATGGTATGTTAAAGTGTGGTATGTTGAAATGTATTATATGATCTATGAATTTACTAAAGCATTATTTGAATTCTATCCAGAACTAGAATCTTGGTACAAGGTAAGGGAACATATTAGGAATCCTAATTCTCTCCTCTTTTCATCTAAAGTGCAGAAACTGCTTCTCAAAACATACTACAATCTTGATTCACTAATGGTAAAAATATCCTACACCCAAACACTATAACTGAGTCTAAGTTTATCAACTAAAGGTATAACAAGTTGTAGATCATCTGACAAAGCCGTAATAACTTGACTCAAGATTGAGTCCTGTGAAACCTACATGATTCCACTGACCCACAAAACTACTTGGTGCTGGTGGAGGCATATACACATCTAATTCTAATCTACAATGTATTCTAACCACTGACCCAAGAAACTACTTTAGCAATGAATTCATAAAGAACTAGAATCTGACAAGGGAAAGGGAACAAATTATGAACAATAGCTTCTCTTTGGTTTTCATCTAAATTGTTGAAACTGGTTGGGATTCTCATTAGAGCTACTGTTTCAATACACAATTGATTGATTCACCCATTTACAAACAAATGGAGATATCATATAAACAAATTGTGACATCCTACACACAAGTAAAATACTATGTCTGACTCAGTCTAATTATCAACTAAAACTACAAAGTACACTGAGATATTCTCAAAACATAATATAATGTACTGCAACATCCACAATTTCATATACAAATCTTCTTAATCATACTCAACAAACACAAAAACCATAAACCTAAAATCTACAATCACATATAAATCTAAAAGATATACATGTTCATAAACACCATCAGAAATTGCATCATTCAAATTCAACACTGATGGATTTTTTCAATGATGTTGTAGAAAGTGGTAGTAAGGTTGTCGTTCACTCGGACTTGATGGGATTGATTTTAAGTTTTAATAAAAGAGAATAAAAGAAAAATATATACAAATATTGTCACAGGATGAAGAGTTACTAGGACGCAGGATTTCACTACTTTTCATATTCTTGTGGTTCAGTCATTAACTCGAGACAATATAGCTCAAACAAAAGAAGTTGTGACTCTAATTCCTTGCCAAAAATAGATTTCATAAAACATTATCTCAGAATCGTAAGCATGACGATCAAAAGTAATTTAAACTAAGCATGCGACATCAGATAAAATAACAGATAATTAATAGAAATCATAAAACAATTAAATCTATGCAAAAAGTCATATAAATAATTAATTAATTTACCACAATCATGAAAAGTTGCTTCCTCCGTCGTCCAGTGATGGGTTCTAGCTCCGCATATTGGAAACACACTCAGAATAATTTTCCATTGCTCAAAAAGTGTTTACAGGAGGTGAAAATGGAATGAATATTGAAAACAGGTTTGTAACAATTATATTTGTTACGAACCAAACTGTTATAGAGAACGATACATATAATGTGTTGTTGGCATTTGTTCAAAAACGACCGCCTTCTTAACTACGACCTACGAGTTCTCTCTGTCGTTGACACTGTTTAAGAACGACTGTCCTTGGCAGTCTGTTCTTCGTGTTCTTCGTCTTCAATGGCAGCAGCAGAGACGAGCTCTGCAACTCGGATTTTTCTTCACTCTCCACTCTATCTTTTGGCCCCAAACTCTCCGTAAACTCTCCTCCATCTCTCCATGACCTTATATATCCTATCATGCACAAGAAATATCTTCTATAACTACAAAATATTTTCATTTATTTTCCATGCAAGCTACGGGAATAATTTCCCTTTTTATCTATTTCTCGCGTTGAATTGACACAAACACGATCCCTACATGCTAATACAAAGTAATGCATATCCCAATGACTTGAGTAACACACGCAATCCAAAGAAATCCCGTGGATATCTCCTTACGGGAATATGCTTCCCTGTTCTCTTCGTTTGGATTATATAGCCAAATTCAATCGACCCAAAGACATACACCAAGTCTGTTGACCCCAATATAATCATCCCAAGAAGTTTGAGCCATTGAGTTGCCTTCTAGCACGCCCAAAAATCTAAGAACGAAGCTGCCAGTGAAGAACAGATTTTCCCTCCAAAATTGAAATTTGAAATGGAGAGGATGAAGTGCCCAAATCCAAAACAGGGGCGCCTTTATCATCTGGGGTGCCTGGGGTGCCCTTATCCAAAAATGAGGGTGCCTTTATCACTTTTCTCCCGGGGGTCCAACTAACACTTTTTGAGCAACTTTTTCCACACAAGTGTATTTATCCAAAAACACCTACACAAACATAAAAACACCATAATAAGTACAAAATCGAGTGCCAACAATATATAGTATTGAGATCAAATTAGACACAAAAATGTGTCTATCAAATACCCCCAAACTTATTATTTGCTAGTCCTCGAGCAAATTTATTCTAAAAAAATAAATAACATTTGAACCCCTAGGTGGCCCTAGTGGCGGAGTGTTATCTCCGGAGGGTTTACCAGAGGTGTACCCACAAAACCTTTACTCCAGACCCTAGCTATCTACGCAGAACCTTGGAAGGCACTAAAGAATCTCCTTGGTTGGCATACTTATTGACTACAGGAGGAAGTACCCTGATGCGAAATTCCAATTGCTGTACACGAGTTTGCACTCAAGCATACTAAAATTCATATAAAGTGACAGAGCTCTACTCAGATAGTCGCACTATGGACATCATTACCCGGAGTCAAAACTAATCACATGGATAGATCAAGAAGATGGATATAGAGAAAAACATAGATGGTTTTGATGTTTACTAAGTGAACGGTGTTTCCCATATCTCTAAAGGCCTCGCCAAAATGAACCTATCCTAATGGACCGAGATACTAGTTCGACTAATATCAACACACCGGCATATACAAGGGAACCGGTGGTCGATAATCCTAACTCTAGGTCAACACAACTGGCATATACAAGGGTTCCAGTGGTCGACTTTATTGAATTTATTCCGGTTGGTCTGATGGCCTGGTCTCAAATATTATTATTATTTTTTTTTTCACTTTTTATTTTTTTTTTCATTCATATTTTTTTTTTTTTTTTTTTTTTTTTATCACAATCACTCTAATTCACTCTAGCATTGGTAACAACTTGATTCGTGGGCCCCACCTAATCACTTAGAGAAACATAGTTTACAAAAACAAAATAAAAACGTAAGTGAAAAGGACTCAACGAGATATGGTGAAACTATCATGTTATTTCTAACACACGAGCTCGTGCTTTTATGAATAGACTCTTTAGATGTTGCCATCTAATCGATTGGTTCCTCAACTCCTACAACCAAAATGCTTCCATCCACTTAGATTGGTTAGTGCCATCCTTAATAAGCATAAATTTCTAGTCTCGAAGTTTATTTATTGCAACTAAAAAGTTTCTCCCATACCCCCAAACTTAAATCTAACATTGTCCTCAATGTTCTAAAGATGAAATTAAAAGCATGAACAATGAGAAACTTTTACCACTTGAAGAGAAGAGTAAGGAAAGATATTACCGTGTTGCATGAGCATGGGTTACCTCCCAAGAAGTGATAAGTTTAAAGTCTTCAGCCAGACTAAGAAAGAACTAGTCACCTCGAAGAATCATATAACAGTAACCGGAATAATTGTGGGTCATCTGGATCAAAAAGTATTACCCAAAAGAAGAGAAAATTGCAATAAACCATGAAGATATCGAACATACCCTTATTCAACTTTTTGTTTAAGACAACTATATCTAGTTGTGGCTCGTGTTCTGTGCTCTATGAACGGGTCTAAATAAAATGTTTTCATGGGCTGGACTTCCTCAAAAGAAGGATTCTTGAGATCAGGTTGTAGAGTCTGGAAATACTCAAGTAGGAACTTAGACGCACATAACAATAACCTGAATAATTGGGGATCCTTTGACTCACACAGCTGACCACAAAAAGATTGGTGGTCTTCCTTAAGAAAATGTGTCGAACCTAATATCCTAAAGTAATTAGGTTTAGTCTCAAAACTTAATAATTGACACATCTGAAACTTATACGTACCCACAATTGGAAGGAAGGTTTTGGTGGGAAAACAAAGTCAATCGTGGTATCATAGCCTCGGGGTTAACCACATCAACCAGAGGATGGGTTTCTAACAACTGAACTTCCCTATGAACACAACTAGGTTCAGGGAAAAAGTGTATGAAGGTAGTCTTGTAAAATGGTTGAGGCACGGATGTCCGGTCCTAAGTGAGGGACTTTCGAGAGTTAAAGGTAATGCACTAGGAGAGTGATAATCACCCCCAAACTTAAAGTTTTCGGTGTCTCTAGATAGACTAGTCACAATTTCCCTAATTTCTAGAACATCGAATCCCGAAAATGGTCAATTGATTCTAAGTTATTATCGTGTAATGCATCCTTACTCATCTCTACGAGTTTATCGTCTTCTAAGACTAGTGTTTCTAAATCACTAGACTCTAAAACAAAATATTCTCGTGGTAAACTCTTTCCTCTAAACCATCATCACAATCATATAAAGGATTATCGCGAAAGTTTCTAGTAAAGGCCCGTTAACTAAGGTGTTAATCATAATTACTTCCTCCGATTCACTTATAGGCACATCAAATAATGGATTATCCAAAGATATTGCGTGCTAAAGGATCATGAACTACATCGTCTAAAACGGTGGCATCTCTAGTCAAATCCTCGTCCTTTCGAATAGGTGAATAATTATTAAAATTATTGGGATTTGAACCGTAAATAGTACTATCATTATAAAGTTCAATCGGAGTAACAAATTCCTGATCACTATGCCTATTTATTTTGAATTCTTCATCATCACTATCCTCATCATAATCATTATTATAAAAACATGAAAATGGTTGAACCTCATCTAAACAAGTAGTGTTACCAATTCTAACCTCATCATCTTGATTATGTGAATAACTATCTTCATTCTCAAAGGTATTATTGGATACACTATATTGGGAATTCAAGTTATTTCGAGCAATACTTTCATTCGTCTCTAACTCAAGTCTACGTGTCGACTTAGCTATCCTCTCAAGGGTCTCCTCCAAAGAAAGTTCCCTTAGTGTTGGATCTAAGTTTTGAGTTAATCTATTGAGGATATCTTCTAAAGATTCAAATCGTTGTCATAGTCCTTTCGTCCATAACTACGTTATTTACCTCGCCTAACTTACATGTTGATTCAGCCTAACTTTTGTGTCGACTCGCCTAAACCCCCGAGGGACTCTTCTAGAGAAGGAAGAGGAACGAGAAGGATCATAATAAGGACTACTTTTCAAAAGTTTGATTGTATCCTCTAGAGACGGAGAACTATTACTATAATCTTCTTGCTCGAATGACCGATGCACATGCGGATAGTAATTGGGCTCACCATGGTATGACCCATAACCTTCCAAAGGTTGGCGTTCCCAACCACTATTCACACTATGGTCATAAAAAGAGTGATGTCCATAATGTTCATTGGATATTCATATTCATCGTGATGGCTATTATAATACCAGTTTGACATCCTAACCGCAAGGGAATTCTACACAAACACAAACAAGGCCGACTCGACCAAAACAAACCTACCGATTTCTAGCAAACAAAAAGCATGATGGCTCCACTTAGATTGTTTCTAGACCAGCTTCTAATCCTTCGAAAAGGGAATTCGTTATAACTGAGCAAACCCCTCTCGAATCAATCCGGGTTTCAGTAAGTTGAATAGAGGCGAGGGAAGCTGCGTGGAGCTTTGATACCCAAGGCCTCACCGCATTACAAGGCGGCGCAGTCACGCATTCAACTTACTGAAACCATCATGAACTTTGAAGTATGCTTAAAGAGTAACCAATATTTTTCGAATGACTTTTCCTATTAAGCTCGTTACCCTATCGGTCTCGTTCTAGTCGGTATTTTAAGCTTAGGTTCGCGTTTGGTTTTGTTTTTCCTAAGGCGGGCAAGAAGAGAACTATGATGAAATCCGAACTCTTATCTTGTATGGCCTGTCCTTGCCCTTTACTAGGAAATTAAAGCACCCTGATTCAGTTCCTCGACATATATTCACACGAAATCATCCAGTAAACCCGCCGGGCAGGGGATTCGCGGGTGTTTAGAATTCTTACCTCCCGTTCCGGACGGGGATGAACCATCAAGTCGACTTTGCCACGACTCCTATGTCATGTACGAACCCGAGGGGCCGAGACGATATCGTAATCGTCGTCCTTCCCTGTGCAGTTTGTATTTAAATAACCCTTCCTTAGGGTTTAAAAAAAAATAATGTCCAATGTCCAAGTCCAAAGATAAATAAAAAAAAAAAAGTCCAAAAATAAAAGATTACAAAAATAATTACCTAATTACAATTTCTAAAAAAATAAAATAAAATAATATACAAAATCTTCTACTCCTTTTGGATTCCTCATTTTTTTTTCTTCTTTGGCTTCGCTTTTGTTTTCACCGATTTCTCCCTTTTTCTTTAGCTCGCCCAAATCAAAACAAACAAGAAATACCAAAAGGCGTAAAAAAGAACAAAAATAATAAAAATAAAAATAAAACCTAAAAACAAATCTATACACAAGTCCGCGTCGGCGGCGCCAAAAATTGATGGATTTTTTCAATGATGTTGTAGAAAGTGGTAGTAAGGTTGTCGTTCACTCGGACTTGATGGGATTGATTTTAAGTTTTAATAAAAGAGAATAAAAGAAAAATATATACAAATATTGTCACAGGATGAAGAGTTACTAGGACGCAGGATTTCACTACTTTTCATATTCTTGTGGTTCAGTCATTAACTCGAGACAATATAGCTCAAACAAAAGAAGTTGTGACTCTAATTCCTTGCCAAAAATAGATTTCATAAAACATTATCTGTAAATCGTAAGCATGACACATCAAAAGTAATTTAAACTAAGCATGCAACATCAGACAAAATAACAGATAATTAATAGAAATCATAAAACAATTAAATCTATGCAAAAAGTCATATAAAGAATTAATTAATTTACCATAATCATGAAAAGTTGCTTCCTCCGTCGTCCCAGTGATGGGTTCTAGCTCCGCATATTGGAAACACACTCGTAATAATTTTCCATTGCTCAAAAAGTGTTTTTGTGAGGTGAAAATGGAATGAATATTGAAAACGGGTTTGTAACAATTATATTTGTTACGAACCAAACTGTTATAGAGAACGATACATATAATGTGTTGATGGCACTGTTCAAAAACGACTGCCTTCTTAACTACGACCCACAGTTCTCTGTCGTTGACACTGTTTAAGAACGACTGTCCTTGGAAGTCTGTTCTTCGTGTTCTTCGTCTTCACGGCGGCGTGAGCAGAGACGAGCTCGCAACTCGGATTTTTCTTCACTCTCCACTCTATCTTTGGCCCCAAACTCTCCGTAAACTCTCCTCTATCTCTCCATGACCTTATATATCCTATCATGCACAAGAAATATCTTCCATAACTCCAAAATATTTTCATTTATTTTCCATGCAAGCTACGGGAATAATTTCCCTTTTTATCTATTTCTCGCGTTGAATTGACACAAACACGATCCCAACATGCTAATACAGGCGAATGCACATCCCAGCAGCTTCAGAACACACGCAATCCACAAAAATCCCGTGGATATCTCCTTACGGGAATATGCTTCCCTGTTCTCTTCGTTTGGATTATATAGCCAAATTCAATCGACCCAAAGACATACACCAAGTCTGTTGACCCCAATATAATCATCCCAAGAAGTTTGAGCCATTGAGTTGCCTTCTAGCACGCCCAAAAATCTAAGAACGAAGCTGCCAGTGAAGAACAGATTTTCCCGCCAAAATTGAAATTTGAAATGGAGATGAAGTGTCCCAATCCAAAACAGGGGCGCCTTTATCATCTGGGGTGCCCTTATCCAAAAATGAGGGTACCTTTATCACTTTTCTCCTGGGGGTCCAACTAACACTTTTTGAGCAACTTTTTTCACACAAGTGTATTTATCCAAAAACACCTACACAAACATAAAAACACCATAATAAGTACAAAATCGAGTGCCAACAATATATAGTATTGAGATCAAATTAGACACAAAAATGTGTCTATCAAAAACCAATAGTTTATAACCTCCAATTTGTAAAATTATTAAACCCCCAATTGTTGCAAAACAATGATTCAGAGAAAAACCAATAAATGAAATACCTTAGATGATGATAACCCAGATTTGCATTTCCAAGATTTTCAATTAGTGCCAAAACTTCTATGAGAGATCGATTCAACTTAAATTTAGGGTTACATCGATGATTCATGTAAAAATTGACTGATTCGTGTTGTTAATGAAGTTCTCACCGCATCTCGATGTTTCAAGCTCAAATCGATTGAGTAAAATGGACGGAGAGGAAAAGGGAAATGGGTGGAGAAATGTCTCGGGCATTCAAATGTTTTCGACATATTTATTCTCTTTAATTTTTGACAATTAAAAAAACGAAAAACTAATTTCGTTGATTTTAGTTTTGTTTTTCGATTTTTAATTAATTAAAATGAAGAGTTATAATGAGAAAAAATGTTGGAGAAAAAGCCAGAATCGTTGGGAGGTGGGTAGCCTTGAGTGTGAGATGAAATTGGGAGCTCATAGTAGAGAGGCGCTAATAGTAGTAATGGAGGGTAACAATGTAACTTGGCGTTTTAAGTTGAGGATATGAAGGTAATTATCCACAACCCTCCCGAAACTCAGAACGAGATACCAATTATTGCAACGATTTTGGCGTTACAAAGTTTCCAACGTCGATACGACGTTACTTAAAAAATATCCGTTAGAAATTCGGCTGTTACAAAATGCTTGATTTAATGAGTATCATTCCTTGAAGAAGTATAGAACCTTGAACGCGAATAAGAAGTATTGCGAACTAATCATGCGAAGCTATTACTCCATGTTCTCTGCCTCATGTTGTGCTGTAATGCAAATAAGAAATTAAATTAGTATTCAAAATTTCTTTTGTTAATTTTTTTTCATTTATGTGCAAGTTCAAAATCGTTTTATTTGTTTCTATTTTCGTTGTATGATTTGTTTCATCTCATTTGATAAATACCTCCAATGGAAATGATCCTAATGAGGTCTTATGCAACCTACTGTTGAGGTCTTACTAGCATGTTGAAGAGGTCTTATTTATCCCCCTACTACTCTCCATGTGAAATACCATATCGTTTGAAGCAAACCAAATATTCAAGAGAAATTTTAATAAATTGATATATGCGAGATTTTTCTTGGTTTATTGTAATTGTGAAAACTTTGTAATTGTGCGATTGTATCGCGTTGTAAAAAATCAAATAAAAAACATTTTATATGACATAAGTAAAATGTTCAAAGAAAGTGGTACTTAGCTTTCATATGATTTGTTGTTGATGTGAGAAAATATAGCATAAGTTGTTGAGGCTGCAATGGGCTTGGGTGAACTGGGCTTGCTAACTTGCTTCGACTCTAGAATAGCGCCACGCGATGAGTGCCATTTTTTGTATCTACAGGGTTGAAGGGGACTACCAGAAAATGATGCACTTTGCCTCATGATTATAGGTAAAGCTTTGACGGTCTTAAAGTCAGGCTAAAACTTTTTGGGCTTTATGTTTAGTAATAGGATGAATAATCAGACAATTGATCTCTGGCTTAGGATACAAGAAAACATAACTATCTAAAATAACAACGAACGAGTGTGCCAAATTATCTCTTTTCAGTTCTTTTAGTAGATAAACTGTTTTTAATTCTGATAGAATGTCTTTAAATTCTGAATGTAATCAAGTCTTAGCGGAGGAAGATCAAGGCCTGTTGGGTGATTACAATATTCCAACCTTAGTGAAATAAGGGCCACCAACAGAACCGAAACTTCCTTGTGAGTCTATTTTGTTTCAATGAAATATGAATTTCAAAAAAGCTAAAATAAAATGATTTATGGCTCCCAGTTTTTGTGCTCCCATTGCTCCTAATGTTAGGTGGCATGTCTACGTAAGCTAACTTTTCTATGATTTTCAATTCTACAACTTATATATTATTTTGTATCGCTCAATCCTTCCATTTCATCAAAGCAAATTCATCCTTTATCATCTTTTAGCTATCTTAACCCTGCGAAGTAAGAAATGTTAACTTATATTCCTTGATCTTACATTTTTTTTTTTTTTTGGTATCCCTGATTTTACACTTCATAGTTTGACATTACCTACATAACACAGAAATTAACTAAGTTAACTTCACAAACCTTAAGTCAAGAATTTGCAACCACGCAGTGGTGGTGGACACGGCTCAATATACAAGGTGTAGCTAATAGAAATTGCAGAGGGGTGATCTCCATTGATGAGTGGTTAAATCAATGATTTTCCATATTACAGTTTGATGCATACTTATAAGTTATACCATACTACTAAATAATGATCTCTGAACTCCATATATTGTTTAGTTTGAATGTTTGAATCTTATAAATCTAAAACCATTGCTTTTGATTATAGATTGCGTTCGGAAGAATAGAAACGCAATAAAATACTTAGAAGTATTTACTAGAAATTTTTGTATGCAAGGAAAAATCCACATAAGCGCGGAGCACTGGGAGCACAAAAATTAGGAGTCACAAATCATTTTC